>OZ012689.1:12330739-12353239 GCA_963942565.1 Maea johnstoni | reverse complement strand
CTCTCTCTCTCTCTCTCTCTCTCTCTCTCTCTCTCTCTCTCTCTTATGTGATTTACTGTCATTGCCCTGCTGGCCCAAATGCTCTATGGGAAATAAATCATTGTGGTTACATACTAACATACTATCACCACCATGGCCTCATACACACCCCCTCTCTCCATCTCTACCTCGCTATTCACTAAAACAACTCTGGCAACGTGGCAAACACCCAAACAAACTCCTACACAAACACAAGCATGATGAGTTTAAAAACACTTGACTGGATACTACTACTCACAGAGGTACCCCACAGACGCTGGCAAAAAAATATATTTCAATATCTGTCGTTGTTTGATATGGCTAAAACGTATCAATGTTTATACTCAATTTTATGAGGTCCCCACAAGAAGCACAGATTGTCCCAAAACAGCCCCCCCCCCCCCCCCCCCCCTCTCTGGTGGGCAAGGTCCATGCTAGTAAAACCATCATAGTAAAACACGACTATAATAAAATATATCAAAGATTATTAGGATCTTGTATAAAACCTACACTCACCATCACAGGAAGTTCTATGTATTTATCGTGTCCAAGTCAAGACAAAACAGACCTATCAAAATTAAATCCCAGGCATCATGTAACAGGCACTCCACACAAAGTAATTGATGATTGTCTGATAATAGACTTCTTATTTATTGATAACTGCTGCTCAATTCTGTACAAGTCAGATACATTGTAGCAGTTATGGCATTAAGAGGATTTAGTTCACATCTCTGCCACTAGGAGGCTGTTGTTGACTTAGATCTTGAGATTTCCGCCTCGAATACTGAGAGGGGAGGATCAATAAAAATCAATCATTGAACCCCATCTGAGGGAGGATCAATAAGTGATCTATATGCCTTCGATAATTGAACCCCATCAATACCAACTAGTCATTAAAGAAAGACATCAAGGCATAATGACAAATGACTATGAGTATAAATTATACTTTCTGATGAGACGTTTCCGAGTGGAATTTAGTTATAAATTCCTCTCATATCTCAGCTAATGGAACCCCAGGAAGCTGCGAGTGCTGACTAAGAGGCTGAGAATTATATATTAATCAACTCAGAGTGGCACGCATTTCTAAACTATGCTAATATCAGCCCTCCCAATGCTGAGGCAACTTTCATCCAAAGCACAAGGATGCAAAGATTTTTGAAAACCATCTAAAACCTGTTTGGTTGGTATTCATTGGAAAGCTCTCGTCAAGTACTCTCATATGAGAATCCATATGCCAGGGTTTTGGTCATTTTCAAGGGTTTTTGCATTGATTTGTATAGGCCACATTAGCCACAGCAGCATAAGGGTTAAGGATTTGTATCGGTACTCAATACAATACCAACTATCAATATTGAATAAGTAACAAGTATCGTACTGTTTAAGATATTTCATACAGATACTGCGTTATGATATAAAATTGACTTAACTGCTAGCTGGACATCTGCACATGAAGGCAGTTGGCTATTTATTTGCAAAAATTCCTGAAGTTGACTGTGGCACAATTTAACAATTTTAGGTCGCTGGAAGGTAGAAATATTGTTTGAAATATCATTAAGATATTGTATCACTAAGGAAATATCGATATCACATTGTATCGCGAATATTTTTAAGATGCCAATCCCTTGCTAACATATGTACATCACACAACTTATACTATTGCTGGAATATGAAAATAGAATTATACAATGTGTGTTGTGTGAGAGAGATGTTTAACCCTTCCAATGCTGAGGCTACTTTCGCCCAAAGCACAAGGACGCAAAGACTTTTGAAAACCATCTAAACCCTGTCATGTTGGTATTCATTTGATAGCCCTCGAGGAGTACTCTCAGATGAGTACCCATATGCCAGGGTTTCAATGATTTCTCAGATGTTGTGTATTATTCCCTTTTTCACCAAATTGGCCACACACAGCTTAAGGGTTAAGATTGAGTGACCTATTTTTCTCACTCACTACCATATTTCCGTAAATTCACGGTAGATTAAAGGTTTTCATTCAATGCCCCATGTTATTCTAGCTTCCTGTGACTTGTGCTCCAATAAAAAAAGGAAATAAAACACAAACAAAACAGATACAGCTTTATCCACTTGATAGGAGTCAGAAAGCTGAAACGCTATTCTTCTCTAGCGCTCCACATTTGCAAGCAACTTTTCAAAGGAACATTTCCATCTTAGGAATTCGACTGTGAAAACAAGAATGACCTTTAAGTGCTGACCTCTGCCTTTTAAATAAGGAACAGATTTCCTAATGCATAGTGAATGAGGGAAATAATCAACTCAAAGAGAAGATCAGTTTTCCTTGTAACAACACAGTCTTGGTTGTCAAGGCAACTTGTTGCTATACCAACCTACCATGGCAATTAGCCAGGTTATCTGTCCCTGGTGACAGCCATACAAATTTACTAAATATGACACTCAGTTCAGCTGACGTCATGGGTAGACTACGTAGAAAGAAATACTAGATTCATATTTAATCATGTTTTAAAATATATTTATTTGTTATCATTTACATCTTAAGTGCTTTTGAATATTATAGGAGGAAAGAAAGCTATATCAAATATCAATTATTACTAATATTTCTATTATTATTATCATTCTTCTTATTATTATTAATATTATCATTATTATTTTTATCATTGTTATCATTATTATTATTATTATCATTATTATTATTATTATTATTATCATTATTTATTATTATTATTATTATTATTATTATTATTATTATTATTATTATTATTATTATTATCTTTATTATTATTATCATTATTATTATTATCATAATTATTATCATTGTTATTTTTATTATTATTATTATTATTATTATTATTATTAATATTATTATTATTATTATTATTATTATTATTATTATCATTATTATTATTATTATGAATTTTATTATTGTTATTATTATTGTTATTGTTGTTTTTACTGATATTATTGTTGTTATTATTATTATCATTATTATTATTATCATAAATTCTAAATTTATTATTATCATCATTATTATCATTATTATCATCATCATTATTATTATTATTATTATTATTATTATTATCATTATCATTATTATCATTATTATTATTATTATTATTATATTCATTATTATTATTATCATCAAGCTGACATTCAGACTGGTGAAGGAGATTCTAGATGAGGAAGAAATGTGTGTGTTATAATGAGCAGGGCCACAGGTAAGTGACATCAAAGGCAGGTAAGCCTAATTAAGGCCTGCTATTGGAGTAGCATGCAAGGCCGGCTGTCAGTGATTACACACCATTAAAAAGAGATTTGGGCCCTGCCTGTGTAATGTAATTGTTACGCAACCCTGAGAAAGCGTAATTTGCTGTAGACAGTAGACAGTAGGGGGCCGCTGTCAGATCATCAAGCAGCAGAGGGATGAGGGGAGGATGGGGAGGATGGACAAGCTGTTACCACGGCAACTGATGAGGCACTGGAGCCATACACTACATCAACCAGTCTGGTACAGTCAGCTAGTATTTAGTTATATCCACACTCATACCAAGGTCTGGATGCACATAATAATAATAATAATAATAATAATAATAATAATAATAATAATAATAATAATAATAATAATAATAATAATAATAATAATAATGATAATAATGATAATAATGATAATAATAATAATAATAATAATAATAATAATAATAATAATAATAATAATGATAATAATGATAATAATCTAAAATATGTCAATCTTGTGGATAGAACGCATGTCCTGTTATAGCATCTCCAAATATCATGTTATGGCGACCCTTGTTGAATAGCCCTTCAAACTAGAGGCCTATGTAACTATCTGGCTAACAGCACCTCAGGCTGGATGGGTTTCCAGCTGATTATACCTGATCAGGTAAGAGACAGACCAAGTGTGACCAATTGTCTCACAGCTTGACAACATAATGACACCCACCCTTGACCACATAATACCCTCCTAGATACCCAAACCCAGTACCACCACTACTGGTCATACCCTTGACCAGGTAATACCCTCCAAGATACCCCCTTACTGCTATACCCTTTGGAATACCACACACTATACAAATATGCCATGCCAGTGAGGGTAACATGATGGAATGTTACCCCGAGGGAGGATGGTTTTCCCGAGGGCGGAGCCCGAGGGAAAACCATCCTCCCGAGGGGAAACATTCCATCATGTTACCCACACTGGCATGGCATATTTGTTTTATTATACCGAACAAACCCATTTGTAATTTAAACAAAGCAAGGTCGCAGATGACTGGTGATTCACACATTCCCCGCTGGGTGTCGCTAGTGGCAACGGGCAACATGAAGCCCTCACTGATGGCATCAGGCAACATGATGATTGTTAACTGTTAAGTCAGCCAATCACGGCTCACGATCTTCAAGTGAGGTATAATAATATATAATAACACACATCCTTGACCAGGTAATAATACCCTACAAAATCAACCCTACTACCATACCCTTTCGAACACAACACACTTAGTCATAATAACACACACCCTTGACCAAGATACCCAGACCCACTACCACCAGTACTGATAGCAGATAGCTTTGGATATTTGTACTATTGACATTTAAAAAGGCTCATGTTACCCTGTCAAAAAATATCCTCAATTATCAGTGAGTACAGTGAATATATCTGTACAGGGGCAAACAAAAACATGAACAAAGACTAAACTGACAAAGATGGTTACTATGCAACAATGTGGTGCTAATAATGACTGTCACCAGGATGTCATATCCCCCCCCCCCCTCCCCCACGCTATCTCTCAACTCATATCCTCACAGATTTGATTTGATTTCCCCCTTGAATATTTAGCTTCGTGATAAGACTGTCCTCTAGGCCCAATCCATCATGGCCGCCATTGTTGCCGTGACAACGTCAGAGCAGGTGCCTTGTCTCGATTGTTCTCATCTTATTCAGACTCAGATTACCCATTCCACTCCTGCTACTCACAATGAAAATTCAAATTTGAACAGATTTGATAAGAAGATATCTCATAGAAATTTATTTAAGGAAATTATACAGAAGAGCTGTGATTTGCATAATATTTCATTAAGGCTAGATGGATGTGAAATGAGATTTTTTCTAATTTAAAGATGGATGGGTCAGGTTGATCTACAATTTAAGAAATATTTTTGCAAAAAGCTATGGTAAATCAAGTTTTTTTCAAGCAACACAATTAAGCAACACACTCTCACTTTAGAAGCAAACAGTCAGAGCCTCTTTTTATGATGTGCTGGGAAATGGTAAATGATAGTGTGATAGATTCATAAAGGTAGCAATTACCAAAAGAAAGGGACAAAATGTTCATTGAAAGTGAATGAATCTCCATGTTGGAATTGTAATGTGACCATATATTGGCCTTCATACCTATATTATATATATATATATATATATATATATATATATATATATATATATATATATATATATATATATATATATATATATATATATATATATATATAGCCTTTTTCTGACCATTCAGTTCACACAAAGGGCAGTATTTTCAGCTACCCTCCTAGTATACTGCAGTGCCATCTATCCACAAGGGGTGACATCTAACTCTGGCCCCAGTTACCAAGTTGAGTTGTCATGATCCTGCACCTTTTTAAAAAGGCTGTGGCCCGGCCCTGAGTCATCTAACTGTGGCCGGGGCCGGTAGGCTCCCAGTAGAGGATTCATCCTGCTGCACCTTTTACAAAGGCTTCTGCTGCCCAGCCCTGAGTCATCATTGTATTCCTGTGGGGCCTGACTCACAGGAGAACATCATCATCATCTCCATCAGTAGCAGGAAATATATTGTACTTGCTTCAGATTCTGAGTATTCTGGTTCTCAGGCTGAGGTACCCTTAACATGAAGATGGGAAATACTGACTGCTCGCTGTCTCTCGCCACTGAGGGCTTGCCCTGATAGCTGTGTGGTCAAATGTACATATTGCTCCTAACTGCTAGCAGTCTCTCAACCCTGCTCAAGTTCAAATATGGCAGAAAAAGTGACAATATTTCTAATTCCCTAAGTCCTGAAAGTAAGACAGGCCTCTGCAGATTCAATCCCACATTCCTGTCTGCTTTCCCTGCACGTGTTTAGCACAATAGACCACACTCCTCCATTTTCCTCTCCCCTGTTTTTATTTCTCTGTGCTGCTTCGTGTGCACAAGCCAACAGCATGGTGTACATAAAATGATCACACCACCACACATCATCTACAACTCAACAAATATTAACTCAAACCATATGTGAGATCTGCAATCTAGAATGTACCCCACTTATACTGGAGAAGCTGAATATAACCTAACGTAAATTTCTGGAAATTTAGACCAATTTGAGCTACTAAAATTATTTTACAAAATAATTAATGGGAAATATGGGCAGCCCATAATCTATCGTAAATTCTCAGAAATTTGGGTCAATATAATTATTTTGCAAAATCATTTTATTAGGAAATATGGGCAACCCTCTTTCTACTGCCAGATGACATTTCACAAAATATAGAACTTTAAAGCTGTACATCTTGCTGATAAAGAACAAAAAACATTTTCAGAAGACACGGGCCACCCTGAACCCTTAAAAATCATAATTTTGAAAAAGTGTCCCAAATTACTGAGAATTTACGGTACTTCTGATAGGCATCTGGTAAAAAAAAATCTGTAGGATTTATAAAAAGTGGAAAATGGATAAATGGGAGTAGTTCCTGATTAGCATTAGAATTAATTGTTATTAGTGCATTTAGCCACATCCTGTCATAATTCAAACAATTCTCCCTCGCGAATCAGCCAGAAGTCACACCAAATTGGCAATATCTCATTAACCAACATGGGTATTATCTGCTGGGCCATGACGACGGCTAATGATCTCTGTATAAAACCAGAGTCTGATTGATGACCGAGATTTATTAGCATTTAGCAGTAAGCGTGGCTAAGTCAGCGCAACCCTCTAGGACAACAATGGACCCCGAGTATACCCGACTTCTATTGTGCTTTTTGATTGGTTGATTAATTGCCATGTGACATCACGCATTGGGACTTCTATTGTGCTTTTTGATTGGTTGATTAATTGCCATGTGACATCACGCATTGAGACTTCTGCTAATGAACTCCTCTATCTTATTATCATTAGTATAAACTCCTTCAATAAAGACAATTATCTGTAGGCAAAAGCATTTTAACCATTCTCACTCTTTAAGACCTAAATAGGAGAAAACTACCTGAAAAGACAAAAGAAGTGATGAGAGAGAAGACAGTAAGAGGCTGGCACTAAGAATATGCTCTCTCCAAGGCCTAAAAATATGCTTATTTTCTATAACGGTCCAAAAAAAAATACAGTAATTTTTTAAAAAATTTAAAATTATTTTCCAATTTTTTTTTAATGTGTGCTTCATGCATGTTCTATGTTTATTTGAAGTTGGAAGGGTGGAAAAAACTTGAGGGTAGGGGTTAAAACGTGTTAGGGTCGGGTTACAGGAAACAAACATTTTTTATGCCTAATCATGTGGCTGAAGTGCTCTGAGACAATTAGGCGCAATGTTATTTTAGCGTCCTGGCCAGGCAGACTTCTCTACCATAATGAGGCAGGGCGATTATTAACCCACTAATGCTTAATAAGCGTTCCTCCAGAAATTGTTGAGAATCAACCAAACGTTTGATGAATAAAAGCAAGTGGATATGAAACCAACCAGTCAGTCTGAACAAGCTGGCTGCGGCGAATAACCCAAAAGTTCTCTTCTGCGCATGTTGGTGTGCAAGTTTCTCTGTAATGTGAACGATACGAGAGCTCTCATTGGTTTTTGTCTCCTAGTGATGTCACACTTAGGGCAGATTCGAGACCCATTGGATAAAAAGGTCTTCACTATAGCACATATAGAAATTGGTCTCTCGCTACATATCCATGCTTTTATTCATCTAAGACCAAACTGAGAATGACCAGTAAAGCAAGGATTAATCTATAATGTTCCCGCTTTCCTACTTAACCAGTGAAAGAATGTTCAGAGGGCGCAATCAGTTGAGAAAGTTTTTCTTTCCACAGAACCCATCAGGCTCGCTCTAAACAATCTGCTTTCCCACACACACGCTAGACATAACACATTAGTTCTGCCGCGATTGCCGATCCACTGATTCCCAAGATCAGATCCTACGCTTTTTTTCTCTCAGGACCACAAGTACTGTGTCTCTCTGCCCTGCTATTGTACTGGATACAAAGGCGCCACTCCTAAGACACGTTCTAAATAGCTACCGTACTTAAGCACACAATACTGTCACCATTCTCTCACTGACTCCACTGTGTTGTACCCAATACATGTCACTCTCCTGATCACACCTGGCAGGTGCGAAAAGGAACTTCCTCTATGTTCCTTAACCCTTCCAATGCTCAGGCTACTTTCCTCCAAAGAACAACGATGCAAAGATCTTTGAAAACCATCTAATTAACCCTGTCAAGTTGGTATTCATTGGATAGCTCTCGCTGGGTACTCTCAGATGAGTACCCATGTGCCAGGGTTCCAGTGATTCTTTGGTTTTTTTGCGTCATTTTGTATTGGCATAATTAGCCACCAGCAGCATAAGGGTTAAAGGAAACTTCCTCTATGAATGAGCTGACTGCTTGTCCTGTTTCTTAGTGTGTGAGAAATCAACAAGAAGTAATCAGTTTCACAAAAGGGAATTCTAGTCGCATACATAGTAAGAAATAAACAGGAACAAATCAGTTTCACAAAAGGGAATTCTGGTGGCATACATAATGCATTTTGTGGAGTTCCTGATTCCTATACTAACAAGTAATCCACACTGAGTGCTTAGGTAAACAAAGCATCGTGCACGACTAATGACTGCTCAGTAACTTGACACTTGCTCTTTATGTTCTCACAGTAATCAAAGGAAATTCTACTTGCTTGAAACCAGGAGCAGAATTAGCAATATCAGCAGAATCACACACAGCACATAAGAAGATATTATCCTGAATATTTTTCTTCAAAATGAAATGAATTAAAACACTTTTTGAATAATATCAGTCCTCAGAATGACCAAGCATATAGCCTAGAAAAAAAGTCTGTTTACTTCTGTGATATGAGTTCAAACAGAGCAAGTAAGCCAAAACCCACACACAGACTATAGTCTTGAGAAAAATGGCATCCTAACTGATACAATAGCAAGTTTCCTACTAGATCAGCTCCTTGTCTATGATTTCATTAAATTATGATTTTCTCCGCAAACTGGAAAAATCTCACTGTGGGCCAACTGGCGAGCAATTTAAGAAAACTCTAAATCAGGGTAGACACAGTTTAGAGTTGGTAAAGTTTTCATGTAAAATATATAACGATCACAAAAATTCTTAGCTAGTTTCCTACATGTGTGTTTTTCTTATAATCCCCCTAGATGTCACCAGTGACTTATAATACATCTGTATCCCTGACGTCACCAATAATCCTGTTATTTCACTGACAATGGAAGTAAGGAACGAATTCTCTGCTAAAATGTGCATTTGTTATAAATACAGTCATGCAGCAGTAGCAGCAGCTTGTGGACTGATGCGTTGCCATGGCAACAGAAAGCAGCTTACCTTGAGCCCCGAGGATGATGGTTGCCAGGTAGAGAAGGAGAAGGAGAGGGCAGACGGGTCGTCCTCGGCGGCGTCGTGGTAACAACATCATCATCATCGTCGTCGCCATGCCTCTCATCAACAACAGCAGCAGCAGCCAGAGTCTTTACATGTCTCACTGCTTAGTCTGAAAGATAGAGAAAACAACAATTAAGAATGAGTTTATACAAAAATATATTTGGAGGATTGTTCTTGATAGCTTACTAATATATATTTAACCTTTAAATAGTTTCCCATACATGCTGAACAATTTCACTGAAATTGCCCAGCTGCCTCTGCATTCTTTGATTTTCGATTGGTTGATGTGGAATGTGTCTATTACTCTGTGTGTTATTATTAGGAGTGTTATTAGTATTCTATAATTAACAAGACTAGATATCGCCAAATCAAATCTGCAGAGCCAGGGTCTTAGCCAGGATTTGGAAACAGGGTGCACATAATAGCAATTGTAAACTTTTGAGGCATCATATTTTTCAAGGGAGATCTCAATATACAAAGATAGCAACCATAAACATGTATTTTCTCATTTAAATAAGGCATAATGTCTTTATATAATGTCGTCGGAATTACACTGAAGTTCAAGAAAATTCAATTCATCATCATCATCATCGTCATCATCATCATCATCATCATCATCATCATCATCATCATCATCATCAACATCACCATAGATCAGTGGCACCACCATCATAATCAGAGTCCTATCTCATAATCCTAGTTTCCTAGCTGGGTAGACAGCAGCAGTGACCTGCAGGCTCCCCTTGCACTAACGTAAGAGATGCTACTCTGGCATATACATGATACACACAGCATACCTCAGTAGTATTGCCACTGGTGGCACTAACATAAGAGAATTCAGATGCTACTCTGGCATATACATGATACACACACCATACCTCAGTAGTATTGCCTCAGCAGCATGGCAGCAGCAGAATAACCACAGCACAGTCTGGGACGACTCTCAGTCTGAGATGATAAATAATTCATCTTCTCATCCCGGGGCAGAGCTGAAGCCAGTATGACTCAAGTTCAATAGGTCGCAACCCCCTCATCCTGAACCAGATTCCAGTGCATCCCTTCTACAAAATCCAATACACTGTCCTTTGCTTAATGTCTAGTTGTTAGTTCCTTTGGCTGGTGATAGATGGCACCAATAGTGGTCACACAACTCACACCGGTCAGTCAGAATCAGAAACTGGAGAGATCTCACTGTGGGCCACCTGGTGAGCAATTTAAGAACTAGCTCAGGGTAGACACAGTTTAGAGTTGGTATAGTTTCAATGTCAAATATATAGAGATGGAAATTCTAGGCCTAGAACTATTCTACCCAGAGTACTGCAACGACCACACACTGCTAAGAGGAAGAGGGTAAAACATTGCCCCCCTCCCCCCCCCCCCCTTTTCCTGCCACTGGAAATGATGGCTATCACTCTCTCATTTCAGTCAACCGCAACCCCATAATGCTAAGAGGAAGAGGGTACATCAATGCTGGGGGTGTTTTCTAACCAAGCACCCACCACAATGGCCAAGAGACCCCCACACTTTACCTGCGTGAGTTATAACAGGATAGGGGGCGCTGTAATAGCCATACTGGGGGTGTTTTCTTACCAAGCACCCGTCACAATACCTGAAAGACCCCCACACTTTACCTGCCCGAGCCATAACAGGATAGGGGGCGCTATAATGGCCTGCATCAATACCACAACAATGCACGTCTCCTCCTGGAGTGTTATGAGAGAAAACAGGCACTAAAAGCAGGAGCTTTTGATGCATTATCGCTAACTATTCTCTCTCTTGTTATTCCTCTGGATAATGTGTGGGTTTAGCACAGATTGCAGGAAGATTTACTGACTTTCATGTCATTTGCTTTCAACACTGACAACTTTCTCCCTCAATATCAATATTTTCATTTTTCAATAGAATTATTGCATTTATGGGTATGAAAACAGCAGTAGACCTCATAGCAATAAATTCTTTTAAGATCCTTTTAAAATTTTAGTTTTAGTATTTGACAGTGCTCTCAAAACACATAAACCTAGAAAAGCTTCTCTCCATGTAATTATAGGTTTGCCTCCAGACATACTGCTTCTAGGCAGATAAGACAAAGAAACAACTGCTTCAAACAGTGTGTGATGTACTTTAAAAATAAGAGCACTCCTTGATCAGATGAAAAATGACGGAATAAGCAAATTGCTTTTAATCTCTGAGATCCATCTGCACGGCTGTCGATCTGGAAGATTATTGTTCTCTCAAAAACTAGATAAGGACTTAAACCTATTTACACTCAGAGCTCACCTAAACCAGGCCTGACTATTTTGGAGTTATCTTACTTACAAAAGCATTTTCTAGAAAACATTTGAAGGTGGAAAGTTGATCAGAAGCCAAACTAACTCTCCTTCAGATATTTTGTGAAATTTCACTTCATTCCCAAGTTATTTTCAAAAGTATGAGTTTGACATACAATACTTTCTTTGAGTGTGAATGGGCTAAATGCATTCCTTTTAAAAATGTACAAGGGGATTTCAATAATTATATCTACTTCATGTTCTAATTAAGTTATCAAAAGTAACACATTATTGATATACTTGTTTATTCTGACTAGAATTCTTCACAAGGCCTGACTCATTTTTAAAAAAGGCTGGACTCATAACGAACCGGACCAGCACATTCAGGCAACTATTTCGTTCAAACAAGGTTCCTCAAAATCCACAACTTTCCCAAGATTTTCTAACTCTGTGAGAAATAACAACAATATCAGCATCAAAGTTGCCATCAAGTTTTTGATAGATCTTTTCCTGGTAACATGCACACTTTGTAGGTTTCTGAAAGCTTACGACTGAGAGAAGCAGGAAAGTCATGGCGACGACGGAGAGTATATTTAGACTGGGGCTGCTGTGATGTTTGACCAGCTGTTACTGCAGGTCACTTTTTCCTGTGAGTACACTGACCACTAGCCTGCCTCCCAGGCCATATTTAGATGTCCTCCCTTGTGGATAGATGGCACTGCGGTATACTAGGATGTCAGACTGAAATACAGACTAGACCTCAAGTGTGTCCCCCTTGAGGATTTATTCAGAACTAATCCTGGAGTGAAATCAACTCAGGTTAGATCAGTGAAAGAGCCAGATATCACAGACTTGTAGCAAGTCTAACTGACAACTGGTCAGCCACTCTACTGCTCTTATTGCCTAGTCATAGGCTAAGAATCTTTTTATGTTTATATATTTTACATGAAAACTTAACTAACTGATTTAGTTCTTAAATTGCTCACCAGTTGGCCCACAGTGAGATTTTTCCACATTCTTGATTCTGACTGACCAGTGTGACCACCCTTTGTGCCATCACAAGCAAGAGGAACTAACACCTAGACATTAAGCAAATTATAGAGACCTTAACATAGAAAAGCATAATTATTTTGCAAAATGATTAATGGAAAATCTGGGCCAACCTTAATCTTAATAGCCGGTTGCTATTTCACAAGATATGGACCTGGGTAAAAATCTTACTGATACAACATCAAGGTATTTTCAGAAAACATGAAAATAGTAATTATTAAAAAGTGTTGTCCAAATAACTGAGAATTTAAGGTAGTCACTTTCAATAGAAATTTAATGTCATGATCTCCCTACCTCCCCAATAGCTCCAGTGTAGTGATACAACAACATCAATGTATTTTCAGAAAACATGGGCCACCCAGAACTCGTAAAAATAGTAAGATTACTGAGGATTCATGGTACACTTTCAATAGAAATATAATGTCAATGTCTCCCTACCTCCCCCATAGCTGGAGTGTGGTTTCCAGAGAGCAAGGTCAGTGTGGAGTATTTCCCAGTACTGGTTGTAGCCAGAGGCTTGCAGCCTGACCCTCCCTGAAGCTATACAGTTATAACACTTGGCTTCACCCAGGAAACCACGGCTAATGTGCCATTCGCCTCCTACACTCTGTGTTACATGGTGTTAGATCAAGGACTTCCTTCCCTTGGATACTACCCTAGCCTAGATTTCTAGGCTGTCATATGTATTTTTCTGCTATGTTTTTTCTGTTACAAGGCACCAAATACTCTTTGTGGCCATAGTGGTCAATTTAGTTTACACTTATCTCACCAGGATTCAGTTTATGTAAATACTCTAGAGATAGGAGGAGCAGGTGGTGTCATCTATCAACATACCTGGTATTACACCACAGGGGATGTCAACATTTTAGGGACTAGGAACCTAGTCTAATACTACCCCTACTCCTAGACTTGCTACATGTCTGTGTTAACCAGATATTTCACTGATCTACCCAGAGTTGAGTTCACTCCAGGTTTAGTTCTGAATTAATCCTCAACAGGGACACACTTGAGCTGTCATCTGTAACACATGAAAATGTTCTGCCATCTATAGTTTGAGAGAGATATTTAATCTACTTGACACCCAGTGGTGGGTCTTAGCCAGGTTTTAGAAATTGGGTGCCCAAAATTGGCAATTATAAAATTTTAGGGCATCCAAAATTTAAAGGGGGGCCACAATATACTCCTATTTCAACCATGTATAAATTTATCAAAATAATGCATGATATCTTTATACAATGTCATGAGAATTATATGGAGAGGAAAAAAAACAAATTATATGCTTGAGATTGACTAAAATTCCTCACTGAAACAATTGGGTTTCCGGAGGGGTCATTTTTTTTAGGGTTTGGGTGTCCAAAAAGACACCCAGATGCCCTGCTGGCTAAGAACATGGGTGGGGGCATCATACCTAACTCAGCCTGAGAACTAGCCTGCCTCCCAGGCCTTATTTTAATGTCCTCCCTTGTGGATAGATGGCTCTGCGGTATACTAGAATCTCTGAGCGAAATAAGTGATACAGACTAGAGCTCAAGTGTGTCCCCCTTGAGGATTTATTCAGAACTAAATCTGGAGTGAAATCAACTCAGGTCAGATCAGTGAAAGAGTCAGATATCACAGGCTTGTAGCAAGTCTACCTGAGAACCAGGCTAGGCTAGTCCCAGCACTTCTCTTCTGCATGAGGGAACCAAGAGCCACTTGTCAGGGACACACTGAATCCCTCAAACTGCAGGAAATCATCCTTGACAATAGCACTGTGCTGAGTGGCTGAGTCCATACTTCCTCTGCACAGTGTTACCCAACACTGTCTGCACCTGGGCCGGGTCACCAACTTGGCCCCCTGGCTGCACCTGGGCCGGGTCACCAACTCGGCCCGCTCTCCCGAGAAACCTACTTGCCTCAATGTGCCTGATCCCCGCAACCTCCAGAGGCTCGATACTGATGTTGATATTGTCAAGAATCGTGCAAAGAGTAGAGTTTCACAAACAGTCGTCCTGGTTTATGTATAGGACTGGGGAAGGCTTCCAAGGGTAGTGTGAGGCAGTGCAGGGCTCAACGCTAACAGTGAATCGCTGGCCCCAGGCCAGTAAAAAATTCCCAAAAACAGCTTCAGGCCAGTAAAAATACACCTCAACTGGTCCTACAGGGCCAGTCAACATTTGGGGACATTCTTTTAAACAAGTTTCCCTTCTAGAATGTCCCAAATATTTTGAAAATAAATGAAGATAAAATTACCGCTCGGTAGGTGGCGCCACTCTAGAATAAGATGTCAGACGGAGGCCAGATGTTGTCCCCTGGTGGGCAGCACAGGAACTAAGAGAGACATGCTGAGGGCCCGACCGCTCAGTAGGTGGAGCCACTCTAGAGTAAGGTATGAGATAGTAACACTGCAGGGCTCCCCCTGGTGGTCAGCACAGGAACCTAGGGAGACACACTGAGGACTGAGACCACTCCATAGGTGGTAGCCATAGCACATTAGCACCGAGACCCTCACCACTCTGGCCTGATGATCTTACTGATAGATGGAGGACAACTGCAGTGGGGGCCCCATCAGGGGATGGGTAAAACAGATGTTGGGGGAGAGATAGTATCTGTAGAGGCCCCTCAGCCCATCCCGCTCAGCCACAGTTGTGGTCAGTACCCACTTAACAGCTAAGTCTGATGAGTTTTTCAGATGGTCCCTTTGCAGCGATCGTTCTAGCAACAGCTGGGCCGCCGACATCAAACTACAGTGCCATCCGCTAATAACCAACCACAATGCAACAAATAATTCTGTATATCCCAAGAATGCATCTCAATCCAACATCAAACTCCGGGCCGGTCACTATTAACTAACCACTACGTAATGTCTAATTCTGCATAGCCAAAGAATGCATCTGAATCCAACTACAAAGATACAAAGCCACCGAGATAAATCAAACAGCTGCCACTTACTGATCTGATACACAAAATCATAAACTGCTAGGACATCTAAAAGCTTAAATGCATAACTGGGAAACAAGTTGCATGTACTGTTGTTGTTGTTGTTGTTGTTGTTGTTGTTGTTGTTGTTGTTGTTGTTGTTGTTGTCTTGGTCTTAGCCAGCAGGGCATTTGGGTGTCTTTTTTGGACACCCAAACCCTTAAAAAGCACCCCTCAGGACACAATTTTTTTTTTCTGATGAATTTCTTAAAATGTCAATCTTAAACTTTTTCATTTCCATATAGTTTTCATGACATTGTATAAGGATATTATGCCTTATTTCAATAATTGAATACATGTTTATGGTTGTAATCAGAGTGTATGATGTGGTCTCCCTTGAAAAATAGGTGGCCCCAAAATTTCACAATTGCCACTTTTGGGCACCCAGTTTCCGAATCCTGGCTAAGACCCTGGCTGTGGCCTTTGTTCTGGTATGACATACCGTAGCTAATGAACTGGGGTAAATCTGGTCTTAGTTGCGTCACGGAGAGATAGTGGACGTGTTTCCACTTGGTAGAATAATCTCCCTGAGACGAAATGACAACAGGCATATGAGTGACAACCTTCAACTACTGATCATGGAATGATGGTTAGGTCAAAAATAACCATGTAAACTTAAGCATGGCAGCAACATTACAAAGGAGATTGCTTATCATTTAATCGCTCTCACTCTCTCTCTTTCTCTCTCTCTCTCTGATTTTCTCTCTCTCTCTCTCTCTCTCTCTCTCTCTCTCTCTCTCTCTCTCTCTCTCTCTCTCTCTCTCTCTCTCTCTCTCTTTCTCTCTCTGATTTTCTCTCTCTCTCTCTTTCTCTCTCTCTGATTTTCTCTCTCTCTGTCTGTCTCTCTGTCTGTCTGTCTCTCTGTCTGTTTTTCTGTCTGTCTCTGTCTCTGTCTCTGTGTCTCTCTCTCTCTCTCTCTCAGCTCAGTAATTGAATTTTAAAAGCATATCTCCTGGGTGC
Source organism: Maea johnstoni (assembly GCA_963942565.1). Taxonomy (NCBI): domain Eukaryota; kingdom Metazoa; phylum Annelida; class Polychaeta; order Spionida; family Magelonidae; genus Maea; species Maea johnstoni. Next base: position 12,336,363 of record OZ012689.1, on the reverse strand, counting down.
CATGTGTATACTCACAATAGTGACTCATCATTGTCAAAAGTGACACATTCACAAGTGCTATCTATACAAACAGGGCATCTGATCTTTATTTTACCCCCTACCGAGGCACAGGGTGTGAAACCGGGTATGATAATGCCCCATTTTGTGTGTGTCCTACAGTTAGAGGGGGGATAATGACCCCTCCCTGGACTACCCCCAATGTGCACCCTAATAATGCTGCCCCTGCCACCCCTTATAAATACCCCATAAGTGGCCTAATTCTCCTCGTTAGGGGGTCCCTGTGGTGCCAACTTCCACCCCCTCAGAGGGTGCTACTACTCTGTACCCTGTTTGCTGATACCCTACTGGCAGTGAACCCCCCCCCCCCCCCTCCCCTGGCATGACTATCTTGTCATCAACAGTGCATACTACACATGACATTTATCTTCCACTAATATGTGTCCATGCACCCTTCAGCATGCATTACAAGACACCACACCACAATCCATGATATAAGTACAGGTTCCAACTCCAAAATTGTTCAGGATTTTAAAATCCTGTAGCTCATAGGTAATTAACCTAGCATGCCATTCGTACCATAGCATTGTAAAAAGCAGAGCAGAATACAAGATATAAGCACAGATTCCAACTCACTTACTCACCATACAGGGTATTCTGACAGCTCAGCACTTGGAGCCTGCCACTTAAAACATCACACCAACCCAACGCTCACTAGCAAGAGAATTCACAGGCAGAGCTTTTTCCCTGTGTCTTTTGTCTTAAGTTACTCCGGCTTCCTAGTATAGATTGTTATGCAGGATTAGAGGCCTCAATGCTGCACTGATCTGCCCTCAGGCAAATCACGTCTCTGTCTCTGACTCTCTCTCTCTCTCTCTCTCTCTCTCTCTCTCTCTCTCTCTCTCTCTCTGTCTCTCTCTCTCTGTCTCCCTGTCTCTCACTCTCTCTCTGAGTCTCCCTCTCTCTCTCTCTCTCTCTCTCTCTCTCTCTCTCTCTCTCTCTCTCTCTCTCTCTCTCTCTCTCTCTCTCTCTCTCTCTCTCTCTCAAGATTGTTATGCAGGATTGGAAGCCTAGCTAGCTGCACTGCCTGATCTGCCCTGAGGCAAATCCAAGTCCTGTTTTAACTTATCCCCCTACAGTGACTCACTTCCCTTGTCTTCTCAATTAGATGCCTCTATCTATAGAAAACAAATCTCGGGTTTCCTCCCCAAACGTCCCCTCAAAAAGTGTGGCGACTAGAGTAGTGGCACTTGGAGGGCTGCACCTCTACTGTGACTACATTAGACTTGCTACAAGTCTGTGTTAACTGGCTATTTCCTTAGTCTCATTGATCTACCCTGAGCTGATTTCAGTACAGGGTTAGTTTTGTATTTATCCTCAAGGGGACCCACTAGAGCTGTGTAGACTTGCTGTAAGTATGTGCTAACTGGCTCTTCCCCGAGTCTCACTGATCTACCCTGAGTTGATTTCAGTACAGGTTTAGTTCTGTATTAATCCTCAAAAGAATAAAACCAAGCTGTATAAATTGTTTCAAAATGTAACTCATGAAAACTGTGCTGCCATCTATAGCTTGAGAGAGACATCAAAAATTGTCAACCCTTCCAATGCTAAGGCTTATATCTTTCATCCAAAGCACAAGGATGCACAGATTTTTTTTTAAAACATCTAAATCCTGTCACGCTGGAATTCATTGGAAAGCACTCGCTGAGTACTCTCAGATGAGTACCCATGTTCCAAGGTTTCAGTAATTTCCGTTTTTTTTGCATCATTTTGTAATGGCAAAATTAGGCACCAGCAGCATAAGGGTTAACACCCATAGGTATAGATAGTGATGGGGGTATTATACCTAACTCAGCCTGAGAACCAGGCTAGTGAGCGGCCATCAGAGAGGATGTTCCCCTCCCCTCCCTTCCCCACTCTGCCTCAGTACAGTGGCCCAGTTCTTCCTTATCACAGGAGTAGGATGAACATATGCTAAGCATTATGCTCAACTCTGATATTTCACAGGGACAGCCCGAGGCGATGGCATAATTCCATTTCAGTTCATTAGCTGAAACAATACACCGCAGCACAGAAGACTGTGTCAATGCCTCTATAATATCCTGTCAATATCCTCAGCCAGTAGGGACTGTATAGGGAGTTGGTGTTAGGATATCCAGGAAGTGTATTATCACGGTTCATCCCACACTGCATCTAAAACATTCAGAGAAAACACTGGAATCCTATATAATATCCTGTTAATATCCTCAATAATATTATGAAGATAATATCCTATTATAATATCCTATTAACCTTTCCAATGCAGAGGCTACTTTCGTCCAATGCATAAGGATGCAAAGTTTTTTGAAAACCATCTAAACCCTGTAATGTTGGTATTCATCCGATAGCTCTAATTATGTATTGGCCAAAATAGGCACCAGCAGCATAAGGGTTAATATCCTTTGAGCCAGTAGAGAACCTAGTACTGTTGAGGGACTGGATGTTAGGATATCGAGGAGGTGTAATATGGTTCAACCCACACTGCATCTAAATATCCAAAGAGAACACTGGAATCCCATACATGCTCTACATGGCAGTTGAGTTGGTCAAGTGGTTAGCACGCTTGCCTTCGGCGCAGACGACCCGGGTTCGATTCCCGGTGGGGGCGCAGAAAAAGAAAATGTATTTCCTTGCTGCTTTCCAGTGCTTCGGAGGGCACTGTAAGCTGTCGGTCCAGTCGGCCAAGAGCCTTAGTAGCTTGTGTTTCTTGTAATTGATATACCGACTTAAAATAAAGATTACATTTTACATCTACAATGCTCCAGTGTAACTCAATGAAAACCATGTAGCCATTTCCTAACCTGTTCATCACATATAAATATTCGGGGGAAAACACACGAATCCTGTTCTCTGTGCACAACAAGCTCCACAATGCTCCAGTGTTACTCAAGTAGCTATTTCCTAACCTGATCATCCCAGATCACATCTAAATATTTGGGGAAAACACTGGAATCGTGTTCTCTGCGCTCAGCTAGCTCCACAATGCTCCGATATAACTCAAGTAATACAATAAACCAAGTAGCCATTTCCTAACCTGTTCAATCCACACTGCATCTAAATATCCAGAGAAAACACTGGAATCATGTTTCCTGGGCACACTGAGTTCGACAATGCTCCAGTGTAGCTCAAGTAAAACCATGTAACCATTTCCTAACCTCGCCATTTGATACTTGAGAACCCTGTATTTACATCACATTTACAACACGCATGATGTCACCTCAACAAATAGCTTAGTATCATTTCCTAAAGCTGGTCATCAAGCTATACCATATGACACAGCTATTTTAGCTAGCACAATACCATAACCTGGGACAGGGGTGGCATTTACAGATAGGGCACCATATGTGCCACACTCTAACACAACAGCATCTAGTAATTGCATGCAAGGGTGTCATGTGCGATCCTGACCAATATTCTATCCCATATAACCAAATTGGGAACAGAATTCAAAGTATCCTACACAAAATTCACGACTATGGGGAACATGTCTTGTCTAAATTGGGGTTTTCATGTCTGATGTACTTCTACCGTGCTACATTCTCATATGCCACTCCATGTCTACTGATAAGTACTGGTTTGGCACACTACTAATGCTATGAAGGCAGCCAGAATAAAAATCATGGTTTACCATATTGATGGCAATACTGACTTGGTTGTTCATATTTCACGAAGATCTGTGTGACTACTGATAAGTACTGGTTTAGCATCCCACACAGCTAACACTATGTCTCAGGGCGGCCAGAATAACAATCATGGTTTAGCATTGATGACGATAATGACTCAGTTGTTCATATTCCACGAAGATGTGTGTGACTATTGATAAGTACTGGTTTAGCATCCCAGACAGCTAACACTATGTCTCAGGGCGGCCTGAATGAGAATCATAGGTTACCATTGATGACCATAATGACTCAGTTGTCCGTATTCCACGAAACACTGCCATGTCTATTGATAAGTTCTGGCTTGAGGGTCAGGATAAGAATCATGATACTTAGTTGTCCATATTCCACGATGCTCTGCATGTATTCAGTGTGCATCCTTCCTCTTTGAGTACTGTTTTGGCATCCCACACTACTCTACACTATAAAGGTGACCAGAATAAGAATCATAGTTTACCATTGATGACTAAATTCCTGACTTGGTTGTCCATATTCCACAAAGCATGCCTATTCAGTGTGTATCCTTCCTGTTTTCAGTAATGGTTTGGTATCCCACACTACTATTGCTATGAGGGTAGCCTGAATAACAATCATGGTTTACCATTGACTACGGTCCTGCCTTGGTAATGTCCATTTTCCATGAAAACTGTGTGTGAGCATTCAGTTAACGTATCCTTGCCGTATCCTTCCTGTTTGAGTGCAGAACTTCCTACTGGCACCACAACTGGGTCACGCAGGTAAGATTGCCCCTCATTATGCCAACCGACCAACCGCTGCCCTCAGGGTATCCTCAGGGTGGCCACCCACCACCCTTAATAGCACCCCTTGATGAGCACCCCGTAACACCCTTCACCACCCTTAGTCATCTCACTTAGATCGGCACCGATAAGCCGTACCCACAATGACCACTGACAGATGCTGAAAGTCAGCTAATTCTCTCATTTGGAGGTGTGAGGGTTCAGGCCTAGCTATTTCTCCTCTGGCCATTGTGAGTGTCAGGTCTTTGTTTATGCTGCTGATATCATCGACTATGCCGGCTAAGAGCTACAGCCAGGGTCTTAGCCAGCAGGGTGTCTGGGCCTCATTTGGACACCCAAACCCTCAAATATCACACATCAGGACACTCAAAAAACTTTTGTGAGGAATTTCTAAAAAATATCCTTTCTCAAGGAAATAATTAAATATTTTCAGCTAAGTATAATTCCTAAGGTATAACATAAAGATATTATACCTTTTCCTGAATAAGTAAATATATGTTAATTGTTTTTATCTAAATATATTGTGGTCTCGCTTGAAAAAACGCATGCCCAAAAGTTTCCAATCGCCTATTTTGGGCACCCAGTTTCTAAATCCTGGCTAAGAGGCTACAAGCCCACCAAGACCACTGTTTGATTAACAATTACAGGACTTATACATGGTTAGATCATGCTTATTTAAGAAAACTATTGAAGAAGAGCTGATATGCATTTAGTGCATTTGCACTACTGATTAAAATTTGATTACTTCAGCTATGGTGTCTGTGCTCATTATTCGCAAATCATCAATAACTCAGATTCTGGCCATCAATATTTCAGCGCTCATTCTGTGTGTGATAATAATTGCATATTGTCTAACTCGAGGCTCATACATTTCTTATATGTAGGGTTAGATCCCCATCTGAGTCAGTTCAGCTGAACATAGTGCATACAATAATAGCCCACATATAGATGCGCTTCCAGATTAGCTAACTCAAATAGATGAAAAAAACATGCAGCAGTGTCAAGGTATCATATCTATCACATAAACAATGCTCGTCCTGACAACTGTTGCCATGGAGACACTTAACTACCTCATATCACAGTACATGTAGAACTTTTCTTCCTCGGAGTGCTACTTCGATGAAACAGAGAGTCCAAGTTAAAGAAAACCTCTTTATAGTCAAACATGATG
>OZ012689.1:12280358-12330539 GCA_963942565.1 Maea johnstoni | reverse complement strand
GTCACACTGAGGCCAGGTTTGAGACCCCTGGGATAGCAAGGTTTTCACTGGACTTTAGCACATACAGTAATTGGTCTCTCGCTACATATCCATTCTTTTATTAATTTAAGGTGGAACCGAGCGCCCTGTACCCCTGTACCCTGAAACCCTACAAATACCCTGTACCCAACCATCATCAACACCCTGGAATGTGAAACCCCACATCTGACAAAATATACCCCAGTTTTTCAACTATATCATTCCAACAACTGATGACAAAACTGACAGTTGTATAAACATCCTTTATGAATATCTATTACCATCCTTCATCCCATGCAATGGGTTACCCTGGCATCAATGTATGATTCACAAAACATCTGTTTCATAGTCTTCCATATGTGCAAATCACTAGTTAAAACAACATTCTGAAAGAACTGAATTCAAATATCCTGATTGAAAGAATGTTGATTTTGTAAATCTAGATGAATCATAAAATTCCATCAAAGGGTCACGCCCTCTTTTTCTCTGGTCCCTGATGCTAATAGCAATTGGAAATATGGGCAGCGTCCGACATACAAGGTAATCCGACTAGTCCAGTTATTTTTGTACCATGGATATGGAATGTAGGCTCTCAGAGAATAGGCTTATGATTTCTGTAACTGTAGGCATCATTCTGTGTGTGTGTGTGTGTGTGTGTGTGTGTGTGTGTGTGTGTGTGTGTGTGTGTGTGTGTGTTTGTGTGTGTGTGTGTCTTAGGTTTGTAGCTGAAGGGTCACATGATCACAGAGCCAGAGAACTGTGGTATAAAGCACAGCCAAGTTTAATCGCTGACTTAGTCAGCCTTGGTGAATGAAATCTGACTAGCTTCGCTGGCATGATGCCCTATTCACAGCCTATAAACAGGGTTTACCACTAAATAATCACAACATAAACCCTAGTACAGAGTCCTGAAAGAGCACTAAAAGCCAAAGAAACATTTGAACAAATTGAGTTTATTTTACAAAACAAATTTCTTTCAAATATCTCAACATGTTGCCTTTACTTACTGTAAGAGACTTTTCTGTAGTATGATCACCTATTATAGAAGCTATCATGAGAATAAATTGATAAAATATGGAAATTGTTGTATCCATGCATCGGTGCCTCAATGTCCTGAGGTAGGGTAAGGCTAGCATACCTCAAGATATCCCTTTTCTATATTGAGACCCCATAGTGCTATGTTATGGTGTATATATCGTACCCCTACCCTCACCTACCAGGGCTCGAAATTAAACTTTTTTCAGGGGGGCCCAATTGCATCTTCCAAATTTAATATAAGGTGTTGCATATAGAAACCAGTACATTTTTGGACTCCCTGCAGGAATTTGAGGGAGCTGCTGGGGAATTAAAGGGAGCCCTCAACTCGCGGCACCCCCGCATTGCGAGCCCCTGGTAAGGCTAGCATACATCCAGATGTCCCTTTTCTATATTGAGACCCCTTAGTGTTATGTTATGGTGTATATATTATACCCCTGCCCTCATTTACCCTTCCTTTTATTATAAGGTGTCCTGAACCACCACCCTGCATCATCATCTCTGACAGCCGTGGCAGCTCTAGTTATAGCTTAGTGGGGCTAGTCAGTGATTGTGTGATGTATTACTCTTAGTAAACACATACATTAACTATCAATCATAGCGGGCAAGGCCAGCCCTGTCACTCCCCGGGTCCTTCCACCCTAATCACAAACACTTCACCCTAACCCGCCGAATACCGATGGGAAATACCCTTATGTCGGGCCCAACTTGCTTGCAAGCAAAAAGGTTGAGTAATAAACATCTGTCCACTGACTATTTTTTCCATAAAATAGCTGAGAGCTGTGGACAATGCTGAGGCTACTTTCCACCAAAGCACAAGAATGCAAAGATTTTTGAAAACCATCTCAGGGCTCGACATTGGTGCTTGCCCCATTGCCCCGGGCAAGTAGAATTTGTAAATCATAGCTGTAGGGCAAGTGAAAACTGCATCTTGCTTGCCCCACTGGGAAAGTACGCTTTGTATATTTCAGGTTTCCTTTTGAGAATGTGTGCAAGTTTCGAGGTCTAGCTGGCATCCAAGCTTGTCCTAGAAAATATGCTTTCACATGCCGGAACCACGTTCTACTTGGTTTTAAATGCAATAATATAAAACATACAATTTTCAAGGGCAAGTGAAAGTTGGAGTAGGGCAAGTGAAAATTGAATCCCACTTGCCCTATGGGGCAAGTCGCTGCAAAAGTTAACGTCGTGCCCTGCATCTAAACCCTGCCATATTGGTATTCATTGGAAAACTCTTGCTGAGTACTCTCAGATGAGTACCCATATACCAGGGTTTCAGTCATTTTTCAGGTTTTTGGAATCATTTTGTATTGGTCAAATTAGCAACCAGCGGCATAAGGGTTAAAGCAAGAACCCCCAGATGAGGCACACTCATCCCTCAGGGAGGCCTCTTTTGCTTCCAGACTCACTCACCTGTAATCAAGTGATCTCTCTACCTGTGGATCTGTACATGTCTTTGTGTGTCTGTCCGAGGTGCAGGTGAGAGCACCTGGCCACTGAATACCGGTGTTGGTATCAACCACAATACGACGGCAGCAAGCCACATTCATCTCCCTAGGCAGAGGACATTAACCCTTCCAATGCTGAGGCCACTTTCAACCAAAGCACACAAACGCAAATTTTTTTGAAAACGATCAAAACCCTGTCATGTTAGTATTCATTGGATAGCTCTCGCCGAGTGCTTTCATATGAGTACCCATTTGCCGGGGTTTCAATCATTTTAAAGGTTTTTCGCATTATTTTGGTATTGGCCAAATTAGCCAGCAGCAGTATAAGGGCTAACCCTACACACTATGAGTTTTGTCATTGACTAGCTTGTATTAGAGCTCCACCAACCAGAGCTCACATTACCTCAGAGTGTGTCCACTGCACGCCAACAATCGACGCTACATCCCCAGATACAGACAATCATCCACCCTTTGTTACCTCAGAGTCAGAGCTCAACTTCCATCTCACACTCAAATTCCTCCAATTTACTCAAATACTCCAAACACCCTGTGTACCCTCAAAATTCAAACATCTCCACTGATACTAACCTGCTCTCTGTCTCCCTAATTAGAGAATCAGATTTCCTTTTTGATACCTATCCACCCTTTGTCTCTCTTAGGCTTATCCAATCAGAGAATCATATTTCCTTTTTGATACGTATCCACCCTTTGTCTCTATTAGGCTTGTCCAATCAGAGAATCAGATTTCCTTATTGATACCTATCCACCCTTTGTCTCTCTTAGGCTTATCCAATCAGAGAATCAGATTTCATTATTGATAAATCCACCCTTTGTCTCCCTCAGGACTATAATATCTTCATATTTCTACCATTTAAGGTGCATTAACATATTTATCAAATGCATTTATAAGACCTTTACATGTAAGTATATAATGTCCTAGGATTTACAAATAATTTTCATCAAGAGTCTTGGGTTATCTGGATGTTTATCTGATTATTTGGATCATGGTCTTAGCCAGCAGGGCGTCTGGGTGCCTTTTTGGACACCCAAACCCCTGAAAAGAACCCCTCAGGACACCCCAAAAAAATTGTGTGGAATTTCTAAATATTTCACTCTCAAGCTTATAATTGAATTTTTTCATCTCCTTATAATTCCCATGACATTGTTTAATGATATCATGCCTTATTTTGATGAATTTATACATGTTTATAGTTGAAATATGAGTATATTGTGATCCCCTTGGACGCCCAAAAATTTTACAACTGCCAATTTTAGGCACCCAGTTTCTAAATCCTGGCTAAGACACTGGTGCACATTACATTTTACGGTTTTCCTGGCTGACATGGTCGGAAGACTTTATGGACCAATTACATGAACTTCACAAACACTACCATAAACATTACCACATTAATATATCACCGATGCATTACGCTTCTCATAACTCTTTCTTCATATTAACCCTTCCAATGCTGAGGCTACTTTCCCCCAAAGCGCAAGGATGCAAAACCATCTAAACCCTGTCATGTTGGTATTGATTGTATAGCTCTTGCTGAGTACTCTAAGATGAGTACCCATGTACCAGTGTTTCAAATATTTTTCACGATCTTTGCATAAGTTTGTATTGGCCTAAGTAGCCACCAGCAGCATAAGGGTTAAACCAACATACAATAGTTGCAGGAATACAACCACCATGTACGGGTTAATGCTAACTCATCTCGTTTTTTCGTACAGCAGGAAGGGGTTTTTGTGCTTTATAGTGTGCTTATTCAAATAAATGTGCAAAAACTGCTGTTTTTCTTGTAGTGCTCACAGAAAGGTGTCACTTACCATGCCTAAGTGATAAGGTAACTAGATATACACTACAGAATAGTAATGTGCGGCAAATAGGGGTGAATTCTAATGTACAGTTTATGTCAATGAGCACTTTGAGCAATGTAAACATATCTACAATATAAGAAATTACCACACATATCCACGATGGCACAAAGAAATATGGGTGAATTCTCATGTACAGTTTATGTCAAAGTTATGTAAACATATCTACAATATAAGAAACTGTCACTCATACTCAAGATGGCACTGAGTCAGACAGTCACAAATAATGAATAGAACACCACTACTTCCAATCTTCTAATCTGTAAGTCTATGTCTCTGGTATGTTGTAGAAAATTATTTTGATCATCTGAGAAATTTTCTTCAAGCAAGCAGAGAACCTATAATCTTGCCAAGAGATTATATGGAGAAGGTAGGATCTGCCAAGACAGTAACTAGTGCAGGCGGAGCTGAAGCGCTCAGAGAACCCAAATCTTTCCAAGAGATGATGGCTTCCAGAGCGTAATCCCAGGGCTCAACATTAACATTTGAAGACACTTGCCAAGCAGGGTAGGTAAACTTAAATTTCTACCTGCCCGACACAATTTTGACTTGCCCTGTAAAAGGTGTGATAGAATGAACATGAAAGTGACATTTCTATATGTGCTATACTTGAACCAATTAACTGTTTTCCTGCTAAAGATTTATCTGTACTGTTGAAAAGATATTGGATTTCCCTTGTGTTATAGTATCTCTAAAATGTTACATGATGAAATTGTACCTGCCATGTAGGGCAGGCACACTCTGATTCAGCCATTTTTAAAGTTTTTACCCACCCGGGGCAGTAGGGCAGCCCTTAATGTCGAGCCCTGCTAGAACGTAAACTATTCATTTCATCTCAGCTCCTCCCAATGTCCGACTCTATTCTACACACTGGCCCGACTCCAGCACACTTCTGACCAGTACACCAAACCTAACCTCACTCCAAGTCAACCTCCTGCATGATCCATATCAAAATATAGCACGCAGCTTGTTTACAATATAAATCGTCCCCACCTGCCCCTTTCAATTCCCCCTTTCATCTATAAAGAGCAACAGAATTAGGCCTTTGTTCTATTGCTGGCCTGGTCCCGAGAGTGAGCGCTATTGATGGAAGATTTCTCCTTGACCGCTTGACCGCTGAGCAGTGGACAGAGTAGTTAATTCCTACTCATTGGAAAGAAAACAAAATTCAATAGCAATTTAGCGAGTTGGGTTAGATTTTTTCCGGGACATTGGTTGCGATGAATGGCATAGACATCTGGAATCACTTTTGGCTTGCAAACAGGAACCTTTGTTTAGAATACACTGGTATTAAATGGCAGCTGTCATGGTCAAACTCCTCAAAATACCTACTCGTATAAGGTCTTTGCCAAACTTACACATCTTAAACTTAACCCTTCCAATGCTATGGCTACTTTCATCCAAAGTACAAGAACAAAAAGATTTTTCAGTCATTTTTCAGCTTTTTAGCATCATTTTGTATTGGCCAAATTAGCCACCAACAGCATAAGGGTTAAACTTGACCCTTCCAATGCTGAGTCTACATTCGTCCAAAGCACAACCTTGGATGCAATGATTTTTGACAACCATCTAAACCTTGTCATATTGGTATTCATTTGATACCTCTCGATGAGTACCCATGCGCCAGGGTTTCAGTCATATTTAAGGTTTTGTGCATCATTTTGTATTGGCAAAATTAGCCACCACCAGGATATGGGTTAAACTTCAACAAAAAAAAAACATTTTGTTATTGCAAAGTCTACCACAAAAAAATTCCCATTAATGTCAAAATCATTATTTATGAATCTCTTTTCAAATGCAAGGCTTTTCTGTTTCTTAACGCAGGGTCAAAAACATTAACGCCACTTTTGCATTATTTATGTGACAAATGTGACATCTAATGAACTCAATCCACTTGTGGAGAATGAAAGGAACATGTAATCAAATGTCATGTAGCATTCCTGAAGTGAAATTAACACCCCGCATGCTTGGTTTACGCAAGACAATTCTCATTTCTACTCAGGTCTACATTACAGAATGGCGCACATGTAGAGTTACCATCAAGACAATTCTCTCTTCTACTCAGGTCTACATTACAGAATGGCGCACATGTAGAGTTACCACCGTAGGCCCAACTCTTTCATGTTGTATCAAAATGAAAGTTAGATACATCGTATATGTTTTATAGATTAATCATGCTTCACTGAAGAGAAGGGGAATTAGGTTGCAATAGTACTATAAAGTACATTGTTATTCAGCGACTAGAGAATTTTCACAATGCACGATATATTTGCTGCTAAAATAATCTTCCATTTCAGACACAAGTTAGTTTATTTGATTTGATCTAAGTTTACAACCAAGACATTTCTCTGTTTTACAACAAAGCTATTTTAAGTCACTTGAAACTTCATGGATGTGTAAGCACATCTCCTAACACACAAGAAATGGAGGTACTGGATTTATCAATAGCTTATCTCAAGATGTGAGATAAGCTCTACAACTTGGTGTATAACTCAACTTTGTGAATGGTCCAATTAGCATGTTATAGCAGTATGCAGAAACTGTTTATCTCTCATTATAAGGCCTAAAAAAAGTTGTTTGTTTCCTGTACCCCTACCCTAACAAGTTTTTATTCAAAAAAATCCCTAGCCTAAAGTTTTTTTCGCCCTCCCAACTCCCAATCAACGAAAAACATGCATAAAACACACATTTTTGACCAAAAAAATTATGCAAATTTTTTTTTTTACCGACCTACTTACCTTATTATTTTTTGAACCGTTACAGGAAACAAACAATTTCTTTTTTTAGGCCTAAGCTTTTCTTTGGTGGGCCATATTGGTTTGACCCAAATTACGAAGAAACTTATAATCCAAGCAGAAGAAAGATGATAGATATGGTGAGAATAGTTGGGTCTGTAGAAGGGTGAGGTGAGAGGATGTTCCTCATTGTTTAAATACACATACAAGATTTCTACCTGTGTTAACCCATTCACACTTAAGAGTTCCTCTAGAAATATTGTCTGCTATTTTCATACTTTTGGAAATAACTTGAGAATAAAGCGAAAGATCGCAAAATATTTCAAGGAGAGTTGTTGTTTATCTTCTGATCAACATTTCTCCTTCAAATGGTTTTAAAAAAATGCTTTTGTAAGGAAAATATTTCAAAAATCGTCCGGCCTCTTTTAGCCGCTCTGAGTGTAAATGGGTTAACTAATGCCTTCCCTACCTTATGCTTCACTCACACTACTTAACCAATGACCTGAGACAATACAACCCTAGGTACACAAATACCATTCTAGCTCAAACACGGCAGCCGCCAGCCAGGGCTTCTATAGAAATCCTCAGTGAAAATACCCAAGACGGACCACCCAAAGTGGGCTGTGGAGAGGGCAGAATTACCATAGCACTGAAGTTTATTGTCAAATAAGTGCAGACCAAGCCTACAATCAGATGTCGCTGTCCCTCTCACAGAGAACAGCTGATTTTACTGTGTGAAGTGCGGCTTCTGAAGCAGCTGGGTTTATGGCTGGGAATATCCTGAATAACTCAGAGAATAGTCGTCTGGAGCAAAGATTCTTTTGACGATAACTTTTGAATTGAGAATGATTTTACAAAATATTTGAAGCAAGAGTTATTCGTAATGTTCTGATCAACATTTCTCCTTCAAATATGTATTTCCTGATTTTGCTAATGCCTAAAAGGTTTAATCAAAATTTAACCCATTAATGCTCGAAGCAGCCAAAACCAGCTTGACAATTTTGATGAAACCTCTCAGGCTTTAGCAAAATTGGCAAAATATTTGAATGAGAAATGTTGATCAGAACATAACCAACAACTCTCCTTCAAATATTTTGTAAAATCATTCTCGATTCAAAAGTTATCATCAAAAGAACCATCGATCCAGACGACAATTTGATTTCTGGATGAACTGAATTAATAGGTTAAGGCAGACAGAGGCTAGGGATGACGGCAAGAGCTGTTTTCTGATCAGCTCATTCACAAACAGAAAGAGTGAAGAAGTTTGGAAAAGGGATCACATTAAAGCTGACTGACTTCTATACAAATAGGCTCCATTCAGATATCCCAGATGCATGCGTGCACAGGTGATTTTGTATGTAGTTGGAAGAGGGGTTGGGGATTAGGTGTGGGTGGAGAGGTGGGGTAGCGAGTGTAGGAAAATGAGTCAACCCCCCCCCCCCCCCCCCCCCGAATATCCAACTTTTTCTGGAAGAATACTTAATATTCTTACTATTAAGAAAGTATTATATTCTTAAGGGTAAACAAAATAATTACGTTTACTATATTTCTGGCACGATGTTCAGTACATGACAACTATGACTCCAACCAATCATCTAAACTCAAGCTGACTGAGTTCTAATCATATAATTCCTAGCTAGCCACAAAAGCAATCATATACTAAGTTCATCTGACAACAGACCTCAAGAAGCCAAATCTAATCTATAAGACACTAACCTCATTTGCCATGGCCGACTTGTATCGAATATAAATGACTTGACATGCCAGCTTGATTTTGATTGGGCGAGAATAAAATGTTCCATGAACCCTTACAGAGCGCTTGGGGCATAATCGCTAAGGAATAGAGGCTCGTTCTGAGTGCGATCAGAGGCAGGGCTAGTAGAGGCAGCGTATTTGTATGCTGTGTCTGGAGCAGAGGGAGCGGTATTCGTGCAGTGTACAGTGCACAGTGTGTACTATGGCTGAACAATATCAGCTCTGATCTGGATCCAGGTCGACTCAGCAAAGATATTAGCCAGGATTTATAAACTGGGTGCCCAAAATTGGGTGCCCAAATTTTTAAGTGCCCAGATTTCAACCATAAACATGTATAGATTTACCCAAATATTAAGGCATAATATACAATTAATGTCATGGGAACTGTATGGAGCTGAAAAAATTCAATTATATGCTAGAAATTGACATTTAAAGAATTTAACAATTGGCAATTGTGGGCACCCTGAGTTTCTAAATCCTGGCTAATTGCTTATATAGGGAATTATGTTAGGGAATATATATAGGGAATTACATATACAATACTATGTATAATACTAAGTCGCATATGTTTCATGTAAATTGATAGCAGCCAGGAGGTTCCTCTGGTCGAACTGAGTCGATGAACTGACTTACAAATAACACTGATCAACCAATCCCTGATCACCACTCCCAATGTAGGCTGCGTGCTGCCCCCTGGTGGAGAACCTCTTTGAGGCCCTTTGATTCCTTAATAAGAGCAGCTTGAATCCCGGCTTATCTCTGACCACACTGAGTGACATGTGTCGCCCCCTGACAGCAGACTGACCACTAGGAGTGGTCAGTTCTGGCCACTCACAGAGCTCAGCAGCTATGCCTGAACCACCATGATCACAGACTTGCTTGGATACTGGTGACCAGTACAAACTCATGGAGGGGGCCCTGAGGCCCAGGGTGAGAAACTGCTCCCGCAAAGAATCCAGAGAGAATTCAAGAACTTCAAAAGTTCTCATCATATATATGTAGTTCCTTGTGTCCCTTGTATACATTGAATACCCACTTTACTATTAGCATGGTCACTCTCAGAGCTGGACAGCATCACAGGCAGACTTGGATACTGGTGCCAGTAGGAAGCAATGGAGGAGGGCAGGAGGCCCAGGATGAGAGGCAAGGATCCTTACACAGAAACTGCTCCCTCAAAGACTACCCCTAGCCTAGCTGCAAGGCTCTGTTATGATTTTACTTTATTATATATAAAAGCCTGCACCTATACTAGATATGGACTTGTGGCCTACTGTTGGCCATTTAGTTCACACAATTGCCACACGAGGGAGATTAGTGTTAATAGATCCAACTGACCTCCGCAGTGCCATCTAAGATCCACAAGGGAGGACATTTAAATATGGCCTGGGAGGCAGGCTAAGCCTACTCCCTGCTGCTAGCAGCTACTGTCTCGCTAGACTAGCTCCTAGTCTATGATTTCATTAGATCATGCTTTCCTCTGTTCTGATCTCTATCATTTGCTTAATGTCTAGGTGTTAGTTCCTGTGGCTTGTGATAGATGGCACCATGGGTGGGCACATCGATCAGTCAGAAATCCAAATGAACCCATGCTGGCCGCCTGGTGAGTCAATATAGAACTAAATATGGGTAGACATCTTAGAATGTTATAAAACATAAGGTAAGTTATTAAAGACGTGAAATAAATTTCTTGGCCTAGGACTAGGCTACTGTCTCGCCTGCCGCTGCTGCTACTACCATCATGGTGCTGTTGATAAACCCACAGAAAGGAACAGCAAGGCATCACAGACATGAGAACTGTGGCAAAAGTGGCTTCAATCAAGGAAAGTTCATGTATAACTGACGTTAGAGGCCTGTAAACAGAATTCACTGCGATACTTGCTAGTCTGACACAGTCCTACTCCTACAAACATTCCAATCCTGTGCCATACACAGGAGGAACAAGAATGCATGCCCAGGTCTAGATATTAAGAGATAATCGTTAAAGTAGACTTCTTGTTTTGACATAATCCAGAGAATCCAAGATCTTCAAAAGTTCTAATCACACATGTGGTTCCTTGTTTCCTTTATATACATTGAGTACCCACTTTGCTACTGGCATTGTGATTGTCACAGGGATCAGGTAATCTGTTCTATGAATAACAACAGCTCGGGTTGGGGAGATTCTACCCATGCTTATAGACATAGCTTGCGGCGGGAGCGGTAGTGTTTCGAGATCAAAGGGACACCTGTACCCCTTAACTACGCTCCAGTGCTAAACCCTCTAGAGTGATGAGAATACTCCTCCTCACAGCTCACTAGCTTCAGCAAACCCCTGTTCCGAGCCACTGGCCCCGTAGACTGCCCGAACACCCAGATGGCTCATCATTGATTTGTGCTGAGGAAGGCTTCATGGCCAAAACGTTGACAAATTAAAGTTTAAAAGCACACACTCTTATATTTATATCAACAAAAGGAAGACATGTAGGAGAAAAAATAGATTAAACCCCAAATCTACAAACAAAGCTCATTGATGACAGAAGGTAGGTTTCCGGGGAAATCCTCCAGCAAGAGTGTGAGAATTGAGGGCTCGGCCAGGCTCGCACATCAACGAAACACATCAGCTCTGCTCTTAAGGTGGACTAATCTAAATAATGTTTGGCTTACGAGAGAAAATCATTAGGAGTATCGTGTTTCCTAATCTGAATCTTTCTCTGAAGTTGACATTTTATGTTGTATCATTATTTTTTTTCATATTTCTTCATATTTCTATATTTCTCAAAAACTAAAGATTACAGAGGTTTACACTGCTCCGGTCAGTCCTTTGAACAGTAGAGAGTGGTGAATTTATGCCCTGAGAGGACAGACATTAATAGCACTTCTGTGGGACTGGAAGGGATTTAAGTACTTCACACCCTCTTCTTGGGGTCATCACATAGTCTTAGCCAGCAGGGCGTCTGGGTGTCTCTTTGGACACCCAAACCCTTAAAAAGCACCCCTCAGGACACCCAAATTATTTTGTGAAGAATTTCTTAAAATGTCAATCTCAAGCATATAATTGATTTTTTTCATCTCCATATGATTCCCATGACATTGTATAAGGATATCATGCCTTTTTTGATAGATTTATACATGTTTATGGTTGAAATGTGAGTATATTATGGTCCACCTTAAAATTTTGGATGCCCAAAAATTTTACAATTGCCAATTTTAAGCACCCAGTTTCCAAATCCTGGCTAAGACCCTGGGTCATCATATGGTCATTATGTGGTGAGACTGGCAGGAACTGCAGAATCTGGTCTGTCTGACTGGCAAATAAAAATTGCAAGCAAACCTCTGCTCTTAATAGGTTCTGATATGTGAATTATCATTATAAATATATCATTCTAAGGAAATTCATTTTTTCAATTTTTGTTCATATTTCTATAATTATCAATAACTCTTACTAGGTAATGAGACATCAGATTTATCAAACAAGGAGGTATTTCCTCAACCATCACTCCATGCTCCCCAAGGCGAAGCTGAGAAACACCTCCTAAATATACCATGACTCAAGGCAAGGTGTGTATTATCGATAGCTAACTTCTACTAGGTAAATACCCACAACACCAAAGCTCAATTCTGAACGCATGACCCTCAAGTAGTTTTTCATTACAGGGAATCACTCGAGGTATTGTTTTTCCGTCTTGCATTATTGTTCGCGTCCTCTGAGCGTTTTTCACACGCGTCTTTGTTGATGGCCGTGCCGACACGAGGCAGGGAAACACGGACCGCGATCGATTTCTCGGGTATTGATCAGTGTGCCGGACTGGAGATCAATGGAGAGGGGATTAGTGTCCCGGGGGATCCATGATGGATTATCCCGTAGATTATCCCACGAGCCTCTGAGGCGCTGACACACAGACCTGGCTTTGTCAGAGCCAGCAGTGGTCTTCATCACTGATAGGGATTACTACTACACTAATATACCTAACAGTAGAAGAACTGACTGCTCGCTGTCTCTCACCACTGCCCGGGTTCGAATCCCAGGCTGAGCATGTGAGGAAGTTGCTAGTGACTTGGCATTAGGCAGTGGTTTTCACCGGGTACTCCGGTTTCCACAACTGGCTAGTCACGAATTAGCAACAATATGGCATAAATGTGACGAAAAACGAAATTCCAAATACAAATACGTTACCCCTCTTTCTTTTCCTCCCCCTTCTTTCTTCCCTCCTCCTTCTCTTTCTTTTTCTCCCGCTGTGTGGGTGATCTGGCAAACTCTCATA
Source organism: Maea johnstoni (assembly GCA_963942565.1). NCBI lineage: Eukaryota > Metazoa > Annelida > Polychaeta > Spionida > Magelonidae > Maea > Maea johnstoni. The sequence goes on along the minus strand of OZ012689.1, from coordinate 12,317,432 downwards.
CATGTTTGATGCTTGCTACTGGCCAGTGCCTCAGAGCCCAGTCTCCCCAAAGCCAGTGTGTGTGTGACATCGAACCTCAATCAATCATATCTACCTCAGCAAAATTACTCCATTTAACAGAAAACAACAATAAGGGAAACGTTTTCAGTCATCATAGAAGCGGAGCATACTTGGTTGGGTTTTATCTGTGATGTGATCAGAGATAGAATTACAGCAAGGGTAGAAATTCATCGCGATAATAACGGCTGACTAAGTGAATTACTGTCATGTCAGTGTGCATCAGCGTCGCATCCATCATAGGCAATCAGCCAGTCAGCCGGGGCCCTTGTACCATAGCACCCTTTAACCGCCCAGGTGCAGCATCAGAGCTCCCGGACACAACCGGCAGAGCTCACGCACCTTAACCCCTCTCGCTGCCTGCCTACTGTTGGCCATTCAGTTCACACAATTGCCACACGAGGGAGACTGGTGTAAGTATTTTCATCTGACTTCCTAGTATACTGCAGTGCCATCTATCCACAAGGGATGACATTCAAATATGGCCTGGGAGGCAGGCTAACCTCCAAGGTGCAGTGCTCACCAGAACTCCTGTACCATACCATCAGAGCTCAGCTCATTCACCTAAACCCCTGGTCCCTTGTGCCGCAACCCTTTTCCTTTGCTGCCCTGTCCCTGAGGTGCAGCACCAGAGCTCCCAGACACAACCAGCAGAGCTCACTCACTTCAACCTCTCTCTGCCCTGTCCCAGCCAGAGCCAGGTCCCTTAACCCTTATGCTCCTGCTGTTGGCTAATTTGTTCAATACAAAATGATGCAAAAAAGCTGAAAAATGACTTAAACAATGGCATATGGGTACTCATCTAAGAGCACTCAGTGAGAGCTATCCAATGAATACCAACATGACAGGGTTTAGATGAATGCATGAATGTTTAGATGAAAGTAGCCTCAGCATGGAAAGGGTTGTATGCAGTGTCTTAGCCAGGATTTAGAAACTGGGTGCCTAAAATTGGCAGTTGTAAAATCTTTGGGCGTCCAAACTTTTAAGGGGGATCACAATTTACTCATATTTCAACCATAAACATGTATAAATTCATCAAAATAAGGCATGATGTCATTAAACAATGTCATGGGAATTATAAGAGGATGAAAAATTTCAATTATAAGCTTGAGATTGAGATTTTTACAAATTCCACACTAAAAAAATTGGGTGTCCTGAGGTGTTCTTTTTAAGGGTTTGGGTGTCGAAAAAGCACCCAGGCGCCCTGCTGGCTAAGACTATGGTTGTGTGGCACCCTTTTACCTCGCTACCTGGTTCCAGGTGCAGCACAATCTACTCATCACTCATAATATCATATTACAACAAGCCCCAAACATCCTTCCTACAGTGGCTGAATTCCACATCAAAACACCCTGAAAGGGTGTAGTAGGGTGGTGATCTTGCTGTGGTATGATTTGATAGGGTGCTCCAATCAGGGTGCCGCAACTGGAGCATGTTTGGGGGGCACAATAATAGCGAGATCATAAGAGAAGAAGCCAGAATAGTCCACGATAAAAAATACTTTGGTTTTTATTTTCGGCCCTCTCACAGGTGGCTGGTCACACACCTGGGCCTAATCATCGTAAACAGCGCATAATGGCTTCACAGTGGCTCACATTCAATCTTCCTGCCGCAGTATTATTAAGACTACATGTGTTCGTGATCCATCCCAAAATTGTCAAATTACTGAAAAAATTCCTTTTCGCCATCTCACCGAAGCAGATACATTCTTACACTGGGCAATATACCAGATCAAGCAAATGAGCTATAAATGGGCTATAATTGCCATGTTGAACTCCATATGCAGTTAAGGATCAAAGATCACTATGCTTTGTTTAGTGAAATGTAGAGTTTAGCTCATTCTACCATTATGGTGACTCAGTGTCAAGTTCTTGGTATTAAAGGGTGCTTCCACTACTAATATATGTAGAGTTTAGGGCATTCAGGGTATTTCAACTAAGACTAACAAGATATGCAGAGCATAGTCTTAGCCAGCAGGGCATCTGGGCATCATTTGGACACTCAAACCCTTAAAAAGCTCCCCTCAGGACAGCCAAGATTTATATATATATAATTTGAATTTACTCATCTGCATATATTTCCAATGATATTGTATAATGATATTATGCCTTATTTTGATAAATGTATACATATAGAAGGTTGGAATCTGAGTAAATTGTGGTCCCCCTTAAAAATTTGGACGCCCAAATTTTTTACAATTACCAATTTTGGGCACCCAGTTTCAAAATCCTGGCTAAGACCCTGTAATGTGGTCCCCCTCCAAAATTTGGGCGCCCCAAAAAATTTAATTGACAAATTTGGGCACTCAGTTGGGTACTAAATCTTGGGTAAGACCCTGCTCCTTACATGTAATGCCCTATTCCGTGAGCCACCAGGATAGCATGCTCCTCACACCAGGCACAGGAGCAGGACATGTCAGCGGCAGTATTTTCATAAGTTATCAACCAGCATGGCGGTATTTTTCTAACATTATCATTCCTCTGCAGCTTAGAGCCCTACTGGCTTATAGAGTGTCAGCACCTCAGTCCCTTGGCTGCTGCCCCCCCCCCCCCACCCCCTCCCTGTTAGTCATGCTTTGGGGGGGGGGGGGAGGGGCTGCAACTGTGAAAGGCAATGAAAGCATCTGCTCGCAATATTACACAGTAATAATTAAATTATTAATGCTGAGGAGTTACTCCTGGAATTGTCAGCTGGATAGGCAGTTTCCTGAAAATCTCCCTTTTGGACAGGCAAAAAATTCTATGCAGAATTTTCATTTGGACTTTTTGGGGGTAATAACCAAATATTTTCCTATCAAACCATCTCCTATGGCGGAAGTGTAAATTGCCCTTTTTGACACAATAGGTTATTATATGTAGTTGGTGTAAGAATTTGAAGTATATTATTAGTAGCTAAATCTGGACAGGCAGACATTTTGGAATTGCTATCTTGGACAGGCATTTTTGAAAACCTGGCTAAAGACCCTAGACTTGTGTCTGAGAGGCATTACGCTGTGCACAGACTGAGTGCGGACCGACTCCGCACACAGACATCTCTCATCAATAATGCATGTAGGTTGAAATGCACTGCTAGTTTTCTATTAGCTGCTGCCAAGGCAAGACCGGGAACTCCCCAGAGTCTCAAGTCAAGACGAAGAACTCCCCCGTGTCTGTTCACTAATATGCTGGATGCCAACAGATTGTATGAGATATCATCTTAACCTCCCCATCTGAAGAGTTCCCCTGACGTATAAGACATCATCTTAACCTCCCCATCTGAAGAGTTCCCCTGACATATAAGACATCATCTTAACCTCCCCATCTGAAGAGTTCCCCTGACGTATAAGACATCATCTTAACCTCCCCATCTGAAGAGTTCCCCTGACGTATAAGACATCATCTTAACCTCCCCATCTGAAGAGTTCCCCTGACGTATAAGACATCATCTTAACCTCCCCATCTGAAGAGTTCCCCTGACGTATAAGACATTATCTTAACCTCCCCATCTGAAGAGTTCCCCTGACATATAAGACATCATCTTAACCTCCCCATCTGAAGAGTTCCCCTGACGTATAAGACATCATCTTAACCTCCCCATCTGAAGAGTTCCCCTGACGTATAAGACATCATCTTAACCTCCCCATCTGAAGAGTTCCCCTGACGTATAAGACATCATCTTAACCTCCCCATCTGAAGAGTTCCCCTGACGTATAAGACATTATCTTAACCTCCCCATCTGAAGAGTTCCCCTGACGTATAAGACATCATCTTAACCTCCCCATCTGAAGAGTTCCCCTGACGTATAAGACATCATCTTAACCTCCCCATCTGAAGAGTTCCTCTGACGTATGAGACATCATCTTAACCTCCCCATCTGAAGAGTTCCTCTGACGTATAAGACATCATCTTAACCTCCCCATCTGAAGAGTTCCTCTGACGTATAAGACATCATCTTAACCTCCCCATCTGAAGAGTTCCTCTGACGCACATCCACATGCAGAGAGCACGGCGACCATCCATTTCTAGTGAATAATCTTGAGATAAAGCCCTGCAACCCATCGTTGAGGTGGGGTTCCACCATGGGGTGCAGGCCTGGCAGCCAGACCCTGTGGGGGGTAGCGGGTTCCCACGTTGGCAGGGGGGTGGGGGGCAGAAACTGATGCTGCCAGACAGGCATGAGATTTTGTCTCCTTCAGTGCTAGAGTTATGCCCCACGACGAAGAAAACAAACACACCATAGAATAATAGCGCACCTTTCTCTCAGTTTCTTTATTTCTGATTACTCTTGAGACTTGGTCACTTAAAGTTATTTTTAATGTTTGATGTGAAAGTTACCTAATGCAATGGGAATGCATTGAGGTGAAAAGTATTCAATTATATGCTTGAAATTGACATATTTTAGAAATTCCTCCCAAACATTTTTGATGTTTTGAAGGGTGATATTTGAGGGTCTGGGTGTCCATATTAAGCCCAGATGCCCTGCTGGCTAAGACTATGGTTACAGGCACTGCATTATAGTGCATTCTGATATCCACACTTATAGTGTGAGCATACAAACTGTATTAATGCACCTTATTAACCCTTATGCTGCTGGTGGCTAATTTGGCCAATACAAAATGATGCGAAAAACCCTTGAAAATGACTGAAACCCTGGCAAATGGGTACTCATCTGAAAGTACTCAGTGAGATCTTTCCAATGAATACCAACATGACAGGGTTTGGATGGTTTTCAAATATATTTGCGTCCTTGTACTTTGGACGAAAAAAGCCTCAGCATTGGAAGGGTTAAGCCATGTTCGCTACCACTTGCTTCGCCCAGACTTCTAACCATATACCATTTTCACTCAAAGGATAACTAATAATATCCACACCTACAGAGTGAGATGACTAACTGTACTAGTGTACTCCACGGCCTTGTGTGATAGGTACCACAGGCTTATTGCAGACATCTTGCCGTATACCATTTTCACAACAAGGATAACTAATAATATCCACACTTATAGTGTGAGCGTACAAACTGTGCTAATGCACTTAATGCAGCTGACTTTTGTCCTTCGCACAATCAGAGCCTGTCCAACTCAGAAAATCCATAGTAAGTACTGGCTGCGGAATAGCCTGCCTCAGTACATGGACCTAACAGCAATAAACCTTCATGCTGGCTATAAATAATTACCGCTGACGCCTACATGGAAATGATCAGAACTAGATGTTAATGTGATGCAGGACAGAACTCAGCATGTGCTGTTAGAAATCTACAGTTCAATGTATATGACTGTAAATAAATTGTTCTATCACACTTAGAAAATGATATCAATTCAGGGCTTGAAATCTAGTGTGTTTTTTTCCAGGGAGCCCAATTGCATCTTTTAAAGCTACCTAAAGGTGTTGTGTACAGAAACCAGTTCATCTTTGGGGTCCCTGCAGAAATTTGAGGGAGCCGCAGGAGAATTCAAGTGAGCCCTTGGCCCCCGACTGAATTATCAATACAGGGATTTCAGCAATATTCTGTGTCAATTCTGATGCATTCACATATTCTAATCTTTTCCATTTCCTAAGCTGCAGAAAGGTTAATTATTTCCTAAAACCTTGACATATAGACTACATTCTCCTGTTTACAGAGGAAAATATTTGCCCTTTAATCAAAACTATCCCTCGTAGAATAACGACTGACAATATGCTCACACCTTAAGATATAGACTGAATTCTCCTGTAGATGAAATTATTTGCCCTTTAATCAAAACTGTCACTCATGGTCTTAGCCAGCAGGGCGTCTGGGTGCCTTTTTGGACACCCAAACCCTTAGAAAGAACCCCTCAGGACACCCAACTATTTTTGTGTGGAATTTCTAAAAATCTCAATCCCAAGCTAATAACTGAATTTTTTTCATCTCCTTATAATTCCTATGACATTGTTTAATGATATCATGCCTTATTTTGATGAATTTATACATGTTTTTGGTTGGAATATGAGTATATTGTGATCCCCCTTAAACATTTGGACGCCCAAAGATTTTACAACTTCCAATTTTAGGCACCCAGTTTCTAAATCCTGGCTAAGACACTGCTGTCACTCCTAGAATAACTATACTGACAATATGATAATAAAACTGCTCAAACCTTACCATATAGACTACACACTCTTATAGGTGAAAATATTTGCCCTTTAATCAAAACTATCGCTGCTAGAATAACTATTGACAATATGATAATAGTAGAGCTGGTCTAAGCCCCCGGGCCGGCCGCTGCCTAGTGGCTGGTGAATAGCTAACCCACTATAGGACTCCCATTGATTGACAGCCTGGGTCAGAGGGAATCGATAGATAGCATGCTTAACTCACCAACCTTTCCCTACTGCAGCATAGGAGAGGCCATAGCGGTCGGTGGCACGCAGGAACAGCCAGCAGAATATATAAGGATTCGATGAAGGTCACCAGAATTTCCAGTCAGACGGAGTGGTCGTGCACAATCAGAGTGATATTTGCCACCACCCTCAATCCTATTGGTCCTCTTTCCCTGCATATTGGAGGCCATAGCAGTCGGTAGCATGCAAAAACAGGCAGAATGTGCAAATAATCGAGGAAGGTCACCTGAATTTCAAGTTAGACAGAGTGGCAGAGCACAATCAATTTAGTACTACTACCGAGTAGTGGAGCACAATCAAAGTACATGTATATCTTACTAGGCTCCATCCCATTGGCTGAGTGCTGACACTGGTCCTCCTCAGAGCACCAGATACCAACATGCTCTTTGTTCAGACCACCAGCTTCTTAAATCTGAATTCCTGATTTAGGCATTAGCTGCTAATAGTGTGTTCATATTGACTAACACAAAATTCAGGTCCCATCTCCACTGTCTTTCTAACAGGCAGTTTCCAGAAAAACTCCTTTTTAGACAGGCAACGAAATTCCATGAAGATTTTTTTTCAATTTTTACCTTTTAGGACTAATGATAATATCTTTTCATAACACAACATCTTCTAAGACATAGCTGAAGTGCAAACTGCTCTATTTCACAAAATAGACTAATAAATGTAGTTGGTGTAGGGATTTGAAGAAGCTGAGTAGCTAAATTTGGATGGCAGGAATTTTGCGATTGCTGTTTAGGACAGGCAATTTTGATATCCTGGCTAAGACCCTCACTACCACTATACTGACTATGCTAGTAATAAACAGTTAAACAAGTTGTTGTTATTTAGAGGGACAAGCAGTCAGTAATTGTAACAAACTAAACCACTGCTAATCAAGACAGGAAGCTGAAGAGCAGTTTTTTCCATTTTTTCTCGCCGATCATAATTTTTGAAGTTGAACGTTTGCGTAACTAAATGCTCCGACTTCCTCAATAAATCCAGACCTATCATTTGACGCCCCTTTTAGGGTGCTCTAAAAGTGGGTATTAAGTGCTAGTGAGGGGTGTTCCGCTTGTGGGAACACCCTGAGGAAGCATGCTTCAGAACCCAGGGTTTTTCTATTGTGCACTTTTGTCACAGAAACCCACAATTTGTGGACTCTCATCAACAGATCCTTCAGGACTCATCAACATTCACAGTCGGAGATATGGCAGCTCAGCTATTAGGCCCACTTGCAGGGTATTCATCAGGATTTTACAATTGCCTGTCCAAAAGAGCAATTCCAAAATTTCTGCCCGCGCAGATTTAGCTGCTCAGCTACTTCAAATTCTTATATCTACATTTAATAGCCTGTTTTACTTTGTAGTAGGCACATGCAGAGATTTCAACTACATGATTCTGTAACATGAATTTTTGCCACAGCAAGGCAAAGAAACCACCAGCTATGATGTCGCTGGGGGCTCCTCATGTATAGAAATGGGGCCTTTTTGCTGAATCTAGTCAATACGATTAGGTTAAGCTGAAATGCCTCCAAATCTAGACAATAGGATTAGACTAAGCAGTCAAGGTACGGGTGCATGTTCTGCTGGAAGGAATTAACATGAATTTTTGCCACAGCAATGCAAAGAAACCACCAGCTATGATATTATGTCGCTGGGGGCTCAGACTCATGTATAGAAATGGGGCCTGGCTTTGTCCTGTTGTAACGTGAACAATACATTACAGCATGCAGCAGCTGTGGTGGTAGCAGAAACTCCACTGCTGTGATACACTATTGATATGTACCTGTGGTCTTCCTGGCCTGTACGCATTGTCTCCTACGTCCCTCAGTGATAATGTATTGATATGTGCAACACTGTACACATCAATTTTTAACAGGGTCTTAGCCAGGATTTCAAAAATGCCTGTCCAAAACAGCAATTCCAAAATTTCTGCCCTTCCAGTTTTATATAAATATTACATGTAATCTACGTCAAATCCTTGAATCAACTTCATTAATAGCCTATTGTGTCAAAAAAGGCATTTTACACTTAAGCTAGGTCATAGAAGATGGTTTGTAAGGAACAAATTTATTCATTACCCCCAAAAATTCAAATTTGAAAATTCATCATAAAAATGTTTGCCTGCCCAAAAAGGAGGACTTCAGGAAACTACCAGTCCAAAAGACAGGTAGGATGGGTCCTGGCTTTAGAAGTCTCTGCCTCAGTGGACTGGCTGTTGTGATACTGTATTGATATATACAGGTAGTCCTAGCATCCTCTCTCACAGGCCAGCCCGCTTTATCTCCTACTAGGTCCCTCGGTGAACATCATAAATAAACAATACATAATCCCACAAAATTTGCATGAGAACATAATAGATTTCATTATGGAAATTGACAACCCAGGGAACCTAATATGCACACGCTGTGAATATGAAATTAGAGGATGCTGCTGCCTGGTTACTAGTGTTACATAATGTTACAGGTGGCTCTGGTGATAATTTCATTAGGTTAACACCAGGGGAGAACCACAAATTATGTCAAGCAGAATATTCCAATTTCCTCAGGACAGGAACTAATTTAATGAGGAATTTTAAGTCCATGCATGCAGGTAATATTGCTATGCTTAATGCTGAGAAATGTAAATTTAGACGTCCTCGGTCTATGGAATAGTGATCGCAATTCAACTCCTCAGTCTATTATTGTACATACCATGATCACAATACAACTCTATCAGTAAATAGGCAGAAACTTCTTCAACAGGTCTTCCAGCTCTTCCTATTCACTTCTAGTAATTAGATGAATTGTATTTCATGAATCATAACTAAAGATAAAAGAGTATATTTCAATTTGTAATATATACCATTCAAAATTCAAATATGTTCTGTAATTCATGCATACTTTGCGCACAACTGGAGTCCGCATTTATTAAACTGCTCTCCATATTTTGGAATCTGATCCCTATACTAGTATCATACTACAAGCTGATAAGGTAGCGTGTCACTCAACACCCCAGCACATCAAAGGCAGCTGCCTGCCAAGCGCATTACTTTATATGCGCAAAATTAACATGGTGTATAGTACTTAGTAGTATTTTCCTTTTAAACAAGCACAGGAGTGGAGTCCTGTAGACTAAAGGAGAGCTCGAAATTCTGGGGTGCCGGCAGCCCAGGGCTCCCTTGAATTCCCCTGCAGCTCCCTCAAATTTCTGCAGGGAGCCCAATGATGTACTGGTTTCTATACACAACATCTCTAGGTAGCTTTAGAAGATGGAATTTGGCTCCATGGATAAAATCTTAATTTCGAGCCCTGAGAGTATTTAGCATACATGTGCATTTTCCAAACCCCATATTCATTTACACAACTAGTTGGTGTAAAGAGTGATCAGTGTGATTTCCCACTACTAAGCTCTACTAGAACTACATCCTGTTATCCATGACAAATACTCATTTTGCTTTGTTAATTGTTATCACATGCTAATTGGTATCTCTTATCTCTTCCTCTATTGTTCCACCTAAGTGAACCCTGTTACACAATCTCCCTCTGCAGTGTTATCAAGGTGGGTACACATGCTGAGCTATGACCCCCCTGGTGGTCACTAGTGGTCACTAGTGGTCATCTGTGTCCAGCCTGGTCACAGTGATAGCAGCAGCCCTGGTGGTAACTAGTGGTCACCTGTGTCCAGCCTGGCTGGAGTGATAGCGGCAGCCCTGGTGGTCACTAGTGGTCATCTGTGTCCAGTCTGGCCGCAGTGATAGCAGCAGCCCTGGTGGTCACTAGTAGTCACTAGTGGTCATCTGTGTCCAGCCTGGCTGGAGTGATAGCGGCAGCCCTGGTGGTCACTAGTGGTCACCTGTGTCCAGGCTAGCCGCAGTGATAGCAGCAGCCCTGGTGGTCACTAGTGGTCATCTGTGTCCAGCCTGGCCGGAGTGATAGCAGCAGCCCTGGTGGTCACTAGTGGTCATCTGTGTCCAGCCTGGCTGGAGTGATAGACGCAGCCCTGGTGGTCACTAGTGGTCATCTGTGTCCAGCCTGGCCGGAGTGATAGCAGCAGCCCTGGTGGTCACTAGTGGTCGCTAGTGGTCATCTGTGTCCAGCCTGGTCACAGTGATAGCAGCAGCCCTGGTGGTCACTAGTGGTCATCTGTGTCCAGCCTGGTCACAGTGATAGCAGCAGCCCTGGTGGTAACTAGTGGTCATCTGTGTCCAGCCTGGTCACAGTGATAGCAGCCGCCCTGGTGGTCACTTCTGTTCACCAGTGGTCATCTGTGGTCCAGCCTGGCCGGAGTGATAGACGCAGCATCAGCAGCAGTAGTAGAAGTGGCCATCATGACCCATATTCAGCCGTAGCAGCAGCGCTCAGCCATTCCCCAGCATCATCCAATGCATGCTGCCTGGCCGCAGCACTCTCAAACTGATTTACCAGCGAATAAATAAACTACAGCCAGTCATCAGGAAATTGATTTGAGTCTCTTGATGAGCGTGAGATCCGAGTGTGCTGGAGCGGGTAGGGAGGGTTTAGGATTGTAGAGCTCTGCGCTGGCAGCCAGCAGAGACTGGGAGACTGAGGGAGGGGATAGGACTAGTATTTATCCACCTTTGGTATCCGCGTTCAGACCCACTAACAGCCATTGACCCCTATGCATCGAGCACCCCTCTCAAAACTACTCCCAAAAAGAGTCCCAATGGTCAGAGTGTGGTGGAGCGGGTAGGGACTATTAAATAGGATTTTACAGCTCTATGCTAGCTGCAAGGAGATACCCTGGGATACTGAGGGGGGGGGGGGGGATACTCACTGAGTGACACACGGTCAGTCCCACTAAGTTACCACTTCTCCCAATAGGTTCATACAGAATATTTACTACGAGGCTGAGGGAACTTTAGAGGATTCACTGAGTGACCGCGGTCAGCCACTAACACCCATTGACCCCTCTGTCCTGAGCACCCCTGACCACCCTGCTAACACTACTCCCGATGGGTCTGTTCATACAGAATATTTACTATGTATGCTGAGTGTTCTGTGGGTCCCTGAGGAGTGTTAACGCTCAGGTGATGTAACTATGAGTAAGCCCCTCTTGCCCCTCATGAATACGGGATCACCTCTGTCCTAACAACCTCATTTGGTGCGGACAGCTATTAGCATCACTACAGTACCGCGTCCATCGGCAGCGGCCATCTCGTAATCAGATAGTCAGTGTTGATGTGAGCTTCCTCACTGGAAAAAACCCTCAACTGATCAAAGAGATGTCGAGTCAACAGGGCAACTCAGATGTTTATCATTTGCTGGAGAGTGTAAAACCAAAACCTGAGGCTTACAGTTATATAGCAGTTGCAGGGCTCGAAATTAAGTATTTTTCCAGGGAGTCAAATTGCATCTTCAAAGGCTATGGTGGTACCTGAAGGTGTTGTGTCTAGAATACAGTATGTACATCTAATGGCTCCCTGGAGAAATTTGAGGGAGCCACGAGAGAATTCAATGAGCCATGGTGCCCAGTAATTTCAAGCCCTGGTTACTAGATAAATATAATCAGTTGATTCAACCCCTTGAATCTCTACTAAGTCCTTCACTATCGTACTGGCATAAGCAACATACATCTTCAATAGCTAAGGAAACACACATGGCTGATTCTTCTAATTGAACAGATATAACTCAAAATACAAAATCATCAGGAAAAATATGTACCAACTTGTAGGTGTAAATAACCAATTCAGAATGCTTCATCATTTCTACTATCATTTAGTATTAATTCATAACTTGTGTATTATTCATTATAAGTACGTTTATCAATAAATTGTAGTATCAATATATATAAATATTATCACTTATGTGGCGTAGTATCTATAACCTGATTCCTACTAAAGATTGTATTTTTCATCTACATAACTAGCACTTCTGTTTGCAACTTTACATATATACCATCCTCTTGTGAAATGCTTGAAAAACAGTCAGACCCAGCCGCAGATGTGTGGCTAGTTCAGTCCCTGAGAAGCTATCTCCTCAGTTAGGAGTGGATAGCCTATCTTCACCTAGGAACTACTTCTTCTCCTCCTGTTGTGAAGTAGCATTGCTTTACGCCGCCGTGGAGTGCTGCCATCGTGAGAAACAGTCCCACCATCTCCTTCATAAACCCTGCTTCCTCTTCCTCTTGACACACTAGGCTATAAACTGTAGCTGGTATGAGGATTTGAAGTAGATTAGTAGCTCAATCTGGACAGGGAGAAATTTTTAAATTGCTGTTTTGGACAGGCATTTTTGAAATCCTGCCTAAGACCCTGGAAGTAGCTCTGCTTTAAAGTTACGCTGTAGAGAAACAGACCCATCACTTCCTTCATAAACCCTGCTTCCTCTCTCTCCCCCCCCCTCCCCCCCTTCTGGTGCGAAGTAGCTCAGCTTTAAGCCGAGAGCTGCAGCCATCATGAGAAACAGACATAGCACCTACTTCATAAACTCTGTTTCCTGCTCACAGCAGAAACAGCTACTCAGTTTAGCGGGTGATCTGCAGCCAGCTACGTTGTTACTATATCACCCTCCTTCTCCTCCTCCTTCCTCTAGACTGTAGAGAGTAATAGGAGGGGTATTTGGTTTGTTTACTTTGTTAGAAACTCATTTTCAGAAATGGACAAAATTCATAATTTACGCTGTGGAGTGCTGCCAACATGAGAAACAGACCTAACACCTCCTTCATAAACCATGTTTCCTACTCCCAGCAGCTCCTTCGTTAACCCTTCTAACGCTGAGGCAACTTTCAACCGAAGAACAAGATCGCAAAGATTTTTGGAATCCTTCTAAACCCTGTCATTTTGGTATTCATTAAAAAACTGTCGTTGAGCACTCTCAGATGAGTACCCATTTGCCCAGGTTTCGATCATTTCTCAGGTTTTCTTCATCACGTTGTATTTGCCACTTGAGACACCAGCTCCTTAGTTTAGCGAGTGATCTTCAGTCAGCTACGTCTTTACTACACCACCCTCCTTCTCATCCTCCTCCTCATACTCTCACAGCGGGCCTGAAATAAACATCCCAGTCCTCCTCCGCATGCAGCTTCGGCAAGGCACGGGGAAAAAAACTGAGTGGCCTATAAATTTAGTCGTGTCTGCGAAAAGAAGTGTGTAACATATGCTCCGACAGCTCTGACTTGCTGGCAGCTCCACACATACTTCACAAAAAATAAATCCTTCCTCTACTATGTATTTACACTAGATATATGCCTTACCTGCTATACTTGGTCCTCTGCCAGCTACTAATTCATCCCTAATCCGAGCAGAAATTCTCCCCTGAGCAGACCCAGGTTAGGGTGCTGAACCACTGTAGTAATAGTAGTAATAGTGCTTGTAGTCGTTGTTTGTGTTGTAGTATTGAAACGTATTAATATTAAATATACTCCTATGTGTGAATCCTGCGGAAGTAATATATTTCCAATGTCCGTGATTTCGTTGTTATCAGATCTTTTCAGGTTATGATAAGATATTCCTTGTTAATCCAATATCAATCCTATATTTGTCCAACTGGTATGAAAGCTGTTCAGCAAATGATGTAAATCCTATAATAAGCTTGTCCTGATAACATGCTTGTCCATACATACAGAGAGCTTCTCTGCACAGTGGCAATCTCCCAAGCCAAGCTAGCCCTCCTAGATCCTCTCTCACTCAGTGTGTGAGCCAGGAGCCAGATTCTAAGCGCAGATAGTAAAACGATACACTAAACATATTTCCTGTTTGCCTGCTGAACCCTCAGGGTTTCGGGTAGTAGTAGTAAGCTAGTCACTAAGGGTGTTTTAGGGGGGACAATGCCCAAAATGCTGCACCCTGAACTTGTAGGTCAGTGGGTCTCCCTCCACCACTGTTCGTGCTGTAGTTGAGGTAGTGGGCCTCTTTCCACTGTTGCTGTAGTAGTTGTTGAGGTAGTGGCAATCACAGTGCTGAAGCCTCCACTGACTTGCTGTACTGTGGACAGACTGCAGTATAGATATAGTAGAGCAGCTATGGTACAATGTAGTAATGCTGCTACCGTAGTACTAGTAGAGAGAGGGAGATGCTAACAGCTTTCTCACCTACTCACTCCATCCATCCAGCATGTAGATACATCCAGTAGGACTGACTGACCTGCACTGCTATCACACTCTCACACTGTGTCCTCTGCTGGTCACTCTGCTAATTGACCTGCTTTCCTGTTGCTGTGCTAATAGAGCTCCTACTCACAGCGCTGCTAATTGTCGTTAGCTTGTGTAGCTGGGTGATTCTAGTGTACTGGTGATAGGCTGGTAGTCCCTGTTGTTCAGTGTAAGCCAGCAGCAGCACCTATAATCCTGAGTCTGTGCATGCTGGGAACAGCAACAATACTACAGCACCACGCACAGCTTTTGTCCAGCGACGCTGTTCAGTTCTTCCCTCTACAGCTCCGTACACTCCAATACATGATGGCCGCCGACCGCAGATAGCTCGGCCAAACTGTTCTCATTAATATCACACGGCCGTGGAAAAATCTCCATTAATCCTGGGCTGCCTGGGATGGAGTGATTTGATTGGCTACGTGTGTGGTGAAGGAACTCATGCATTCACCGTGGCCCGCGATGCTGCAGTGAAATGGAAACCCCTGCTGGGAGAGTCCACTCTGTAGCAAATAATAGGGGTGGCAGGTTGTGGTGTTGGAAGAGTCCACTATATGGAAAACTGGAGGGGTGGCAGGTTGTGGTTGGCAGAGACCCAGCTTTGTTTACATAAGTGAGGAATTGAGGAGCACCCTTTGATGCCCAGGGTGCTGTATTGTAGTACACTAGATACCAGAGCAGGGGTTTCTGTGACTTACCTGTCTCTGAACTCAAAACTCATCATCAATCTTCGCTCAATGGGGTTTTTAGAGGCCTCGGTGGAGCAGGGATGAACCGTATTTGTTATCATAGCGGGGATAGCGTAAACTCGTGATAAATAAACATCATCGCCCCTGATGAGTTTGCGATAGACCTCTTAAGGCTACAGTATCATCAACTACATCTTTATTATGTCACCGACATCATGAGGTTGGCTATATTATTCTAGCAAAATAAACAGTTCATAATTCACTTCTTGCTGTGGGCTGCCTCGGTGCTGGTGAAAAATGAGGGAACCAGAGAGTGGGAATTCATAGTCGTGATCTTAGCCAGCAGGGCATCTGGGCGTCGTTTGGACATGCAAACTCTTAAAAAGCACCCCTAAGGACACCCAATTTTCTTTTGAGGAATTTTTAAAAATGTCTATCTCAAGCATATAATTGAATCTTTTCCATCTCCATATAGTAACCATGACATAATACAAGGATATTAAGCCTTATTTTGATAAATTTATACATGTTTATGGTCAAAATCAGAATGTATTGTGGTCCCCCTTAATAATTAGGACACCCAGAAATTTTACATTTGCCAATTTTGGGTACCCAGTTTCTAAATCCTGGCTAAGACCCTGGTTTGAATTCCCTAATCACCCCAGTAGAACTCTATCAGGCTATCCCTATACCAATTACAGGCTGGGCATGTTAGGGGTTTAACCCTTATGCTGCTGGTGGCTAATTTTGCCAATGGCTCATCTAAACATTATTGCTCCGCTATTAACCTGTATGCTGCTGGTGGCTAATTTTGCCAATACAAAATGATGCAAAAAAAACTCAAAAATGACTGAAACCATGGCAAATGGGTACTCATATGAGAGTACTCAGCAAGATCTATCCAATGAATACCAATTTAACAGGGTTTAAATGGTTTTTGATGCTTTTTGCATTTTTCTGCCATGGACGAAAGTAGCCTCAGTCTGTTATGGGTCTAACCCTTCCAATGCTTAAGCTACTTTCGTCCGAAGCACAAGGATGCAAAGATTTTCAAAGATTTTCAAAAACCATCTAAACCCTGCCATGTTGGTATTCATTGGATTGCTCTCGCTGAGTACTATCAGATGAGTACTCATGTGCCAGGGTTTCAATCATTTTTCAGGTTGTTTTTTTCATCATTTTGTATTGGCCAAATTAGCCTCCAGCAGCATGAGGTTTAAATTGTTTGCAGAGTTGTGGGGGAATCTGGGCCCAGTGAGTCACTATCAGGCTAATTCTGTTAGCCATTTCTGTTCATTAGTGAATACCGTACAATGCTGCCGAATTAGACGGTAATTTTCCCCTCAGACCTCCACGCTGCGGCGGCAAACCACCAACATTTGCAATTTGTTAAGAATCAATCAGTCAGGTCAGTGGGGGCTTAATGTGGCAAATTAGGGATTTTACCCTCTTTACACTATTATTCCTGAACTCATTTTTCTCTCCTCCTGCTTCTGATAAAAAGAGATTGGAACATGATGATATGAAATCTAAGATTTCTCAGTGAAAATTCTCCCTTTCATCTGAATTTTTCCCCTTACCCTCTTTAACCCATTCACACTCAGAGTTCCTCTAAAAAGTATTGTCTGCTACACTCCTACTTTTGGAAAATAACTAGGGAATTAATCGAAAAATCACAAAATATTTGAAGGAGAGTTGTTGTTTGGCTTCTAATTAACATTTCTCCTTCAAATATTTTCCAAAAGATGCTTTTGTTAGAAAAATATATTCAAAATTGTCAGGCCTCTTTTGGCCACTCCAAGTGTGAATGGGTTAACCTATTGTTCTTGAGCTCATTTTTCTCTCATCCTGCTTCTGATAAAAAGAGATTGGCTCATAATAATCTGAAATCTAAGGTTTCTCAGTGAAAATTCTCCTTTTCATCCAAGGTTTTGTTGGAATTTCTTCCCTTACCATCTAAAACATTATTCCCCTTCCCTGAAATTCTGTATCCATAGTGTTCCCTATCTAATCAGAAAACTCCACTTTAATCCTTCCAATGCTGAGTCCACTTAATCCCAAAGCACAAGGACGCAAAGATTTTTTGAAAACCATCTAAACCCTGTCATGTTGGTATTCATTTGATAGCTCTTGCTGAGTTCTCTCAGATGAGTACCCATGTGCCAGGGTTTCAGTCATTTTTCAGTTTTTTTGCATCATTTTGTATTGGCAAAATTAGCCACCAGCAGCATAGAGGTTAATAGCGGAGCAATAATGTTTAGATGAGCCATTGACATATTACCGATACACTGATTGCCCCTCTAGAGGATATTCTGGAGACTAGCAGTCCCTCAACAGCAGTACTGGCTCTCAGCATTACAACAATAATAATAATGATAATCATTGTACGCCTTAGTTGGAAAACTACTGGTGAGCAATTTAAGAACTCAATCAGGGTAGACACAGTTAAGAGTTGGTAAAGTTTTTATGTAAAATATAAAGAGATAAAAAATATTCTTGGCCTTGGACCATGCTAGCCCATGAAGGTCCATCATTCAGAACTTACTCTTGTGATAGAAACTTACTTGCAAGATTTTATTGCGTGGAAGGAGAATTCTAACTTGACCTATTGACAGGACAAATTAAAATCACCTAGCTCACAGGAAGTGGAAGACATGCCGAAGCAGCAGCCCTAGTAAAAATAGCCACCCTCATACCTGAAAACACCCTGAACACCCAAAGGCACTGGCTGGCTACATCTAAAAATACCCCCCCCCCCCCCCCCTCCAATACCTGCATACCCCCTGATCGCCCTAAAGCAGGGTGGCTGACTACATCTCTGCTGCTGCTGCTGCTGCTGCTGCTGCTGCTGGATGCATCTATTATTGATCAGCCCGTATACAGCAGCGGCCGCCGCGCAGCGCATGATGCTGATTAATATTTTCTAATTTTAACAGATGATAAAATGTCTCGTCGCTGACCCAGGACTAATTGATTTAACCCCTTTCTGCTCAAACACTGGGTGAAGAAACTGTGAAAATTCTCCCCACTCCACCTCAACTCACGCGCACGACATCGATATCTGGCGACAAACCCTGCCATTGGGAGTCGACAGCGGAAGGTAAACTATGAGGGGAATATCGATATTTTACTACAATGATATAATACGATGCTCATTCTTTCTAATCAAATAAGTATGCCTACTATGGAATGATGATAGTGTAAATATGAAATAAAGGTAAAAGTAAACTCAAAATTTGGTAATAACGTCAAAATGCATACCGGTAAATGTTATATATAAGCACGAAATAAATGACAATAATAACTGATGTTTGATATAATACAATGCTCATTCTTTCTAACCCAATAAGTATGCCTACTATGGAATGATGGTAGAATAAATACGAAATGAAGGTATAAGTAAACTCAAAATTTGGTAGGCCCCTAACCCAAGGCTGCTAGCTCGGTAGCCTTAACCCTTCCAATGCTGAGACCACTTTCACAAAAAGCACAAGGACGCAAAGATTTTTGAAAACCATCTAAACCCTGTCATGTTGGTATTCATTGGATAGCTCTCATGGAGTACTCTCAGATGAGAACCAATTTGCCAGGGCTTTAGTCATTTTCAGGTTTTTTGCATAATTTCGTGTTGGCCAAATTAGCCACCATTAGCATAAGGGTTTACCAGGCTTGTGTGGTATAATACTGTCTCAGGGCTCCATTGATGCAGAGGGCGTGAGATATTTATCTCTTATCTGTTCACATAATAAACTCCATATACAGGAACAATAGGATTAGTACCCTGTTTGTGGGTATGCAACAGCCAGCAGAGCTCGATACCCAGCCATTGTCTACGAAGCCCAGATACTAGCCCTACTCTGTTTCATCCTATTAGGATGGAAGTCAATGCTCACACCAATATTTGCCCTTATGCTGCTTGTGACTAATTTCGTCAAAAGAAATGATGCAAAAATGCTGAAACCATGATGTATTGGTACTCATCTGATAGTACTCATTACAAGCGTTTGAATGATAGGTGGCACTGTGATATACCCCTAGTGGTCAGAAGGAGAATCTACTGCTTATACAACCCCCTCTTGTGGCAACTGTATGAACTAGATGACCAATTATTAGTACACATCCCCTTTCTATTCTCAGACTACTTTTTCCAAGGCACAAGACTGAAAACATGTTTGAAAACAAGCTAATGTCATGTTGGTATTCATTCAAACGCTTGTAATGAGTACTATGCACCAGCACTGAGCGCACTCGCGCAGTGCCACCTATATGTAGGGAATGGTACTAATCTTACTCTGGCCTGGAGGGCAGGCAGCCGAGGCAGGGCCTGACAGTGTTCTACTAGAGTATGTATGCAGCAAAGTCGTCGCAGTCCCCAGCACTGAGCGCCGCACTCACGGCCCCTGCTCGACATGGCGAGCTTCAATAATGCATGGTATTCTGAGGGCAGATTTGATGTCGTCGCCAGCACTGGGCGCACTCATGCAGTGCCACCTATCTGTACAGAATGGCATTAATCTGGCTGTGGCCTAGAAGGCAGGGCCCGACAGTGTTCTACTAAAGTATGTATGCAGCAAAGCCGTCGTCGTCGCCAGTACTGAGCGGCACACTCGCGGCCCCTGCTCGACATGGCGAGCTTCAATAATGCATGGTATTCTGAGAGGCTCATAACTCAGCCTTATAGAGCACCTTCCCAGCAGTCATCAGTAATCCCAGCATATTCCGTCCTCCCGATTTCTGAAGAGCGCAGAATCTTCCCTCCTCTATAAGTGATGAGTGGGGAGAGACACACTGAGCACAGAATGAACTTTGACTCCTAGCACCCTACATCACTCCACTTATTTAACCGCAAAATCTGAACAAAAAATGAAAATATTTCTGACAAATAATTGTGATATTTCTTCTTCAAAAATTGGCAAATTTAGTTTGTTTGTTCACAGCATTTTCTGTCTTCCCGATTTCCGAAGAGCGGAGATTCTTCCCTCCTTCATAAGTGATGAGTGGGGAGAGACACACTGAGCACATGATGAACCTTGACTCCTATCAACCTGCTGGAGCTTCTTTCTCACTAAACTCATACACCCGCAAAATCTGAACATACCATGAAAATACTTCTGACAAATAATTTTGATATTTCTTCTTCAAAAATTGGCAAACTTAGTTTGTTTGTTCGCAGCATATTCTGTCTTTCCGATTTCCGAAGAGCGCAGATTCTTCCCTCCAGTAATAAGTGATGAGTGGGGAAAGATGCACTGAGAACAGAATGAACCTTGACTCCCATCATCCTGAACAAAATGAAAATATTACAGAAAAATCATTTTGACATTTCTCCTTAAGATATTGGCAAATTCTGTCATATCTGAACATAACACGAAAATATTTCAGACAAATCATTTTGATATTTATTCTTCAGAGATTTGCGAATTCAGTTTGTGTTTCTTTGTCGATATTGGTGTGGATATCATGAAAATAGGCCAACAATGTAGGTCGTGAGTTGTGAGAGTGAGTGTGTGAGAGAGTGAAGATGATTTAATGGGAGCTGAGGGTGATCGTTCCTGTCTTATCTCTTGCTTTCAGCACCTCTCTTTTCCCTCTGCTAGTGGTGAGGTCAGATCCTGAACCCACCCCGGCGAGGTCACAGCCCCCCCCCCCCTTCCTGGATTCACCTATAGAGGGCAGCACTCAAATCTCATGCAAATATGGTAAAGAACTTATGGAGGGCAAGAAAATGCACTACAACTACATGATACTTTATGCATATTAGAAAAACAACAATGGTGTACACGTGCCATCCCTAGTGTGTGTGTGTGTGGTGGGTGATCCAAATATGGTCAGTTTATCCATATATAGAATCATAAACCATTCTTAACACCCAAGGACATGAGACCTTCAAGCCTATCTGCATCTTAATGTCTTCCCAATCAAAACAGCATCTGGCCCATTCCTAAGCCGGTCCATTAGAGCGCCAACAAGTCTGTGGGAGTGATACAACACATTGAGGATTCAGTACACAACGCATTAATTGCTATATCTCCCTGAACAATGCTTGAGGAATTAGAGAGGCGATACAGGATATATTGACTGTCTAGCAGCTCATTAATTCCCTCCCCCACATTCTGTCTCATATCCCTGCTCTGTGGAGCTCCTACACGCCATTAACAAACACTGCATACAGGCCACGCAACCCACACTGCAATATTTGCTCACCATATCCTACTATAGACATTTGTCAGCACAAGAAAAGAATATTGGATATTCTAAATTAATTTTTAATTAGCGTATCTGAAAGGCACAGGCTGAGCAATGCACATGTGTGTATATAATTCATGGTATGAATATTGGAGTGGTGATTATGGAATAAACACTCTATGTTGAGTGCTAATACAATATAGCTATTGCCGAGCTGTCACACTGCATTTGCAGTGCAATTTTCTCTCTCTCTCTCCATCCCTCTCTCTTTCTCTCTCTGTCCCTCTCTCTCTCTCTCTCTCTCTCTCTCTCTCTCTCTCTCTCTCTCTCTCTCTCTCTCTCTCTCTCTCTCTCTCTCTCTCTCTCTCTCTCTCTCTCTCTCTCTTTATATATATATATATATATATATATATATATATATATATATATATATATATATATATATATATATATATATATATATATATATATATATATATATATATATATATATATATATATACATATATATCTCCCCTTCACTGTCTCTCTCTCACACTCCCCCCCCTCTCTCTCTCTCTCTCTCTCTCTCTCTCTCTCTCTCTCTCTCTCTCTCTCTCTCTCTCTCTCTCTCTCTCTCTCTCTCTCTCTCTCTCTCTCTTGTACTGTATGTAGTAGTGAGTCTCGATACACCACCTCAGAGTCAGTGACTGCTAGCTTTGTATATGGGTCACAGCAGGTGCAGTCCTTCAGTGATTTTACTTCAATTGAACAGTGGCCTCACAATTAGTTTTGTAATGTAATTCTGAGAGGCCGGTTCTGCTTCTCTGGCAGAAAACATGATTCAGCGTTATTCGTCTGGCTTCAGAGCCGGTTAGACATCGTGCCACTCAGTAATCAAATCAAGCTGCACTGGCTGAGTTGAATTGCACCATAGATGTTAACATAGTAGGGATTATGAAGTGCAGGTTTTGTGTGTGTGTGTTGGGGGGGGGGGGTTACGATGGAGGTGATTCACTATACCTGACAGTTAAATCAAAGAGGCTGCTCAGAAACCTTAATAGGCAATACATTTCCAGCCAATGGTGTGAAACCAGATAAATTATACATTCTCCTGGTAGCCCTAAACGTATATGATTTGAGCCAGTGTTGTGCTTTATTCTGCCAAACTTTTCTGAGTGGGGTCAGTTCGGTATATATGAAAGTTGGATGTATTATTTCTGTCATTAGAATATTAACCTTCAATATTGGCTTTTTGGAGAAAAAAAATCTCGGAAAAATCCAAAAACACAAACTCGGTTAATTTGCACCTCAGATTAATTTCCTATTCTACAGTATTTGGATAAAATAGAACTTATACAAAAAAAGTATCATATTCTTAGAATCGTTCATCTCTAACAAAGAGGAACAGATGGATTGAATAAAAGGGGCCAAAGCCTCCTGACCCTGAGGCCCCAACGCCATCAGGGAGGGGTATTTAAGTATGTTTACTCAACAGATCCAGTGTCCACTTACAGAACAAAAAACTAGCACTAAACCTGACTTATGAGCTGGCCCTCTAAGTCTCAATAGCTCAATGCCCCCTGTCTTAAAAACCAATTAGCGACTGAATAGCAAGCTCTATTTAACCCTTCCAACACTAAGGCTACTTTCATCCAAAGCACAAGGATGCTAAGAATTTTGAAAACCATCTAAACCCTGTCATGTTGGTATTCATTAGAAAGCTCTCGCTGAGTACTCTCAGATGAGTACCCATGTGCCACGGTTTCAGTCATTTTCCAGGTTGTTTTGCATTATTTTGTATTGGCCAAATTAGCCACCAGCAGCATAAGGGTATGTTTACTCAACGGACCCAATGTCCACTTACAGAACACAAAACTAGCACTAAAGCTGACTCATGAGAATTAAGGTCCTCTGAGGCTCAATAGCTACAGGCTAATTGTCTTCAAAAGCAATTAGGGAGTGAATAGCATTTAGCTCTATCCAACCCTTACGCTGGTGGTGGCGTATTTTACCAATACAAAATGATGCAAAAAAGCTGAAAAATACCTGAAACCCTATCAAATGGGTACTCATCTTAGAGTACTCAGCGAGAGCTATCCAATGAATATCAACATGACAGGTTTTAGATGGTTATCAAAAATCTTTGCATACTTGTGCTTTGGAAGAAAGTAGCCTCAATAGCATTGGAAGGCTTACGTGTGTTTACTCAATAGATCCAATGTCCACTTACCGAACCAAAAACTAGCACAAATGTTGACTTATTAGAAGGCTCTCTGTGCTCTCCTTGTCTTAAAAAGCAATTAGGTACTGAATAGCAAGCTCTATTTAAGCTTCATCACTTTTCTGCGATCCATTGTTTCTACAATTCTTCCAGTTACCTCCATGTGCCCCGCAGCAATCTGGTTGGCCTGCCTCCCAGGCCATATTTAAATGTCATCCCTTGTTGAGAAATGACACTGCGGTATACTAGGAGGGTAGTTGAAAATACTACCATTACAACCCCCTCTTGTGGCATTTGTGTGAACTAAATGGCGAACAGCAGGCCACAAGCCCTCATGCAGTATAGATGCAAGCATACATTTACATATAATAAAGTAAAAACACAGTAGCGCCTAGTAGGTAGGCTACCCTCTGGTTGTCACAGTACCTAGTATAGCGTACCTGCTAATACCTGCAGCATGGTAAGCCGTCATGCCTGCCCCCAACACAGTAAGGCCTAGCAGCTAGGCTGGCACAGTACCTAGTATAGCGTACCTGCTAATACCTGCAGCATGGTAAGCCGTCATGCCTGCCCCCAACACAGTAAGGCCTAGCAGCTAGGCTGGCACAGTACCTAGTATAGCGTACCTGCTAATACCTGCAGCATGGTAAGCCGTCATGCCTGCCCCCAACACAGTAAGGCCTAGCAGCTAGGCTGGCACAGTACCTAGTATAGCGTACCTGCTAATACCTGCAGCATGGTAAGCCGTCATGCCTGCCCCCAACACAGTAAGGCCTAGCAGCTAGGCTGGCACAGTACCTAGTATAGCGTACCTGCTAATACCTGCAGCATGGTAAGTCGTCATGCCTGCCCCCAACACTTTGTTCAGGTCATTGAGAGAGATTGTGTAACGGGAGAGGCAGGTGATAGGCGTAGCTAATCCCTAATCCCTAAGCCTAATCCTCTTAAGGTAACGAGCAGCCACTGGACGACAGCCAACTCAACTGCCGCACAGCTTTGTGCAGGCCCTGAGCTCTGCGCTGCTACTGATGCTGCTGCTGGGGCTGCGTCTACTACTGCTGCTACTGCTGTTTTTTTCTACTGCTGCTGCTACTGCTACTGCTACTACTACTACTACTGTTGCTGTCTTTCCTAACAGCCGCTGCTACTGCTACTGCTACTGATACTGCTACTGTTACTGCTGCTGCTATCTTTTCTACTACTGCTGCTACTACTGTTTTTCTACTGCCGCTGCTACTGCTACTGCTACTGCTACTGCTACTGTTACTGCTGCTGCTGTATTTTCTACTGCTGCAGCTTCGAATGCTCCTACTGCTGTCTTTTCAACTACTATATGCTTCAGGCCACAGAGTTGTAAATTTTTCTTCAAGGTATAGTTTCATCATTCCAAAGCATCTCATGATTCAGATTGGCCAGTTATTCTAAGTGTAAATGTAGTTTTGTTTTCTCGTATTAACCTTGTGTTTATTGAGGTCCGCCACCAGATTACCCACAATGCACTGCTTCACACCGCCCAGAAGCATGGCCAGCAACACTCTGCAGCCCTCTCTGCCAAGAGCTCATTAGACTCCTTCTTTCGTGAAAATTTCTACCCACAATGCATTGCTTCACACCGTCCAGAATCTTGGCCGCGGCAACACTCTGCAGCCCCCTCTGCCAAGAACTCATTAGACGCCTTCTTTCGCCATAAATTCTCATTGTCTCTCTGCTCCCACCACAAATTTACCCAATTACGATCTCATTCTCTTTGGGAAAGTCAATTGGCACATCTGCCCCGCGCTAGACACGTCAGAACGGCCTTGTTGATTTGGCGTGGAGCGAGATTTACCGGGAACTGCCCCGCCCCCTTGTGTGCCTGCCATGCGAGAGCGAGAGAGTGGCGGCGGCGATCCTCGCCTCTAAGGAGTCATAGCTTTGTCTTCTAGCAGGCAATTGTCTGCTAGCGGGCAATAAATACACAGCTAATAGACACACAACGCGGCCGCCAACACTTCCTGCATCTTTCTTGCCGTAGTCTCAGCCAGCAGGGCGTCTGGGCGCTATTTGGTACAACACAGATCAAGGGCTACAAACAGAGAGAGCAAAACTTCAGTTCTCAACAGAAATGCCTCGGGTGCAGCTTATATTGCAATATTACCATATACTTCTTATTAAACGACCAGACCCCAAATAATAGCACCCCCCCCCCCCCCCCATTTTTTCGGAAAAAGGGTTAGAAAGGGAAAGCCACCATGGATTATTTTCTGGCCTTCTGAACTACCCCAACCTCCCCCATCAACCTCCCCCCAAAAGGTGGGACCATCATAGACCGTATATTAATTGTATTTTCACCGTTAAAGACCGTATATTGATAGTATTTTCAAGATCTTGAATACTTCGAGCTATCAGTCCCAGGCCCGCCATTGCTAAAGTGTCCAATCAAACATGGCGACTAACAATAAGACAAAAGAGCGTGTTCAAGCTCGTAATGCCCATGGATTGTTGCCTTGATCGACAGCGTGTGGGGTGCCGCTAATCAGAAGATTGCCAATACCCCTTCTAGCAATTTTTTTCCAACCTGTTACCAACAAGTGCGCTTATTCGGAGGAATAAGGTAGTAGTACTCTGTGGCCCCAGTACTGCTAGTCCTATATTTCCTGCAGCACTGGTTTACTACTGCATGGGGGAAGGGTTCAGACTCCTTTAGCTCGCTAGCCGCCATCAATCTGGATTAGCCTTGATGCAGTCTGGCAGACTAATAACACAAACTAGAGTGCTGCCGCCAACTTTTCTATGCACTACATGTATTTTTCCAGATACGCTGCAAAGCACAACAATGGGAGAAAAATCTTGTGCTTTGCTCAGTACCTCTACGAGAGAGTTGCTGCCAACTTCTCTATGTAATGGTTTTCCAGACATGCTGCAATGCACAGAAAAAGATGGAAGAAAAAATTTACCTCTGCTCAGTAGCAATAGACTCAGGGCAACAGGCACTATGGGATGTTTTTATAGATTCTATGAGGAAATTAGGCCTAAAAATTATTTGTTTCCTGTAACGGTCTGAAAAAAGGGTAGTTACGTAGATAAAATATTTTTTTCCAGTTTTTTTTTTCAAAAGAAATTGTGTTTCATGCATGTTTCGATGTTGATATATAGTTGGAAGGGAATAAAAAAAGTCAAGGAAAGGTGTTTTTTTGAGTAAAACTTGTTAGGGTTGGGTTATAGGAAACAAATAACTTTTTTAGGCCTAACTCAGATGTCAGCTGTTTTCTTACATATCCTGTTGTGATTTAGGGCCACAAGGCTTCATCAAGACAAACTACTTGACAGATCCTCAATATATGATGTTCTACTTGCAAGGAATGCATAGTAAATATCAGAATTGCATTCTTGGAATATACTACAATAAAAACAAGACATACTCCTCCCATGATAAATAACTCCACCATGCCACAGTTGACTCAGCGCAAAATAGAGCACATAGCAATACTAAAAAAAAATGACAAGTAAATTATGACTATTATAACCCTTCCACTACTGAGGCTACTCTCGTCCAAAACACAAGGATGCAAATATTTTTGAAAAACATCTAAACCCTGTCATGTTGGTGTTCATTGGAATGCTCTTTCGGAGCACTCTCAGATGAGTACCCATATGCCAGGGTTTCAGTGATTTTTTAGGATTTTTGCATCATTTTGTATTGGCAAAATTAGCCACCAGCAGCTTCAGGGTTAAGCTCTGTGCAGGTGGTGCTGATGTATGGGGAGGAATCCTCCACAGCTCGTGTGCTGCCACCTGGTGTAAGGGGAAGGAAGCTGTACCTACCATAAGTCATCATCCTCTACAGCTCCACCTGGTGGCAATAATCCTGTGTGCTGCCACCTGGTGGCAATAATCCTAATCGCTGCTCTCGCTCACTCCTCCTCATTAACTGAACCCTGCAATAAAGAAAAAAAAAGTTAGATATGATATAGCAATTCCTTGTGCAATCTAGGCCTCTTAAGGTGTTAACCCTTCCAAATGCTGAGCATGAGGCTACTTTCATTCAAAGCACAAGGACGCAAAGATTTTTGAAAACCGTCTTAACCCTGTCATGTTGGTAATCATTAGATAGCTCTTGTCGAGTACTTTCATATGAGTACCCATTTGCAGGGTTTTGTCATTTTTCCAGGTTTTTTCGCATCAATTTGTGTTGGCCAAATCAGCGACCAGCATCATAAGGGTTAAACAGGGAGCTCTATATGAATTTTGAATATATATGTGCAATGATCGCTATGTCCCTACTATAGTCTTTTCATGATTTCAAGCACCAATCCAACCTATATCAATTAATTATTCATTTCTATGTTTGTAAAGTCAGCCATCCAAAAGTTAAACAGCCTGAAGTAGCAGACAGAGTGATGAGAGTCAGAGTGGGGATTCTATAATGGATGATAACGGAAATCTATACTCTGTGGGTCTGCATGATATGCTCCAGGCCTACTATAGGGGATATACCACAATGAGAAACCCACCTATTCTCTCACTGCCACAGCATGCAGAGCCGCACCGATCAATCATCAGGATATACCAACTCAATTCTGATCTCAGCAGTATTGACTATCTGTCATCTAGCCTACTTAACCCTTATGCTGCTGGTGGCCAATTTGTTCAATACAAAATGGTGCAAAAACCCTGAAATATGACCGAAACCCTGGCATATGGGTACTCATCTGAGAGTACTCAGCGAGAGCTATCCAATGAATACCAACAAGACAGGGTTTCGATGTTTTTCAAAAATCTTTTCGTCCTTGTGATTTGGACGAATGTAGGTTTAGCATTGGAATGGTTAAGGAGCTAGTATACTCAGGGCTCGAAATTAAGGGGTGCCAGTACAGGGCTCCCTTAAATTATCCTGCTGCATGCTCCTTCAAATATCTGCAGGGAGCCCAAAGATGTACTGGTCTCTATATACAGAAAAACTTGAGGTAGCCTTTGAAGATGCAGTTGGGCTCCCTGGAAAGAAGCTTAATTTCGAGCCCTGATATGCCAGGTATATCTAGAAAACAATAGCAATGACTCCCACTTCCTGAGGCAAAGAGACAGTCAGAGAATGTCAATATGACCCTTGGGCTGGCGATGACACAGACAAACAGACAAACAAACACACACACACACACACACACACACACACACACACACACACACAGGTTCAGACTGAAAAGCCAGACCTTATTTTCCAGAAGAATTGTTTGTTTTTTTACTCAAGTAGTTGATTTTATAGTTACCAAGGTGGACAGCGTACTTGAAAATGGATAATTTATGGTAGCATGTTTCTAGCCAAGAAGTTAGGTGTGTATAATGTATTAGACAGCACTCCCTATCTTCAGCCCAGCTCAAAGTATGTACATGTATTACCCTGAACTATCTGGTATGAAGGGCAGCAAGTGTTTGAAGTCAACACCACTTGATAACATCTGTCATAACATCTACCTACGACTTGACGTGCCCTGGAATAAACCCTGTATTGTCAAGGAAAATCAGAGTGCACAGTATTAGCCCTTATTCCACTGGTGGTGAATTTGGCCAATACAAAATGATGCAAAAAAACCTGAAAAATTCCTGAGAACCTGGCACATGGGTAACCCATCTGAGAGTACTTGACAAGAGCTTTTCAATGAATACCAACATGACAGGGTTCAGACGTTTTAATTTGGCCAATACAAAATGATGCAAAAAAACCTGGAAAATGACTGGAAGCCTGGCACATGGGTAACCCATCTGAGAGTATTCAGCGAGAGCTATCTAATGAATACCAACATGGCAGGGTTTATACAAGTTTTTTTTTAAATCTCTGCGTCCTTACACTTTAAACGAGAGAAGCTTCAGCATTTTGCATCATTTTGTATTGACCAAATTAGCCACCAACAGCATATCAAAAGGGTTAAATTCAGGAAAACTTTCCCAAAAATAACCTTACTCTGTTAGAAACCTTCATACTAAATTCTGTACTGGAATGGCTTGAATTGCACTCGATAATATCATGAAGCACATACTTCTCACAATTTATAAACCTGTCTCCAAGTCGGATAAAATATCACTCATCTGTAGTCACACTGCTTATCCTACTTAGAAAAAACACTCGAGGGTCCTTGAGAGGGCAATACGATTGAGATGAGAGGTTCTTATCTCAATGTCAATATTGCTCTTTGTCTCACTTCACACATGTCTCATTGTTCTTTGTCTCACTTCATGCTTATTTATCTCTTTGATGATGACAGAGAGGAACTTCAGCATGCAGCACAGCACACCATTATAGCTTTATAGATTTCTATATTTTTCTGTCATGTTTGTCACAGTAAACCATGACATAGACTAACACTACAATCATATTGGGAGATGGTCACAGGTCTGGTAGGGCTTGAAGTGATAGAGGTAGCTGTCAAGAAATTGGCTAAGGTACTAGCAGATTATGACTCGGTTTCTAGCGATTGAGGGGAGTCCTGCATAGTGCTTGCAGCGGGGGTCATACTATAGTACATGCTATTGATATTTGCACACTCACTATGTATATGATAAAGTTGACCATATATGGAATTTTATATGACATTTTGATGATTGGTGTGTTCAAAATAAAAAAAATGAACCCAAAATATCTCATTTACTTTCTGAAATGATTGAAAACAAAGTATTAAAGTGTGTGTGTGTGGGGGGGGGGGGGGGGAACTAATGATAAATTTGTTATTCTATGCCTCTGGCCTGGTAACATGGCTGGCTTCTCACAGACATCAGACCGTACCCCTTTTTTACAAAGAGAATAACTATTATGCAATGTGTTTTCTTGTAATGTTAAAGAAAAAATCATAGGACCAATAAATATTTTCAGGACCAGTAGATTCTAGGTGTTACTGGTCCTACGGGGTCAGTAACATTTTGAGTTAGCGTTGAGGCCTGATATCTGTAACCAAGTAGGGACTTAATAAATTATTTCACGCCACATTAATTTCCCCGAAATACACCAACAGCTCCGTGGATGACTGCCTCAGAGTTGACCTTGAAGCTGACCTTGAGGGGACGGTGTCAAAGGTCAATGATGGGACGATTGACCTGTCAAGCATGGAGTAAGGGTGATAAATGACCAGTTGCAGGTCTCAGTGGGGTATACTACAGTATAAGTAGTGGCCGCGCCAATGGTGCACAACTGTCCTCAGCCCTACCTAGGGTGGCAAGAGGGTGGAAATGTATACAGTATGTTTAACCACCCCAGTGGCCTGTCAAAATTGACCAATCAGATTGTGATTGTTGTTAAAATTTGAGGAATGAAAAGAATTACATTTCGATACCTCATGATGTTCTTGTAATATTACTGAATCTTTGATTAGAAATGTTGGTATTTTATTGTGACACACACATGACTTGAATACATGTCAGTAGGAATAGGCACTGATACTGTTGCTTGAAACGATACCAAAAACCTAGCCTTGACTTCAGGGTGCCCTATACTTTAGTACCCAAACAAGGTCCTATCTCAGTGTTACAGTGTGACCCCCCCCCCCCCCCCCCCCACCAAAAACCTAGCCTTGACTTCAGGGTGCCCTATACTTTAGTACCCAAACAAGGTCCTATCTCAGTGATACAGTGTGACCCCCCCCCCCCCCCCCCCCAGGTCAGTAGACAGGGGGGGGGGGCTGTTAAAGGGTGCCGATGGCCGTTCTAACATTCCTTGCATCCAGCGCCACCTAGCGTGAAATGACAATAACGACATGTGAGCGGGGTTATGTATAGCAGTAGATGTCCACATTGCCAGGGGCAGCATGCCGTGCCATCCTAGCACAGTGTGCATGTTCTAGTAGCAGCGGCATACTAGAGGTATGCTAAAGCTGCCCCGGCCAGGCTACTCCTCCTCAACATGTCTTTGGCCTAAAAATAAATTGTTTGTTTCCTGTGACAGTCCGAAAAAAATAAGGAAGATGGGTAGGTAAAAAAAATATGGATTTTTTTTTAAAAATATGTTTGATTCAT
The DNA here is from genome assembly GCA_963942565.1 of Maea johnstoni. Lineage (NCBI taxonomy): Eukaryota > Metazoa > Annelida > Polychaeta > Spionida > Magelonidae > Maea > Maea johnstoni. The sequence continues at coordinate 12,285,907 of OZ012689.1, read as the reverse complement.
GCATGTTTCATGTCAATTGAGAGTTGGAAGAGTGGAAAAAACTTTAGAGTAGGATTTTTTTCTGAGTACACTCGTTAGGGTCAGGTTACAGGAAACAACTTTTTTAGCCCTTTCCATGGAAAAAAATCTCTCCTTATATGTCTGAGCAACCTTTAAAAACGGGATGGGGAACCCTTTTGTGTTAGGAGTCCGAGGAAAATTATAGGTGGTAAAATTGAGCAGCCAGAGATGGCAAGAGCGCTAGAGTGAAAGATTACAGGAAATACAAAGATTTTTTAGGCCGTTCCAGGGAAAAAAAATCTCTCCTTATACGGCTGAGCCACCTTAAAATAAAGGGATGGGGAACCCTTTTAAAAAAAATGTGTTAGGAGAACTAAGAAAATTATAGGTAGTAAAATGGAGCAGCTACAGATGCCAAGTGCGCTAGAGTGAAGCGGAGACCAAGTGCTTAACACCAAACCCTTCTAAACACCATGATCAGTTCCACTAGCGCCCCCATAAAAGAAGGGTAATAAAAGGGGGCTGAATTAAGGGGCTGTTGGCATGACAGACAGGACCAAAAAGACATAGCTGGAGGTGATGGGGGTGGATGATACATAATAACCTTTCTACCTTGACTCCGCAATCAAACATGAAAGGTATATTGTCTGATTCGGCAGTTACCTCCTCATTCATCGTTTACCTGGTGTACATGTTAATTTAGAGAAACACATATATATATATATACCGTATTCTTCCAAATAGGCGTGCATGCAGTAACAAGTTTGCGGGAAGGTGTATCGGCAATCTTCTGTATTGCCACACCTTATGGCCGCTACAAGCTTGAACGCTTGCACGCTACGAGATTGAACACACTCTTTTGTCTTTAGTTATGCCAAGTCTGATTGGACGCTTGAGCGATGGCATGCCAAGGAATGATAGCACAAAGTGATCAAGAGCTATGATCAATATATGGTCTGTACTGGTGAAAATATTATCAATAAACTGTCTGTGATGGTCCCACATGTAAGGGTAAAGAAATATTTACATCTGCTGGGGGGAGCTTGGAGAGGTTCAGAAGGCCAGAACATAAGGTAAGTTGGCATGCCCCTTCCAACATTTTTTTCTGCAAAAAGGAGGGTGCGCTTATTTGGGGTCTGTGCGCATATTTGGAGGAATACGGTAGGTGTATCTGTAACCTACTTCTCCCCATCCTTTCAAGCACCTCATCCATTCTCATTGATCTAGATCTATAGAGAAATTCATACACACATTTTAATTTTTTTCATTGAACTATGGGATGTAGATGGGAACACAGCGTTTTTTTCTTAGCCAATCATTTCACCCCCTATACCCAAGACAGTATAGTCAGAAAACTATATGTTTAACATCTTTAGATAATAAATATGCATCACAAAATCACTGATTTCAGCTAGGAGTTTAACAGGCATTCTATTCATGCTCTATGACATGTTTCCTGCACTTATTGCAAGCATTTTGTCCAGTTCTACAGGAAAACACTGGTTTCAGCTAGTAGTCTAATAGCTGGCTTTGTATCTATGCTTTATGTTTCCCTGCACAACACCTTTAAGTAGCTTTTGAAGATGCAACTGGGCTACCCTGGAAATTTCGAGCCCTGCATTTTGTCCAGTTCTACTCCTGCTGCTGCTGCACTGCACTGAACCCTCCTATCAGGGCTAACCTGATTGCTGCAGAATAGACCACTGTCAGTGCATGCACAGATCATGGAAATCAGTTCATTGTGCTTGGGCAGCTCGATAACAGGATATTACACAAATCATAGCAGGCAAAACAGCACAGTTCCTCTTGCTGTAATCAGATTACACTGACTGTGACTCATCCCTACACTACCTGGTAACATCCTATCTCTAACGGGAGAGACCCCTACCCCCATCCCATCATCCCTACACTACCTGGTAACATCCTATCTCTAACGGGAGAGACCCCTACCCCCTCATCCCTACACTACCTGGTAACATCCTATCTCTAACGGGAGAGACCCCTACCCCCATCCCATCATCCCTACACTACCTGGTAACATCCTATCTCTAACGGGAGAGACCCCCACCCCCTCATCCCTACACTACCTGGTAACATCCTATCTCTAACGGGAGAGACCCCTACCCCCATCCCATCATCCCTACACTACCTGGTAACATCCTATCTCTAACGGGAGAGACCCCCACCCCCTCATCCCTACACTACCTGGTAACATCCTATCTCTAACGGGAGAGACCCCCACCCCCTCATCCCTACACTACCTGGTAACATCCTATCTCTAACGGGAGAGACCCCTACCCCCATCCCATCATCCCTACACTACCTGGTAACATCCTATCTCTAACGGGAGAGACCCCTACCCCCTCCCAACATCCCTACACTACCTGGTAACATCCTATCTCTAACGGGAGAGACCCCTACCCCCTCATCCCTACACTACCTGGTAACATCCTATCTCTAACGGGAGAGACCCCTACCCCCTCATCCCTACACTACCTGGTAACATCCCATCCCCCCTTACAGGAGAGACCCCCACCCCCTCCCATCATCCCTACACTACCTGGTAACATCCTATCTCTAACGGGAGAGACCCCTACCCCCTCCCAACATCCCTACACTACCTGGTAACATCCTATCTCTAACGGGAGAGACCCCTACCCCCTCATCCCTACACTACCTGGTAACATCCCATCCCCCCTTACAGGAGAGACCCCCACCCCCTCCCATCATCCCTACACTACCTGGTAACATCCTATCTCTAACGGGAGAGACCCCTACCCCCTCCCAACATCCCTATACTACCTGGTAACATCCTATCTCTAACGGGAGAGACCCCTACCCCCTCATCCCTACACTACCTGGTAAGATCCAATCTCTAACGGGAGAGACCCCTACCCCCTCATCCCTACACTACCTGGTAACATCCTATCTCTAACGGGAGAGACCCTACCCCTCATCCCTACACTACCTGGTAACATCCCATCTCTAACGGGAGAGACCCCCCACCCCCTCATCCCTACACTACCTGGTAACATCCTATCTCTAACGGGAGAGACCCCTACCCCCTCATCCCTACACTACCTGGTAACATCCCATCTCTAACGGGAGAGACCCCCTCCCCCCCCCCCCCCCCCCCCCCCCCCACCTCATCCTACACTACTGGTAACATCCTATCTCTAACGGGAGAGGACCCCTACCCCCTCATCCCTACACTACCTGGTATCATCCTATCTCTAACGGGAGAGACCCCTACCCCCTCATCCCTACACTACCTGGTAACATCCTATCTCTAACGGGAGAGACCCCTACCCCCTCATCCCCTACACTACCTGGTATCATCCTATCTCTAACGGGAGCGACCCCCTACCCCCCTCATCCCTACACTACCTGGTAACATCCTATCTCTAACGGGAGAGACCCTACCCCCTCATCCCTACACTACCTGGTAAACATCCTATCTCTAACGGGAGAGACCCCTACCCCCCTCATCCCTACACTACCTGGTATCATCCTATCTCTAACGGGAGAGACCCCTACCCCCTCATCCCTACACTACCTGGTAACATCCTATCTCTAACGGGAGAGACCCCTACCCCCCCTCATCCCTACACTACCTGGTATCATCCTATCTCTAACGGGAGAGACCCCTACCCCTCATCCCTACACTACCTGGTAACATCCTATCTCTAACGGGAGAGACCCCTACCCCCTCATCCCCTACACTACCTGGTAACATCCTATCTCTAACGGGAGAGACCCCTACCCCCTCATCCCTACACTACCTGGTAACATCCTATCTCTAACGGGAGAGACCCCTACCCCCTCATCCCTACACTACCTGGTAACATCCTATCTCTAACGGGAGAGACCCCTACCCCCCTCATCCCTACACTACCTGGTATCATCCTATCTCTAACGGGAGAGACCCCTACCCCCTCATCCCTACACTACCTGGTAACATCCTATCTCTAACGGGAGAGACCCCTACCCCCTCATCCCTACACTACCTGGTATCATCCTATCTCTAACGGGAGAGACCCCTACCCCCTCATCCCTACACTACCTGGTAACATCCTATCTCTAACGGGAGAGACCCCTACCCCCTCATCCCTACACTACCTGGTATCATCCTATCTCTAACGGGAGAGACCCCTACCCCCTCATCCCTACACTACCTGTAACATCCCATCTCTAACGGAGAGACCCCTACCCCCTCATCCCTACACTACCTGGTATCATCCTATCTCTAACGGAGAGACCCCCCCCCCCCCCCCCCCCGCCCTCATCCCTGCACTACCTGGTAACATCTCATCTCCCCTTTCAGGAGAGACCCCCTCACCTCTCATCCCTTCACTACCTGGCAAGTTCCCATCTCCCCTTACAAGAGAGACACCAAACCCCTCCCTACCCCTTCTCCCACCCCTTCAACTACACTACCTGGCAAGATCCCATCTTCCCCCTTACATTTACAGGAGAGATACCCACCCCCTCAAAATGCATTGCTAAGATCTCATCCCCTCAATCCCCATTTACAATTTACAAGAGAGACAGCCACCCCTACCCCTACCCCTCAAACCACATCACCTGGTAACAATTCCCACCTCTTACAGAAGAGACCCCCATCCCCTCAAAACACACTGCTAAGATCCCATGCCCCCTCAATCCCCAGTCCTCAGTGGGCCAGGTATGTTATGTTTCTCTTTGACTGGTGATCATCCAGATCCTATTGTCTCTGTCATTCTCACATATACCCTGACAAACTCTGATATTTCAGCTCCGTAAAAAACCTAATTTCATTTTCTAGTTGGCAGGCAGGTATTTAAGCTGTGCTTTGGGGCCGTGGGGAGAGCTCCAACCAGATCAGGTTACACAGTGATTCACCGATATTTCTCTGCAGATGGGGGAAAAATTACGACAAAATTGCCCCTGCATAAGATTCATGTCAAATTAACAACTCTTAATGCTGCATTAATTGGGGGACAAGAGTAGAATCAGTTCCTGCAGTGCAGAGAATGGGTCCACAGACAATGAGTCGCTCATACCAATTATCAAGCTAAGACTTCAAGCTAGAGGCTACAAAATAGTTCATGCAGTTTAATTTCGTTGTCTCAGAAGCTGCATCTTCATTGACTATTAGATTACAGGGAATTTTATTTATGAAATGGCCCCCAGCAGAAGTGTCTCCACAAGTTTATATTTGTCTAATGTTTTTTTTTAGATATGTTTAATTTCAAAATGATATTGTACAGGAAATATAAAAGAAATATTTCATGGTTCATCAAAGTCAAATACTAGTGACGTAAACAATTGCACAAAGGCAGTGCTTACATTATATTAGTATAACCAAATTTTGAAGAAAAAAAACACCAGCAATAGGTCTGTTCAATAACCAAGAAGAATGGTGCAAACATCCTAACAGGAAATGAAAGATACCACATATTTCTTTCACAAAAACATCCTCAACCATTCAAGTTAAATGATAAAAGTCTACACTCTTCAGATGGACGTTTATATATAAGAAGTTTTTCCTTTAAAATTGATATTTTTTC
>OZ012689.1:12239528-12280158 GCA_963942565.1 Maea johnstoni | reverse complement strand
GCCTAAATAGCTGGATATTTTCATCATTAATGTCGCAGTGCGTGCAAATTGGATCTATTTATCAATAGGCAGAGAGGTTGAGAAAGTTGCCAGTTTTAGTTTCCCTACCAATTCTCCCTGACACCCCATGTGGAGTCTCTTTCAGGCTCTATCAATTACAGTGAAATCCCCCATGAAATGCCTGCAGCATTGAAAGGATGAATAGAGTCAGTTTATTATGATAACATATTACTTGAAATGATTGCTAAATGTTTAATCACACAAATAAATGTCTCATTTGGCAACAGATGACAACTGAACTGAATCTGTAATGTTGAGAAAACATTGGCCTAGCAACTGACTGTGATTCATTAGACATTTATCATTGAGAGTTCTTGGACAGATTTCAGTACCTTGAAAAATAAGCTCTGGCCCTTTTCAAGTGATGTGGGTAGGGGGAGGGAAAACCCTATATCAGGCACAAAAGAGTCTTAGATGAATAAAAACAAGTGGATAAGAAACCAGCTGGTCAACCTGAACAGGCTGGCTGCGGTGAATAGCTCAAAGGTTGTGTTCTGCGCATGGTGGTGCGCAGCTTTCTCTGTAATATAAACGATACAAGAGCCCTCATTGGTCTTTCTCTCCTAGAGACATCACACTATGGCCAGATTCGAGAACCCTAGGATAGCCAGGTGTTCACTTAAGTACATATAGTAATTGGTCTCTCGCTACATATCCATTTTTTATTTATATAAGCTACAGTGTAGTAGTAGCTTTTTCAGAACTATTGTCTGACGGAAGACAACCTTTTCATCACATCGCTGCTTCACTGCCGAGAAAGTTACAGCCAAAAATAAATGTAAAAAATTTAGCAGTGGAAAAATAGAGAGAGCGCTACTCAATATTGTTTCATCACCAATTGTTCAAATGGCCTCAAATTTGCACATGGAAATAAGACTATGGTTGATAACAAAATATTGTCAATGATTATTGTAAAGTTGGATTGTTATGATTAATTTAGCGAAAACCTTTGCCCTACTCTTCAAGAATACAGCAAAATCTTGATCTGAAAGTGATCCATTCTTCCAAATATTACAATTAGAATTTCTTGCAAACACGTAGAAGTTGTTATTCCATTCTTCTTTTAGTCATGATCTCTTTTCTCCATGAATACTTTTCCCCAGCATATTGCAGAGTTCCTTAGTTCCCACACGATAAGTGTGTTGAAGGGCAGTGACAAAAGGGGGGAGATGGGGTATTTGTGCGGATGCACATTAATCTCATACCCCGGTAGGGTGGCCAGGTGCAGGTCTCCTACTAAACCACCCTGGCAGAAGAGCACCCCTTTCTTACCACCCTTCATCAATCAGAAAGGGGTTTTCAGTTGGCTGGCTCGGGATGTCGATGCCTTTGCCAAGTGCGCTGGCGTGCGCTGGGATCTGAAAGAGAGGCTCCGGCTGATTTCACTCGCTCAATGGCACCCTTACACCACATCTGTGCGGGTTATTACGGCAACGGTCAAAATCCATCGCCACTTCCTGCGTGCTCAAGAACAACACTACCCTAGTGATGGAAAGACTCCAAGCTGAGGAATTGACATGTACAGGAATTTCAGTTCAATGTTTTCGTTTCACTATATAATTGATATCCGTTGGAATTTCAGACTTTCAATTGTTTTTATAGGATGTTTATAATTATTATATGAACAACCTACCCTAGTGATGGAAAAACTCCAAGCTGAGAAATTGAAATAATGAGAACAGGGAGAACTGAATAGTTCAGGAATTTCAGTTCAATGTTTTCGTTACACTGTGAGATTGATATCAGTTGGAATTTAAAGGATGTTTATACATGATATTATTAATATTCAATGTTAATTCAACTGACTCTATTCAATGTTTATTTACGACACCTGAGACACCTTGCATTAAACTTTTGATAATGATAATTTTGTTTTTCTCATCTTAGTTATGACACAGATTTGCTTAGGTATGAGTTTGTCTGGTTGATACCAGTTGACTCGGCTACAAGTTGATGTGGAACACACCTAGCTTTCCAGTTTAAACTTTTACGCTTATATAAGGGACTCACACTTAAAAAGCGACTTTTCCTAAGAATCTGAATTATTAAATCATATGAAGTCTAAGGTACACATAACTCAGATTTCAGTTACCTGAGGCCCTTTTTCTTGGTCCCCCATTTGTCCAAAGTAAGCAAGTTTACCTGTATTCTAAACCCTTTCTCAGCCTTATATAAAAGATAAAACTTACCTTTTCTAAATTGAATAGTTGTTTTCCCAAGAAATACAGATCCAGGTAGTATCGTCTCCAAGTCGTGATTGAATCATATCCAAAGAGTGTATTAGTATTAAGAACTGCTGTTAATTGTGGTGGTTCTGGTGGCCAAAATGAGTGGATGCCCCTTACAGTGCAGCTACCGCAGCCCCCTTAAATCTGCTCCAATTCAATATTTTTCTCTAAGTTCTGGTTAAGTCATATCCAAAAAGTCTAGTGTAAAGTACTGCTAATAATTTTGGCGTTGGCGGCCGATGGGTGGGCCACAGTGAGAGTGTAGTGGATGCCCCTTACAGTGCAGTAGGAAGGGACTGTAGAGAAAGCTGGCTACTGGGATGGCATCGAATGCAGCCCCCTTAAATTCTCTTAAATCAGTTCCAATTTAGTATTAAATCCAGATGACAAGGCAGCAGGTACATGTCAGAAGCTCATATCCTATGCTTGTATCCTATGCTTGTATCCTATGCTTGTATCCTATGCTCGTATCCTATGCTTGTACCCTAAGAAAGAACTGCTGAGAGCTGTGGCGATGCTGGTGGCTGCGATGAGGGTGTATTGGAAGCTCCTTACAATGGAGGTACCTAAACCCCCTTAAATCAGCTCTAATCAAGTGTTAAAGCCAGTTGACCAGGTAACAAGTACATGTAAGAAGTGCCTCTCTGATGGAAATGTACTTAGCAGTGCAGAGTCTTAGCCTTCTTGCACATGGCGTCTCCTACCCCTCTCTCCTGCCTCGGATCAGACTCACATACTACACACTCAAAACACTAAATCAAATAGTGCATCAGCAGGCCCCCTAAAATCCCTTAAATAAGCTTCAATATTCAGTGTTTGAGCCAGATGACCAGGTAACAGGTACATGTAAGAAGCGTCCCACGAATGGAGCTGTACTAAAGTCTCAGCCTGCATGCACGTCTCCTCCCCCTCTCTCCTGCCTCAGACTCACATACTACACACTCAAACAAATAGTGCATTAATTTAACCAGTATGCTGCTGGTGGCTAATTTTGCCAAGGTGAAATTATGCAAAAAGCTGAAAAATGACCGAAACCCTGGCAAATGGGTACTCATCTGAGAGTGCTCAGTGAGAGCTCTCCAATGAATACCAATATGACAGGGTTTATATGGTTTTCAGAAATTTTGCATCCTTGTGCTAAGGATGAAAGTAGCCTCAGCATCGGAAGGGTTAAATAATAAGAGCATGATAGGAACACTACACCTGGATGATATACACATGACAGGGCCACTGTTTATACCCACAGATATCAACACCTGTATAAACCACCAGATCACATATCAACCCAGCTATGTATCCTATCTTGACATTATATTGGTAGGTGCTTGGGAGAGCCTGATATCTTAATGATTGCAGATTGTCCTTCAATTACTTGACATATCTTTGTGAACTAGTCAATCTCCGGCTCCAGCTCTCTGAGCTAGCAACAGTCACAGACAGCAAGCCTTTCACCTGAGAAATATCCGGGCTGCTTCTATTTGATATAGCGCCCTTTCCACCTATAATGTTAAAAAGTGCTTTATAAAGAAGTCAGTGCACATATTTAATGGTCCATAAAGTCAAATACACTTCTTTCAAAATAGCATTTTTTTCAGCGGTGTTCTAAAGTTTTGCACACTATCAGCAGCCTTGATGTTATCGGGGAGCTCATTCGAAACTAAGCTTGATTCTTCCAACTGTTGCAATGTCACACCGTTGAACGGAAAAAGAAGCCTCAAAAGTGCGACAAGACAAACTGTTTAACTCTATATAACTAATGTATGACTGTTTGACTATTTTCCCACAGCTCCCTTTGAAAATTGCTGTCCTTCAAGACAGATTGTCTCTGCTCCAGGACACTCCTGAAATGGCAATTGAATTTAGTGTGCTCTCCAACCTTCACCGATGAAAAGACGTAACAGTTGCACATTTCACTGACAGATGAAGATCACTAGGCTTTATTATAGTACTATTTTGTTGTGGAGAACAGGCAATCAGGCGTGCAGTCATTTATTTTGCCAGGGCTGCCCATGCATTTAGTGCAGGAATTAAATACCAGCACTGTAAGGCTTACAGCAGCTGGAGCAGTAAGGAGAAAGTTAAACCAGAAATACTAGGCGCAGTCCAATATACATATATATTATATATATATATATATGTATATATACATATATATATACCTCTTTTCATTACACTCTTTCTATGTAAGTCTTCCGCTATAGAAGTACCAGCTATCTTTATCAGGATAGGGCCATTAATTAACATTTAATCAATATCCCCCTATAGTCCAACATCAATATTTGATATTAGATAAGCGGCCAGGTCGCATTAGGCTGGGGCAGGTTTGTCTAGCTCTCTGTGGTGGCTATTAGTCAGGCTATTACAGGGCCCTCCTCAGATCCTTGTCTCCGCTGGTTATCTCTAGGTCAGTCAGAGTGGCAGACGGTATGGAGAATGCTGTCACTGTTATCAGCATGCGGGAATATTAACAGCCATACTTGTGCCCTTGACATGCATCATCACTGATAGCATGCATAGAATACATAACCACCAAAATAAAAAAATATGATAGTATATATATATATATATATATATATATATATATATATATATATATATATATATATATATATATATATATATATATATATATATATATATATGTATATATATATATATATATATATAAATATATATATATATATATATATATATATATATATATATATATATATATATATATATATATATATATATATATATATATATGTATAGATATATATATATATATATATAAATATATATATATATATATATATATATATATATATATATATATATATATATATATATATATATATATATATATATATATATATATATATACATATATATATATATATATATATACACACATATATGTATACATATAAATTCATATTTATATATTTATATTCATATTATTTTATATTATACATAATGATAGTTAATGATATATATTGATAACATGGACTTTTACTATAGGAATGTTTCTCACTTTGGACATAACAGTGAAAACAATGGAATGCTATACCAGTTGACCACTTTATTCATTATTACCTTCAATACTTAATGGCCAGTATATGGTGATTTATATCTTTTTATTTCTATTCCTAATAAAATCTCAAACAAAGCACAAAAGATGTGGTCATCTGTGAAATAGAGAAACTGAACTGTCCACCTGTGTATCTTTCACCCTTTTCTCTGTGTAGCTGATAAGGGTAGATAGAGAAGGTGACCAGTACTGACCTCTGCACAGGGCCACAGCTGAGATGTTCACAGCTCACTGACAGCTCAACAGCCTAGTCCAGCTAACAGACAAACACTGCTATCTACCAAACACCGTCGCTATTACAGCTCATTGATCATATGATACTCTCAAGGGCTGCTGGGCAAATAACAATGTCCTTCAAAATGAATTCCATGTTACAATCTGCAATTTTCTATACAAATAGTGCTATTAAGATGTCCTTTATGATGTTGTGATTGTACTTTTGTTGTTTTTGTTGTTGTTGATGATGATAATGATGATGATGATGACGATGATGATGATGATGATGATGATGATGATGGTAATGATGATGATGATGGTAATGATGATGACAGTGTTGGTGATGATGACAGTGATTCTTCTTCTTCTCATCATCATCATCATCATCACCATTATTATCATTATCATCATTATTATTATTATGATGATGATGATGGTGATGATGAAAACAATGTGGCATTAAATATGCAGTTAAACATCTTATCCATTCATTCCACATATACATCCAGCATAGTTACCCCCAACATAAGTAGCCAAAACTATCCTGAATATGTTGGTGATATCCTTTGAATTAGAGCATTTTACAGAAAATATTTGAAGGAGAAATATTAATCCAAACTCAACCAACAAATATCCATCAAATATTTTGTGAATAATTGCTTAATTTCAAAGTTATTTTTAAAAGTATCAGACATCCAGACGACACTTATCACAAAGATCTTATGCATGAACCGGTTAAATGTTTTTTGAGTAGATTAAACGTTCATATAAAAAGTTTCAATCAGTGCTTACCTTATAACTAGACCTTCATCGCTCCACAGATATCTGAAAGAAAAAAGAGAGTGTTTTATAGACCTTTGATCTCATTCAAACATGCCTAGATACACAGTTATGCATATCATTAACCAAACACACACATCATCAATTATAGATATAGTGATTAATTCAGGATTTATAGTGGATGTAAACATGGCGTGTTTTGATAAGGTATCGAGTTCTAATATAAACATCATTTCTCACTGGATGACATTAGCATATTATTTCAGAGTCAGCGAACGACATGAATACCTGGTTAGGGACGTAGTGCAGTGATTGCGTTGATTCTAGTCGACCAATCAACGAGGGACATTCACACGATAGATCTTTCAGGATTAAGGTTTCTGTTTCTTAGGTATCACTTCATCAAAATGTCTATTTTCCCCTAATAAAGAGTAGCAAAATGGTTTTACCCAGATCTCTGATATTCAAATAAACCTAACATTAAAGCAAAAAAAAATAATAAATAAATAAAAAATAAAAAACACACAAAAAAACAACAAAAAAACAAACAAATATTAAAGCACATATAAAGACATTATTTTGCAGCTACGACATGAATACCTGGTTAGGGACGCAGTGCAGTGATTGCGTTGATTCTTGTCAACCGATCAATGAGTCATATTCACTCTCTAGGTATTTCAGGATTAACCCTTCCAAATTCCAACGTTAAGGCTACTATCTTCCAATGCACAAGAACGCAAATATTTTTGAAAACCATCTAAACCCTGTCATGTTGGTATTCATTGGATAACTCACTGCAAAAATTCTGAAAAATGACTGAAACCCTGGCAAATAGGTGCTCACCCTGGTGAAATGTAACCCGTGTCATCACGGTTTAACATGTTTCCACATGTTTTAACATGTTTTCCTACCAAAACCTGTGAATCAATCCTATGTTCACAACATGTGAAAACATGTTGCCCAACGTTTTGCAATTGGCGCTGAACATAACATGTTATATCATGGTAAGACATGTGTTTTGACTCATGTTTTAACGTGATATAACACGTTTGAAAAGATCAACATGTAAAACATGTCATAACATGTTATACGTTTATGACATTTACATGATTTACTATGTTTTCCAATGTGTCCTGTTCAAATGCGATAAAACATGTTTCAACATAGTCTGTAAGGTAATCTCTTTCATGTTTTAACGTGTTTCAGAGAAAATCTTCTCTTGACAAACATGTTTTAACTTGATATAACTAGTGTTTGGAATCGGTCACAATTTTCAAGATCGATCATCGGTCCATCTGAACGACCGATGATCGATTAATAATCGAAGTTGTGTACATGGTTTTCCGTGTCGCCATTGCTGTTTACTTAAGTCATAAGGTACCGCGACACCTAGCCGTATCAACACACACTAGCGTAATTGCGTCATGCGCATTTGCGCTATTGTGTGCCGATAACCACAACAACAATGGCGGCATCGTAACATCGCCTCAGCACGCTCAGAGAGTTGGATCTGGAGCGGTCCAGCAGTGTTTCCTCTTTGGTGGGGCAATAAATACGTAACTTAACTTTTTTTCTCAGATTTTCTGACAGGCAGGATTACCGAAAGTCCAGCTATTTCTTTGAATATAATTTTTATCCATGTTCGCTTTTTTGTTCGAACATGTGAAATTGCGTTCGATCATCATAATCGGAGGCACAAACGAACGCTGTTCGGCTTGTTCGAACAATCGGACGAACACTAGATATAACACGTTTGGAAACATCACCATGTAAAACCTGTCATAACATGTTATACGTTTATAACATTCACATGATTAACTGTGTTTTCCAATGTGTCCTGTTCAAATGTGATAAAACAAGTTTTAACATAGCCTGTAAGGTATGGTTTTTCATGTTTTAACATGTTTCAGAGAAAATCCTCTCGGGGCAAAAAGCATTTATTTACAGATTAATTGTATCAAACATGTTAAACTATTGAAGATACTTTTAACTTTCAATTGCCAGTTATCATTGGTACCATACACTTATTTTTTCTTGTTAACTTATCATTTTATAAGGTTTAACAATTAGAGTTAGAACACATGATAATCTTTATGGAATTTGAAATCCAATTCCTAAAAACATCACCCACCTTCGATGAAACAATAAAGAAACTTTCCCAGAAGTAATTTTTTACAGAAGTCTGAAGTTTTAGTAATTCTAAATATGAATGTATGCTTGGTGTTTTGGCTTAAGATGGTTAACATCAATGTCCCCAAAATAGAGTTCCAGTGTTGTATACTAGTCTTCAGAAAAAAAACCTAACCTTAGATTAATATTCTGTTAACTTTTTTAGTGAGTATGGTTTGCCTTTTGGGCTATTTCTTTTAGGGAAAAAGCATATGAAATGATTTATATACCAGATTTGGTTGAAATTGGATGTTCAGCTCTTAATATATCACCTGTATGAACAAAGTGCCTTAACTAGCACCACTAAATACCAAGTGTTGTCAATATAATAAAATAATTTATTTGTCTAACAAGTTGGCTGAAATGATATCCTCTGATACCCTCTTTGATCCACTTACTCTGATCACATGTTCATGAAAGTTGTAGCCAATTCCTTTTGCAGATGAATGCTCAATGGCCAATCCTTTGAAACATGCACCTGAGTCTTCAAGCTTATTTTGTCTTTCTCACCCTCCATGAGAAGAATATATAACTAGTGGTATTAACTAGATGTATGCCAAGAAATGAACATCATAACAATTCCTTGCAGCACACAGTCATTCTGAGGTTTTGTTTTGTCTACAAGCAAGGTCATCTAGTATAAACATGTTGCCAATGTGCCTAATCAATGCGCCAATCAAACTAGGTTGTTTATAAACAAAAATATCAACATGCGGGCATAACGCTATCTCATTGGACAAAGAACAAAAACAACAGGTGCCTGCTGGAGGTGTGGCTACATGAAAAATTGAGCGGGAAAAATTCACTTTAGCAGCAGACATCTTGAAAGAGCAGACTTGCAGAAGGGCAAAAGTTGTTCTCTAAAGAGGTGATTATTTTATGAGTTTCTGCACTTTATTTAGCTTCAATGGAATATAAGTTGTACTAGTGAAATACAAGAGAAAAGTATTAACATTTTTATATCCAAAATTTTTCAGTATTTTAGAAGAATGGGGCACATGAAATGACAATGACTTTGAGCCTTAAAAAGTAGAGATAAATATTCAATATTAGTACCACATCTTGTAGGGTGCCAAACATTTATAAGTTAGCTATGTTATATATTTGCTTGCCTTCCAAACATAAAACAAAAACAAAATTTAATGTCTTATGGGAATGTTACATTAATGGGGTTCACAAACTCTTCAGTAGTGGTTTAGCTGATTTTCTATTTTACCAAGGCAAACTCACAACATTGTTTGGCCAGTTGATTATATCTTGTTATACATCACATTCATTGTCTTCTTTCACACTAAAAGTCCTCTGTACTTGTAAAAATCCCTACATCAACATGAGTATTATTATTATGTATTAGACTGCTTTAAAATTATATAAATGTATTTGCTTTTTAGTATTGTAATAGTCCTTTACATTGATTTATATCTGGAAATGTACATACAGTCTGACAGCTTATAATGAAACTCACTACTTTTAATATACTTTTGAAATATTTGAAGAGGGTTTGTAAAACTCAAAAGAAAACTTTGAGTGAAATATTCCTCTAAATATTATTTTGCTTTCAAAATATTCACATATGTGTCAGTCAATGAGTATGGTCAAGATGTGAATAGGTTAAACGGCTGACAAATAAACATAAACATAAGTTTGTGTTAATAATTAATTAATATGTCATCAAATTGCACTCCATTTTAATTGTCTAAAGAAAATTGTGTAAAGAGATAACACTTTATTGCAATTATGATCATGTTTAATCTTGTACAAAAACATGTTATATGTTCAGTAAACCTCCAAACAGTAAACGTTAAATCAGATTTTAACATGATAAGAAAAACAAGTTTTTATATGTTCATTAAAACGGCCAACAAATTTCATGGTCATTCATGTCATAACACGGTATCGAAAAACATGTTTTAACACTTTTGTTCAATGGCCAACAAATTACATGTTAAACCATGTCATAACATGTTGAGGGGAAAACATGTTTTAACGTCAACGTTAAATGGCCAACAAATTACATGTTAAACCACGTTATAACATGTTGAGGGGAAAACATGTTTTAACGTCAATGTTAAATGGCCAACAAATTACATGTTAAACCACGTTATAACATGTTGAGGGGAAAACATGTTTTAACGTCAACGTTAAATGGCCAACAAATTACATGTTAAACCACGTTATAACATGTTGAGGGGAAAACATGTTTTAAAGTCAACGTTAAATGGCCAACAAATTACATGTTAAACCACGTTATAACATGTTGAGGGAAAAACATGTTTTAACGTCAACGTTAAATGGCCAACAAATTACATGTTAAACCACGTTATAACATGTTGAGGGGAAAACATATTTTAACATCAACGTTAAATGGCCAACAAATTACATGTTAAACCACGTTATAACATGTTGAGGGGAAAACATGTTTTAACGTCAACGTTAAATGGCCAACAAATTACATGCTAAACCATGTCATAACATGCTGAGGGGAAAACATGTTTTAACGTCAACGTTAAATGGCCAACAAATATCATGTTAATTCACGTTTTAATATGTTTACAAATCATGTTTCAAAACATGTCATAACATATTATTACATGTTTAGCTAAGACATGTTTTATCGTGTTATAATATAATATTTATTGGCCATTTAACGTTGATGTTAAAACATGTTATGCCTAGGAAAACATGTTTTTTTAGACATGTTAAAACATGTTTAAAACATGTTTTAACATGTTTATTTTCACCAGGGCATCTGAGTGCTCAGTGAGAGCTATCCAATGAATACCAACATGACAGGTTTAGATGGTTTTCAAAAATCTTTGCATCCATCTGCTTAGGACAAAAGGAGCCTCAGCATTGGGAGGGCTGAGCATTAATATGTTTAAAAAATGAACTTTTCCGATTAAAGCATCTTCACTGAAATAATTCACTGAGTAAACTTTATCAAAACCCAGCAACAACTCCACATATATGGTTCACACAAATTAATACTCTATTCTGAAGTAACTATTATCAGAGAAATACATCCCCTTCTATATGTAGGCAGTATGTTGATTCTGACATACGCTGTGCATGCAGGAATGATGGAAAGATGATTCAGTGTCAACAGAGAAATACATCCCCTTGATCCGCAACCCCATAGGTACTGCATGCTAGCCTCTACGACATCTGCACCTCGGGTTACGCGCTGTAGCCTGGGGTTGTATTGGTCACGTGATCTGTGCAGTAAGCATGCACTGGCTGGCTGGGGGATGTCATCCTATCTAGGTCAGATAGTGAGAGGCAGCGAAATTTGATGATTCATGACCAGTGCCCACTCCCTGTCTACTTCTCTCAGCTATTATTAAAGATCTTGATCATCGATCCAGGCACCACTTCTCAAGTGTATTTCTAGACCTGACTCGTGAAATAGTTCACAAATTCATGCTCCATTCTGAAGTAAATATCATTAAATATCTCAATCATAGATCCAGGCACTAGTGTTGGGACGATCATCGATTATAATCGATAATCAATCGTTTACCTCTCTGATTCTGATTAATCGATTACAAAACTGACAATCAATAATAATCGGAAAAGGTGACACCTAGTGGCAAAATATAGAACTAAATGACAGACATGTTGTCAGCTTTCTTGCTATGAAACTAACCCCCCAAAACACTTCAAAACGAAGTTAAGGTAGGTGCTAATAGCAAGTAATTGTCATGGACTATCACTTATTATTAGGCTTTAGACGTCTAGTACCCTATTACTGCAAAAGTGCGATGAACTGATTATGATCGATAATCGATCGGTTGGCTGTAACTGATTATCGATCATGAAATTGCAACCGATTCCCAACCCTACCAGGCACGACTCCTCAGGTGTATTTCTAGACCTGTCTGCCTGTATATGGGCTTGAGTAAACCTCTCAGGCTCACAATGCGCTGGTTGAGTGCATTTGTAAATATTTAAAAAAGTAATATCATAAACCATTTGAACAGCAGCTGTCCCTTCACCCTCGAGTGAGCGCAATACTTCAGATAGTTCACACAACTTTATCCATGAATAATTTTTTTATGAAACCAGAGACACCTATACCTGAGTCTTATATGTCCCTGATGAAACAGAGTAAAGAAGTATATATTCGAACATATAAGATATTTGAACAAATTTATTGTCAATATTACTCCAATGAGCATATTTCTATTAGATAGTACCGATATCCTTCTTTTTTGATAAAAAAATTAACATATTTGATGTATGTTTTGCATCATTCGGGGAGAGACAGGTTGACCCTAATGCTGCTACTGGCTAATGTGGGCAATACAAAATAATGTCAAAACCTGAAAAATGACTGAAACCCTGGCACATAGGTACTCATCTGAGAGTACTCCGCAAGAGCTATACAATGAATACCAACATGACAGGATTTAGATGGTTTTCTAAAGATCATTGTGTCCTTGTGTTTGGATGAAATTCGACTCAGCATTGGAAGGGTTAAACATGATAAGTGTGGTGTTGAAATAAATACTTTCAGAGGAGTGTCCTGAGGATATAAATCTGAGTGAAATCCACTGCACATAAGGAATCTCCTGCCAGTGGCTTAATATTTATGAGCGTCGGAGTGTTTGATATGTGGTAATAATTCTCTAAGTGGAGGTGGGAACTGAGAGGCAACTGGCGCCACCTATAGTCTATTATAGCAGTCGAGGTCTGAAGGGGCTGTGAAGAGAGATTATCACCTGTACAAATTGCCTGCCACTCTAGTTGATATGTCCCCCCCCCCCTCCCCACCACTGGACAAGGTGGCGCCACCTATAGCAGTGGAGGTCTGAAGGTGCTGTGAAGAGAGATTATCACCTGTACAAATTGCCTGCCACTCCAGTTGATATGTCCCCCCCCCCCCCCCACTGGACAAGGTGGCGCCACCTATAGCAGTGGAGGTCTGAAGGGGCTGTGAAGAGAACTTATCTCCCTTACAAATTGCCTGTCACTCTAGTTGATAGATGGCCGATGGATATAGCCACGACTGGAGCCTAGCTCTGTCTTGACCACTCGGCTAGGTATCCATTGGAATAGACTCCTATTCCCTGAAAAGTTACCATTCCCTTCTGCGTTCTGCGTTAACTGCTCCCCTCAGAGCTCTCCGAGATGACGGATGCCCCCCCCCCCCCCCCACTTTCTCCCGTCATAAATCAGACATGCAGTTAAGTGCATCTTATACAAACTAATATATCACCCTGATGACAAACACAAGTATATTTCTCCAGTGGCACAGGAAATTGTCCCCTTTACTCACGTGAAAACATCTTGAGAGAAGAAAAAAGTGTAATTTGTGATAGTGGAGTGGATTCAGTAGGGTAGTCCACGGTGAATGACTGTGAAGGAGATGCAGGGGAATGGAGCACATCCACCATAACAATCCCTGTCTCACTTCTAATTAAGTCATGGGGCTATTTTACACTTACATGTTCAACCAAGCCAAATAATTGCTTAGAAAACTGAGTGTATATATATATATATACATATATATTTATATATATATATATATATATATATATATATATATATATATATATATATATATATATATATATATATATATGTGTGTGTGCATAGAGACACTATGTGATGTTAGTACAACTAAAACCAATAGACATGACACAAGTAGTACTGTAAATTATCAGAAATATTGACCACCCTAGAAATTTGGCCCACTATGATTAGTTTTCAAAATACTTATTGGGAAATCTAGGCCAGAATCGATCTACGGTCAGTCGCCATTTCAGGAAATATCTAGACTGCAATTAAATCTGGCACTGTGAACAGCCAGGATTCAGGCCTGAAGATAGATGCTGTATATGCACAGCTAGCCGGCTCACAAGGTTATTATCCTCCTATATAGAGCAGCACTTATCTTTATGGTGATATGACATGGAAGCAGGACTCTGGACTATCTCTCCATAATGCTCCACAACTGACTCTATGAAAACATGTCACAATAATTGACATCAACTACTTGGCAGCGCTGCCAGCTCAGTCAGGACGAGCCTTAACCCTTATGCTGCTGGTGGCTAATTTGGTCAGAATGATAAAAAAACTGAGAAAATGATTGAAACCCTGGCATATGGGTACTCATCTGAGAGTGCTAAGCGAGAGCTATCCAATGAATACCAACATGACAGGGTTTAGATGGTTTTCAAAAGTCTTCGTGTCCATATGCTTTGGACGAAAAGTAGCTTCAGCATTGGAAGGGTTAAGCCTAATCTCAGTCCAACATCACTCACACTACTGAGCTGCAGAGTAATCAGAAAACTGCTGCAATACTGCTGGGTATGGAAACTATCATTCTCATCATCGTCGTCGTCGTCATCATCATCATCATCATCATCATCATCATCACCACCATCATCATCATCATCATCATCATCATCATCATCATTTTCATCATCCTAATCACCATCATTTTCATTCGTTATCATCATCATCACCATCATCATCATCTAGATTATAGGGGGAATGAGTATATATATGGGGTCTTTCTTCCATTATAGGGTGGGTCCGGGATACTTCAGTTAGGCCCTTTTCATCACCATCACAATCATCATTTTATCATCATCACCATCATCATCATTTTTGTTATTGCATCAAATACCTCATCATTTTCTCTTTCAGTTCTGGTGGAAAGGAGAGCCACCATAGGCCTGTAGTCCCCTGCCACCGCAGTGTGGCTCAGCACTGACTCTACCAGCCATCATAGCACTATGTTATTTGTTGTCTCACACCTCTAGGTATATAATTGTACTGGCTGGCCAACAGCCCGGAAATTACCTCCCCAGCACAACACTAAAACTGTTACAGAGAAATGTTACTCTGCTGGCAAAATATCAGCGCTGGTGTGATGTTGTTTTCTCTGTGTCGGGGAGCGTGATAGGACTGATAGGGCGAGTGGCTATTAGGATGATCAGAGCCCCCTGGTGGGAGCCGGGAGAATCGTGTTTGTCCCAGGCTGGGGAGATATCTGGCTCGCGGCTATTAGGATGATCAGAGCCCCCTGGTGGGAGCCGGGAGAATCGTGTTTGTCCCAGGCTGGGGAGTTATCTGGCTCTCGGCTATTAGGATGATCAGAGCCCCCTGGTGGGAGCCGGGAGAATCGTGTTTGTCCCAGGCTGGGAAGTTATCTGGCTGTCTTGCTGGGAGGTGTCAGATTGTACTAATCTGTCTGTGTCAGTTGGATGAGCTAACCCTTCCTCTAACCTCTCTCTGATAACCAACAGCAGCAGTGGTGACTCCTATCTCCCTCCTTCATTGCTGCAGCATGTGGCAGCCACCCCTCCCCCCCACCCCGCATTTGTGAGGGGGGAAAGTGGGGAACAGAGAACCCCTTTCCCTTCTCCCTAATAACCCACCTTGCTGCAGCATGTCGCAGCCCCCATATCTGTGAGGGGGAAGGGGGGGGGGCAAAGCCGTGGAATATTACTTTCTGGCCTTCTGAACCCCCCCACAAATGTTTCCTTACCTTTAAGTGTGGTACAGGTACAGATTGTACAGTATACTTATTTTCAAGAGCTTGAACACTTCACACTCTCGCTCTTCCACCAGTAAGTCTGCATTTTGATATTTTGAATATGTTGAGACTGAATGCAGTGAGTAGTACGGGGGATTGCATATAGGGGGCGTGTCTGTATGTATGAGGGCCTGCATGATGCAGGCGCCAGTAGGGCCTAATCTGCGGCACGGATCAGTCAGTAGTCATAACCCCGTTACATCATGTGATATACCCTGCTGTGCACCAATCAGCAGCCAGCGTGCTGGTCGCGACCGCGGAGATGACACCAGCATACATCTTCCTCAAGATCACCTGTACTGGCACCTAGCACGCCTACATGAGTGTCCCTACATAAGATACTATTCCATCACACATTGACCTCAAATCCAGCTGCACATCTTCCCCATAAAGATTATTGTAATGAATGCTAAGTATTCATTTTTGTTTTGGTCCTTTTGGTATGCCAAGTGTTAATGGTATCCACAGCCTGCCCGCCGCATGATACCCTCAGTTTTATGACTTAAGATAAACATGCTTGGGCCGAACCCACGCTAGTTACGGCAGATAGGGTGTGGCAGGCATAAGATGTGGACGGGAGTAGAAAGCAGCAAAGAGGTATGTTATCTAAAATGACTTTTAATGCTGGAATTATGGAATTTACTTGTTTTGTTGATATCTGATAGAATTAGACTGTATAATTATAGAATGTTTGTTTGTTATTGCAGTTTTCACGGTGCATACTAGGTATAACGTGCATGACAGCACTAGACAGATATGAAACGGTGCATGACAGCACCAGACTTAGATATGAAACGGTGTTTATAAGGTATACAGTGCATGACAGCACCAGAACCTTAGATATGAAGGTGTCTATTAGGAATAAGGTGCATGACAGCACCAAACCTATAGATATGTATGTGACATTGGATACTAGACAAGAATAAACTATACCTATAGCATCTGTCGTGACTCTTGTGAATTTCGAACCCCCACAGCAGCACCATTGGAGTGGTGATGCTGTCATAGTGAAAACTCTTAGACACTAATCCCTGAGTGAAACCCTCTTGGGATACAAAGAGTGAAAAAGTCTTTGATACCAGAGTGAAAAAACTAAGACTTTAATCCTCAAGAAACTCTGATTGGAACACCTAGAGTGAGAATTCTTGGACTACATTCTCCAAGTGAAAAAAAACTGGATATATACAAGATATGAACTATGCTACACCCTATCTCATATGGACATAGATCATTTGGATTATACACAGACTGAATGGACTTAGATACTGGTATCTACATGCTGCTAGTGACGCGACCTAGATTACCAAACGCTCTATCAGTAGGAGCACCAGAGGTCAGCGCGGCAATTAAACCTGCACCTTGGACCCCAGGACCAGAAGCGGCTGTGATAGCAGCCACTGTGCCTAGCGACGGACCTTAGCAACAAGACAATAACAGTGTGCCTCCTACACCTAGTGACAATTCATGGCAACAGGATAACAACAGTGTAACCCCCTACGGAACTATTGAACTTGGACTAACATTTATGTGTCAAGGAACATTTATGTTTTAAAACATTGGATTATTAAGGATTACATTGTTATTCTATCTGGATGTTCTAAGGTCTGTAAGAAATTTGTTTTTTGTACTTTGACAAGGTTTTTGAAGTTTACAGTTTAACTCTTTCAAGCCTGCATGTAGTACTGAAGATATATCAGACATAGGTACTATTTTGTATTGATTGCTATTGTTTTTCTTATTGTAAAACAAATTGATTGATTCTTAGATAACTTGATGCATTGTATCATTTAGCATATGCTTATGTAACAATAGGGTTTATTAATGAACACAGATTAATGGAACATACTCATCTGAATTTAACTATTTAAATCAAAATTATGTCTTCTAAAAGCAGTGTGCAGGGTGATCAGATGAATGAGCAGTTGGTAGATGAAGATGTTTTAACTGCTAGAGATAGGAAGCCCACAGAGAAGGGCTTGAAATGGCAACTTGATCGAACTAGGTCAAACTTTAGAGTAGCCATTTCAGCATGGCGACGTCATGCAGGAAAAATTGAAGGCCTGCTTACTGACAGCCATGACTCCTCACTCTTAAAGGGGCACCGAGATGCCTTAGAAGGTGAGATGAATGAGGTATTTAGCCTGTATGACCAGCTGAGAAAACTTTTAGATTCAGCTGACCAAGAGAATACAGAATATGCAAGTTTTGAAAAGATTGAATTGGAAAACTATCAGATAATGAAGAAATTTTCTGATAGAGTGAAAGAAATTGAGATAGAAAGGAGTGAGGTAGGATCAATCTTATCATCAAGATCTGGCAGAAGTCGCCAGTCTGATAGGTCTAACATCTCCAGAAAAGAAGTTGCAGCTGATGTAGCTGCAATGGAGGTGAAATTGAAATATATTGAACCTGAGGCCCAATTTAAAAGGGTACAAGTCCAAAGAGATTTGGAGATTGCTCAGGCAAGACTCCGAGAGATAGAAAGAATTGATAAGGAGGAAAGAGGTCATCTTGACCTTAACATGATACCATCTCAAGAGGATGGAATGAATGATTATGTCGCAAATTATGTGGAATCACAAAACATGCGTCATACAGATAGAAGCCCTCAAAGGGAAACTAAGATACAGGTAGGAGCGCAACCTCCTACATTGATAGCACCCCCTGTTCCCACCTCAACATCAGGAAATGTGTCAGTTACTCCACTGAACCCTATAGTAGGTTCATATGTACCTAGACATCAACCCCAGAGTACTTGGATATATTCTCCGATCACACCTGATAACAGGCTTGGTGCTCAGAATAATGGTAACCAGCCATTAGGAGCTACATTCCCTGATAGAAACCAGACTGAGAATGTTTCTCAGCAACAGATATTTGATCTTACAAGGTCATTTGCAGAACAAATTAGCTTAAGTCGCCTTCCTCCCCCTGAACCATCAGTTTTCAGTGGCGACCCCATAAGCTACCCTGCATGGAAGAGCTCCTTTGATACCCTCATTGATCAGAGAGGGATACCGCCGAATGAAAGGATACACTACCTCAAGAAGTATTTAGGAGGTAGTGCCAGAGAAGCTATTGAAGGTTATTTTCTGCTTAGTACAGATGATGCCTATGATGAAGCAAGACTGCTTCTAGAAGAGAGATATGGTGGTTCATTTGTGGTTGCAACTGCCTTTAGAAATAAACTTCGAGATTGGCCTAATATAAATCCAAGGGATGGCTTAGCCCTAAGGAAGTTTACAGATTTTTTGAGACAATGTGAAAAAGCGATGGCTACCACTGGTCACCTGAGCATCTTAGATGATAGCATCGAAAATAGAAGGTTACTTCAGAAGCTACCAACATACTTAGTAACCAGCTGGGGAAGAATTGTAGCAGACTGGGAAGAGAGGAAAAAGGGATATCCTCCTTTCAAAGAATTCACTAGATACTTGGTGAAGGAAGCTAATATTGCTTGCCACCCTGTAACTTCACTACAAGCGCTTAAATCCAGTGATAAGCAAAGTGAAGGTAGAAAATCTGCCTACAAGGGTAACTCAGGCCCAGTGGCAGCTAGATCCCTAGCTACTGAAAGCTCAGAAGCAAAATCTGAGCAAAATAAAGATGAAAAATCCAAACGATGCGCATTTTGCAGAAAAGGCCATGAAATTGATCTTTGCAAAGCCTTCCTCTCAAAAACATGGGATGAAAAGAAAGATATTGTCATGCAAAGAGGTCTTTGTTTTGGCTGTCTGGAACATGGCCATATATCTAGCCTCTGCCCAGATAGGATGAAATGCAAAACATGCAATGGGAAACATCCAACCTCTCTACATAGAGGAACCCAAGATTCTTACCACAAGAAGACTCAGGCTTTAAATACAAAAACAGTCCTGGAAGGCACTGGAAGCAATGAGAATGAGACTGAACTCAAGGCAGTCAGTCATAGAACAAAGATAAAGAAACTTGATGAAAGGAAGAATG
Source organism: Maea johnstoni (assembly GCA_963942565.1). NCBI lineage: Eukaryota > Metazoa > Annelida > Polychaeta > Spionida > Magelonidae > Maea > Maea johnstoni. Next base: position 12,260,120 of record OZ012689.1, on the reverse strand, counting down.
TAGGCAAAAGTTCAATGGTAGTGCCCGTATGGGTATCTCATCAGGAAAAACCTGACAAAGAAATTCTTGTGTATGCACTGCTTGATACACAGTCTGATGCTACATTCATCCTAGAAGAGACTTGTGATGAACTTCAAGTTCAGGGACAAGAAACCAAACTTCGGCTATCAACAATGCTAGCAGAAGATATGCTTATTGAAAGCAGAAAGGTAAATGGGCTCATGATTAGAGCTCATGACAGTGTGAAAAGAATGCCACTTCCAGTGACTTACTCTAGGAATATAATTCCAGTGAACCGTGAACATATCCCCACAAAGCAAATGGCTTTGCAGTGGCCCCACCTGGAGAAGATCGCAGATAAACTGATGCCAATAGCTGATTGCGATGTTGGCCTCCTGATCGGATATAACTGTCCCCAAGCACTGGTACCTCGGGAAGTTATTCCTCCAGAGGACAATGGTCCTTATGCAGAACGAACAGACCTTGGTTGGGGAATTGTTGGGATAATTGACCCTGATCAAATTCAGGTCGATGAATGTGACCCAATTGGACGATCTCACCTTCTTCTTACATATAATGTACCACATGAGTCAACCTTGCCAGAAGAAGGTCGTAGGGAACTTGACAACTTTCCTACACAAGTTCAGATGTCTCTGAAAACTTCAGTTAAAGAAGTATTCACGCCTATTGAGGCTATGAAAATGATGGAACTGGATTTTCATGAAAGAAAGTCTGGAAATGATGACTTTTCCCAGGATGATTTGAAATTCCTGAGAAAGGTCAATGATGGTATTCATGTGACGGAAGATGATCATTATGAATTGCCATTGCCGTTTAAGGAAGATCAGCCAAAGCTTCCTAACAACAAGGTTATGGCTATGCATCGCTTAAGGCAACTGAGAAAACGCCTTAGGAATGACACCAATTATGAAAGTGATTATGTTGCTTTCATGAAGGAAGTGATACACAATGGGTTTGCCGAAAAGGTACCTGTTGAAGAACTTGACAGAGATGATGGTGCAGTGTATTTCATACCTCATCATGGTGTGTACCACCCAAAGAAACCAAACAAGATTCGAGTGGTCTTTGACTGTAGTGCCCAGTTTAAGGGTGAATCACTCAATGATCATCTGCTCCGTGGACCGGATCTCACCAATGCACTAGTTGGTGTGTTATGCCGCTTCAGGAAGGAGCCAGTAGCTTTCATGTGTGACATAGAACAAATGTTCTTCCAGTTCAAGGTGAACGTGGAGCATAGAGACTTCCTACGATTCTTATGGTGGGAAAATGGAAGCTATGAAGACAATGATGTGACAGAGTACAGAATGAATGTACATCTGTTTGGAGCAGCCTCTTCTCCTGGCTGTGCAAATTACTGCTTAAAGCAAGCAGCTAATGACTATGAAGAGGAGTTTGGCTCAGAACCAGCCAACTTCATAAGAAATGATTTCTATGTGGATGATGGCCTAAAGTCAGTTCCAACTGACACAGAGGCTATAGATGTGATTACCAAGAGCCAGAATCTCTGTGCCAAGAGAGGACTGAGATTGCACAAAATTGTTTCCAATTCCAAGAAGGTAATGGAAATGATAGCCCCCGAAGACCGTGCAAAGGGTTTGAAAGACCTCAACTTTCTTCAAGACTCACTTCCTGTTGAAAGAGCTCTTGGAGTACAATGGTGTGTAGAATCAGATTCTTTTCAATTCAGAATCACCATTAAAGATCAACCTCTAACCAGACGTGGAATCTTGTCAACAGTGAGCTCAGTCTATGATCCTCTGGGATTCATAGCCCCTGTTGTGATTGTAGGAAAACAGATCCTACAAGAGATGTGTAGAGGCCAAACAGATTGGGATAGCCCTCTACCTGAAGAACTGAGACCCCGTTGGGAGAAATGGAGAAATGAACTCATTAGACTAGAAGATCTGAAAATCCAAAGATGCTTTAAGCCAACAAACTTTGGAAAGATTGTACAGGCGGAACTTCATCATTTTTCTGATGCAAGCACAGTGGGATATGGACAATGTTCCTATCTACGCCTAGTCGATGAACAACAACAGGTGCACTGTTCACTAGTCATGGGAAAGGCTAGAGTCACTCCCTTGAAAACAGTGACAATTCCAAGACTGGAATTAACAGCTGCCCTGCTATCAGTGAAGATCAGTAATCTCTTGAAAGAACAACTAGAACATAGAATTGACCATGAAGTTTTCTGGACAGACAGTAATGTTGTTCTTGGCTATATTGCCAATGATTCAAAGAGATTCCATGTTTTTGTTGCAAACAGAGTGCAGCAGATTCGGGACCACACAAGTCCAACACAATGGAGACATGTTAGAACACATGAAAACCCAGCTGATGAAGCTTCTCGAGGATTGAGTGCTGACGAACTAGTCAGTGAGTCTAAGTGGCTCAAAGGACCCAACTTCCTCTGGGAGAATGAGATACCCAATCCTACAGAGCAAGCACCTGAAAGGGTAATATCACACACTGACCCAGAAGTCAAGAAGGTGAAAGTATTTACCACTCAAACAGAAGAGAACAGAAACCAATTTGATCTGACAAGACTTCAGCACTTCTCAAGTTGGTTTCGAGCCAAACGAGCAATAGCAGCATGCTTGAAGCTCAAAGCAAAGATTCTCAATAAGATTCATGGTGCCAACCAAATGGTGCTGCGAAATAAAGGACAACTCTATGAACCAGTACAAGTCAAAGACCTTCGTACTGCAGAACTTGAGATTATAAGGCTCACACAGCAAGAAGCCTTTGAAGAAGAGATAAAGATCCTTAAAGATCTGAAAGTGAATGATAGCAATTTGGATAGAAAGGCTGCCCGGGCTCGCAACACAACCATGAAAGGAACGAGCCAGCTATATAGATTGGACCCCTTTCTTGATGATGAAGGTATCATCAGAGTAGGTGGACGCATCAGAAATGCCTCCTACTCATCTGACATCAAACATCCAGTCATTCTTCCTAGAAAACATCATGTAACTGACCTGATCATCCGCCATTGCCATGAGACAACACAGCATGGTGGACGTGGAATGACCATTAATGAAATTAGATCAAATGGTTACTGGATCATAGGATGCAGTGGAGCAGTGTCCAACTGCATCTACTCCTGTGTCAAATGTAGAAGATTGAGAGGTCCAGTACAACAACAGAAGATGTCAGACCTGCCTTCAGACAGACTAGATCCTGCGCCTCCCTTCACATATTGTGCAGTGGACTACTTTGGGCCATGGTACATAAAGGAAGGCCGCAAGGAACTGAAAAGATATGGTGCTCTTTTCACGTGCATGAATTCTAGAGCTGTGCACATTGAGACTGCAAATTCTTTGGAAACAGATTCGTTCATAAACGCACTGCGCCGTTTTATTGCAGTCAGAGGACCAATGAGACAGTTGAGATGCGATCAAGGCACAAACTTTGTGGGTGCATCCAGAGAGCTGAAAGAAGCTCTAGAAAAGCTAGATCACTCCAGAGTCAGACAGTTCCTCATTGAAGAGGACTGTGACTATTTTGAATTTAGAATGAACGTTCCCTCGGCAAGCCACATGGGTGGTGTCTGGGAACGCCAGATTCGGACAGTGAGAAATATACTTGCATCCCTAATGGATCAAGCAGGCTCTCAACTAAATGATGAATCGCTGCGTACACTCATGTGTGAAGCAGCTGCTATTGTGAATAGTCGACCATTGACTGTGGATAACCTCAATGATCCGACTTCCTTAGCACCACTGACACCAAATCACCTTTTGACAATGAAGTCAAAGGTCATTCTTCCACCACCTGGAAGATTTCAAGAGACAGACCTGTATGGTCGAAAACAATGGCGCAGAGTTCAACATCTCGCCAATGAATTCTGGACAAGATGGAAAACAGAATATCTGAGCAATCTTCAGATTCGTTCTAAGTGGAATAAGCCACGTCGCGAGGTCAACAAAGGAGACATAGTGATTCTCAAGGATGACAACCTACCTCGCAACCAGTGGCTGTTAGGGCGTGTTGACCAAGTGTACCCTAGCAAGGATGGTCATGTCCGCAAGGTCAAACTAGCAATTGCTAATCCCTCCCTGGATAGCAAGGGCAGGCCAATCAGACCACAAACATTTCTGGATCGCCCAATTCAGAAGTTGGTTGTGCTAGTTGAAGAAATGAGAGACTAGGTATTCCCCGACAAGGAGCCTTAGCTGACTACCAGATCAAACATCTGACCTGGTACACTGTCTTAGTAGAAGTAATGCTTTAGAGATAACGCAAGATGATTTAGAAGCAGTAGTATATATAATCATTACAATGAATGAGTATGTTCCTTACTGTTTTATTGAAAATGTTGATGAATATCATTATGATGACACACAAGAATGGCATTGGTTATAAACTTAAAAGTGTAATAGTTATTCAAATCAGTTTAAAGAAACATGGACTTCAAATCATTCGATTATATGTTAATGGTATTTTAAATGGAAATTAGATATCACTAATTTAGGGAGCCATGTAATGAATGCTAAGTATTCATTTTTGTTTTGGTCCTTTTGGTATGCCAAGTGTTAATGGTATCCACAGCCTGCCCGCCGCATGATACCCTCAGTTTTATGACTTAAGATAAACATGCTTGGGCCGAACCCACGCTAGTTACGGCAGATAGGGTGTGGCAGGCATAAGATGTGGACGGGAGTAGAAAGCAGCAAAGAGGTATGTTATCTAAAATGACTTTTAATGCTGGAATTATGGAATTTACTTGTTTTGTTGATATCTGATAGAATTAGACTGTATAATTATAGAATGTTTGTTTGTTATTGCAGTTTTCACGGTGCATACTAGGTATAACGTGCATGACAGCACTAGACAGATATGAAACGGTGCATGACAGCACCAGACTTAGATATGAAACGGTGTTTATAAGGTATACAGTGCATGACAGCACCAGAACCTTAGATATGAAGGTGTCTATTAGGAATAAAGTGCATGACAGCACCAAACCTATAGATATGTATGTGACATTGGATACTAGACAAGAATAAACTATACCTATAGCATCTGTCGTGACTCTTGTGAATTTCGAACCCCCACAGCAGCACCATTGGAGTGGTGATGCTGTCATAATTATCATTATCATTATTATTATCATTATTATTATTATTATTATTATTATTATTATTATTAATATTATTATAATTATCATTATTATTATCATTATTATTATCATTATTAGTATTATTATTATTATTATTATTATTATTATTATTATTATTATTACTATTGTTATTATTATTATCATTATTACTATTATTATTATTATCTTTATTATTATCATTATTATTATTATCATTATTATTACTATTACTATTATTATTATCATAATTATTATTATTATCATTATTATCATTATCATCATCATCATCATCATTCATACATAAAATAAATTTCAAGTTATGTTGGGTATGAGTATAATTGCCACACAGTCACATTATAAATGTGGTTAATTAAGTTTTGAGATCATTAACCCTTTGAATGCCGAGGCTACTTTCGACCAAAGCACAAGGATGAAAAGATTTTTGAAAACCACATCAACCCTGTCATGTTGGTATGCATTAGAAAGCTCTCGCTGAGTACTCTCAGATGATTACCTATGGGCCAGTCATTTTTCAGGTTTTTTGCATCATTTTGTATTAATCAAATTAGCCACCAGCAGCATAAGGGTTAAAGGAAATACCATTTAAGAGACATAAAGTTGTTTTTTCATTGTCACAGATGCAGTTCAATAAGGTGTCTCTTGAGGTCTCATAGCAAAGATATCAAAGAATATTTCAAATTTGAAAAATGAATCCTTAAGAACCAAGCAACAAAAAGCTCTTCTATGTTTCTAAGGTACTATGTTTGTTCAAGCAGCCACCCTGAGAAATACCTGCATACCTTATATTTGTACATTACAAACAGAATGAATCTCATTGTTTATTGTGCTTGTTCCCTTGTGTTATTATCAGCTCCCCCTAGTGGGGAAAGTATGCACTAAAACATGCCCCTACATACTAATAGACTAAACAGTGCCATATTGGCTATAGAGCAGGACTTAATAAACATCATCCACTAATACTGCTTGATCCCACAAGCATGACTGTGCCTCTAGAGTAGGCCTCACACCCCGGCGAACCCTAATCTCGCGGAGCCAAGAAAAAACCCTCCCTGTCTAGTCTCCATGAAGGGTAGCTTTCCCCTGACCCCTTGTAAACCTACCTAGAGACATTGCAGAGTCAGTTTTTTATTGTGAACATGGTGTACAGCCAGATGTCTGCAAAAAGGTACACCATTTTCACAAGGATAACAAATTCATCCTCAGCTGCCCCCCACCCAACATAAATGTTGAATTACGATAAGCACAACAAGCTCTAAGTTCAAGATTCTTTCAGCGGACATCCTTGAAAACTCTTTGTCAGTCTCGCCTGACACAGAGCAAATGGCAAGGATTTTTCACTTGCATTTGCGATTTACAAACCTAAAATAAATATATCTCAATTACTTCCTGCCATTTTTATTTCCAGATATACACCATGTTGGCAGACTATAACATGCAAATAGTGTTTTAAACACCGAAAAAGACGATTGTGGCGATGTGAAGAGCAGTGTCTGCCATCTTAATTCTGTGTTGCTAAGAGAAAAAGGGACCTCTGTTGGGGGAGAATGTAGTTATGTCATTATGACAATGAATGGTATTTTAGGGATCCTAACAATGAACGTTGTGAAGAGCATTGTTAGGATCCCAATAAACGATTATATTGGCCTTCTAACATATTTGACAATTGTTAAAAGCAATAGTAGAAGCCCAATATAGTCCAGTACAACAAATAAATTGATCAAATAGCAACTAGTGGAGCTGATGATAAATTATGTTATCATCATCATGAAAAAACCCTGCCAGAGTAGTCTTCAGGAAGCGTAACTTTTTTCTTACCCTACCTAGATATATGTACCTATCTATCTATCCATCCATCTATCTAAGCATTGTGCGGTTGGCCCCAGCACTGAGCTGATTGGATTAGCTATGGATTAGGACCTGAGCAAGCCCTCAGGTATTTTGAGGGAGAAAAACACATTGATAACATGTAAACTGTTATTGAAATTGACATGTGGTTAAGTATAACAAATAAGGTTTTTATCAAGCAATTCACTTGTACTTTTTTGAACCCAATTTTCCATGGGAGCATGACTTAACCCTTCCAATACTACTTTCATCCAAAGAACAAAGATGCAAATATTTTTGAAAACAATCTAAACCCTGACATGTTGGTATTCATTGGATAGCTCTCGCCGAGTTCTCTCAGATAAGTACCCATGTGCCAGGGTTTCAGTCATTTTTCAGTTTTTTTGCATCATTTGTATTGGTCGAATTAGCCACCAGCAGCACAAGGGTTAAGAGACGTACCTAGAAGTACAAGAAAGCCACTGTGTGTAGTTTTTCTAACTCAATCTGACAGTGTTGGATCAGAGCTGGTCTCCTATGTCTCTTTGGGTCGTGTCGATTGCTTTAAGTAAGCCCACACACTGAGACATCCAATACAAATACTCTCTATCTAAACCCTTTTGATGCTGAGACTACTTTCATAAAAGGCACAAGAACTCAGAAAATTTTGAAGAGTCTTTTAAACCTTGTCATGTTGGTATTCATTGGAAAGCTCTAGCTGAGTACTCTCAAATGAGTACCCATTTGTCAGGGTTTCGTTCATTTTTTTAACTTTTTTTGCATCATTTTTATTGGCCAAATTAGCAGCATAAGGGTTAAGGGGTGTACTTTAGGTAAGCCCACACACTGGGAACATCCAATAACAATAACTGTGTATCCAAACCTTCTCTTTACCCTGGTGGCCTCAGCAGAGATCAGCTTATGGGAGAATCGCACGTTTGATCAATGCTGTAACTCCTCTGTTAAGTATCAAGCATTACTTTCCTTTTCCTATGTTCACTTCAAAGTCAGCAGTTCACATATTAAGATGTTTCTTTACCCAGGTGGCCAGCTTCATGGGAGAATATCATGTTTAATCAATGCTTTCCACCCTCAGTTGAGTATCAGGCATTACTCTCTCTTTCTTCTGTATACTTCAAAGTTAGCAGTTATAAGTATCAAGGGGCCTTTATTCAATTAAAGATCAGCAGTCAACAAGAAAATATATGACGTACAACAAAGAGTTCTCGTCTTCTGGACAGCACACTCTCTTTTTGCACAGAATCAAAGATATTAGTAGACTGTCCTGACTGACTCCATCAGCTTATGGGGAGGGCAGCATCTGCATGGTATGAAGTGCAGTTTTATTTCAGAGTTTTTGTTTTCGGGTGTGTGAAAGATCCAGAGAGCAAAAACCACATCTAATATCAATGAAAGTGGCTAACAGGTCCCTGAGACAGACCTTCACTCAGGGATCATCCTGGGCTGGGAGTACTTGGCATCTTGGTGGTATCAAATAACTATGAAAGTGGTCAAAAGTTACCCTAGCTGATTGTCTCACTATAGGGCCCAAGGGAAGGGTATGGTAGAAAGATAGAGAGAGCAGCAGCCATATCTAATATCAATGAAAGTGGCTTACAGGTACCCTATGCCTAGCTCTCATTTAGAAGGGCACATCCTTGCATGCATTTGAAGGTCCAAAGCAAAATCTAGAACTCAATCCTTTTCCTGATGGGCAGTAGGTAAAGCTAGATTATATCACATAAATCTTGGTCCCAACTAAAGAAAAGGGAGTCAACATCAAAATTATAGCCTTGGCATGTGTATATTTCATTGTTCCAAGGAATGCAGTATACCAGGATTGTTTTGTGTTGATATTGTAGCAACGACTGAATAGTGAGAGTAGTCTCAAAATTGTAATGCGACTTTCTTTCACATGAGACTTCAAAGATATTTGTGGTTTAAGATCAACCACCTATGTACCTATTTCTAAGGGCAATCCACATTCATCCAGCATTATACACCAGTAAGTGAGCCATTTTGGGATGCCTGGGGCATGACTTCTGTAGTAAACACTGTATTCACACTATGAATAATAAGCAGATCTCCTCGAAACGTCAGCTAGCACAAAAACCTCACCAGTCAGCTTGTCAAAAAAGGCAGGAAAATTACACCTGAATCACATGTAATTTGTTCCCTTATTTTCCACTTGATGCTCAGTGTGTAAAAGCATGTAGGTCTGGTGACTGCGGTTGACAGACAGGCGTGTTTTACACACAAATGGTACAGCAATTAGTGGTACAGCTAAACGGTACAGCAGTATACCCTTTTTCTTGTTTGCCTGTAATTGGCTTAAGTAGAGGTTCAGACAGGAGCAGCCTTACACGCCAGTATGAGGTGAAGGTTTGGCCTTATTCTAAGTTCACTGACACACATTGTCCTTGTCAATAGTAAATTTTGTCACATTTCTAGTACCCAGCAGCTAGGTATCGAGGATTTTTTGTTTGTTTGTTTTTCGTCACATTTATGCCAAATGTGGCTAATTCGTGACTAGCCAGTTGTAAGTAGTGGAGGAAACCGGAGTAACCGGCAAAAACCACCGCCTAACCCCAAGTCACTGGCAACTTTTTCACATGCCCAGGCCAGGATTCGAACCCAGGCAGAAGTGAGAGACAGCGTGCAGTCAGTGGCAGCGCCTTAGACCACACGGCCGTCAGAGCAGACCCCAGCAGGTATCGATTTCATACTCAACGCAGCTCATACAGTTATGGTTACTAATATATAGCCAGAGTCATAGAAACCTCGAAAATAAGCTGGATGTTCTTCATACAATGAATGGATTATAATGGTTATGCAGCCCAGATCAAAATAACTCAACAATAAACACACATAAGGGATTAAAAATTCATGTTATCAATAAAACATACTGGCAGATTATGAGATAACACTAATCTAAGGGGTGTCAAAGGTGGCTAACTTAAGTATCCCCGACCCATCCCTATTAGGAAGAAACCATATATACATATATATGGGGTCTTTCTTCCTTTATAGTGTGGGTCCGGGATACTTCAGTTAAGCCTCAAAGGTATCCTTGTGACTTTTCCATTCCAATGTTAAGGTAGAACCCTACTCCATACCCGGGTCATTTTTAAAACTTGAATATCTGAAAACGGGTCAATAGCATTTATTCTGGCTGTTGACAATAGCTCTTCAGTGATAGTATTATGGAGCACTTGAAATTCGAGACAGTTGTGATTTAATGTTAGATAGTGTATATGGTTTTTCAAGAGGGTATTAACACTGGACTGTATGGAGGATGGATCTCTCTGTATAACATTACATATCACCCTCATGAAGAACACCTGCCATATCACTATAGCCCTAAAACAAAGGCCCCACACTAAATTCATCTCCACACCTGCATTTTGTTACCAGGTTTTTTAAACAATTAAAAAAATGATTTCTTGTATTTATTCATTGCTTGCAAACTATGGCCATCGTGTATAATACATAGAAGGTATTGATATCTCCTGCAAGTGGGAAATTTGACGTACATTATTGTTTGTGTTGATTTCTATTCAAGAGTAGTTGAATGGTTAGTATAGGGGATTTGAAGAAAGAGTATGTAATATTTGTATTAGCATTATATCACAAACATAAATTTTCTGGAGGAACACTTGAGTATTAATGAGATAGAGTCTGGCGGGATCCCCTATCCACAATTTAATATCGAAAAAGTCGCGTTCTGTGCATGTTGCACGCAAGTTTCTCTGTAATGTAATGTAATGTAATGTAATATAAATAATATGAGAGCCCTCATTGGTCTTTGTCTCCTAGTGATGTCACACTTAGGCCAGATTCGAGACCCCTGGCATAGCCAGGCCTTCACTATAGCGCATATAGTAATTGGTCTCTAGCTACATATCCATTCTTTTATTCATCTGAGATATTGAGTGCACTGTGTCATCATCAGTCTATTAACCTGTTGCTGTTTGATAGCGAGATTGACAGCTTGCTGAAGTCAGTCGTCTGTATTTGTCAACACAGCGGAGGCAGATCCACACTTAATGCATCGCTGATGGATGCGGCTCATTTGCATAATTACCATAATTATTCAGGCATGCTCCATCAATGAAGTCCTGATTAAGCGGGCCAGATGGGAGTTTGGCTTCGCCTGGGTAATGAACTAGTGTCTACCTTCTTTCAGCATCAGGTTATTCCAAAACTTAAGAACTTCTTCCAATTTTTTGATTAAATTGACATTTTTTCATCCTATTTTAGTTTGTAGTTTAATTAAGTATTATGTAGTTTAATTACTGAACCACCTGCTTGTTTGGCTGAACAAAAAAGACAAATGAGAAACACAAAACTTGCACACTACGCATAGATGATACATACTTTATAACTTTATACTGTATTGAACATTTTGTTGCCAAAAAATGGATTCAATGTTTAAAATAAAATGATAAATTGTTGCAAAAAGTCAATTCAACTCTATCTATATTTTGTTGCTAGCATGTTAAAATCCAAGGTCCTCCAGCATAGAAATCTTCACCGTGAACATACTAGAATGACATTAAACACGTATACAAGGCTACTTTAATCTGATTAATTGTTGGGAATTTATAACAAAGGATCCCTGAAAATCTGAAAGGCTTTCACTGAATATTTTTGAGATATCTTAAGGATTATGAAGCCAGTCTGGACCAGCATTGGGATTTTGAGCCACAACGGCCAAAAATGACCTTAAAAATCAAAGGTTACCAAAACCTAACCAATTCATGTAAGTGCCATAAGAAAGGATCCCTAAAAAATTGAAAAGATTTCATTGAAAAGTTTTTGAGATATCTTGCAGACATTATAATCTGGATGCAGACACTGACGGAAACTGAGCCAAAAACAATATGTCCCCTTCATAAGGGGAAGATATAATGAAAGCATTACCCAATTCTAATAAAAGACATTTGAAAGAGAAGAATCAAATTCTAAATATGTACATATTTTTTGTCCTTTTTTGAGAATCTATATATCTTTGGTTTCCTGAATTCTCCTAAGAAATCTGCAGAACATATATAGCATCAGCTTTATTTATTAACCTATTCATGCCTGTAGCAGCCAAAACCGCCTAACGATTTTGACGATATCTCTATAGTTAAAGCAATATTTAGAAAATAATTGAAAGAGAATTGTTCATCAATACTCAATATACAAATCTCCTTCAAATATTTTAGGAATTTATGCTTCATTCCAAAGTTATTTTCAAAAATATGACAGGTCCAGACGACACAGGTCAACGAGATCTCCAGGCATGAATGGGTTAAGGAGCGGCTGGGGAGAGTAATAGGTTGTTTGGTGGCTGGTGAGAGTAATAGGTTGTTTGGTGGCGTGTCTGCCATCTCGTTAGTGACATGTTTTACATCAGCCCACCTGTCTGCTGTCTTACCTGGGCTTCCTGCTGCCATCCTCCTACTCCTACACACATCACTCCATCGAGAGAGCTGACGACGACGGTTCATCAACCCGCCTAAGTAGGCAAAGGTAATAACACCGTCAACTAGCTGTGTTCGAAATCACCTCTATTGGAGCAGTACATGTAGAACTCATGGTGTCCCCTCATCAACCCAGCTTAACCCATTCACACTCAGAGCGGCCAAAACAGGCCTGACAATTTTGGAAATATTTCTCTAAAAAAAGCATTTTCTGGAAAATATTTGAAGGAGAAATGTTAAACAGAAGTCAAACAACAACTCTCCTTCAAATATTTTGTGAATTATCACTTCATGCCCAAGTTATTTTCGAAAGTATGAGAGTAGCAGACAATACTTTCAAGGTGATCTCTGAGTGTGAATGGGTTAAAGTAGGCAAAGGTGACATCACCACCAGGGAAATCGTAATAACACAACTAGCTGTTAGAGATCACCTATTGGAGGAGTGCATACAGTGCTGGTGGTGACCATAGCTCCTAGTATCAAATGAACAGGTGGGGGGGGGGGGGGGGGGTCAGTGAGATACCTGCCATGCTTCCTACACACACACCACAGCCACCAGAGAGCTGACATCGCTTCATATACCCAGCTAAGTAGTCAACACCACTAGAAACATGTAATAACACAACTGAGAGCTGTAGCTGGCTTGTTAGAAATGGAGGAGTGCAGTCAGTGCTGGTGGTGAACATAACTCCTAGTATCTACCTGAGCTATCTGCTACGAGCCATCCACCTCCTACACACATCACTCCATGAGAGAGCTGACATCACTTCATTAACCCAGATAAGTAGGCAAAGGTGACATTACCACTGGGAACACGTAATAGCACAACTAGCTGAGTTAGAAATCACCTCTATTGGAGCGGTACATGTAGAGCTCATAGTTCCCACTCATTAACCCAGCTAAGTAGGCAAAGATGACATCACCACCAGGGAAATCGTAATGACACAACTAGCTGTAGTTGGCTTGTTACAAATTACCAACTGGAGCAGTGCAGAGTCGGTTCTGACCACAGCTCCTGTACAGAGTCTTCGCCAGCATCTGGGCATCATTTGGACACCCAAAACCCTCAAAAATCACTCCAGGACACCAAAATTCTTTTGAGAGTTAAAGTGTCAGTTTCAAGCATATAATATAAGTTTTCCTCCTCAATATAATTCCCATGACCTTGTATAAGGACATTATGTCTGATTTCAATAAATACATGTATATACATAATTTCAGTGTATTATGATCTACCTTGAAAAATAGGACACCCCAAAAATTCATAATTGCCAGTTTTGGGCATCCAGTTTCTAAATCCTGACCCCTGTTTAGAGAACAGGTGAGACAGGAGGGGGAGGGGATCACTGAGCTGGAACTGGGAACACATGGCCTGCACGAAAACACCGCCACACGTTGCTTAATTAAACCGCTGTCCCCAGATAGACGACGGCTCCGGCGGGGCTCCGGCCAGGCGCCAAGCTCGTCAGATGTGACTCGGCACGCACCTCACCGATTCGCTACGCAAAAACCAAATCCTATAGTTGCCCAGCATCAATCTCACCAAATTACAATACCACATCTGGGACCTTCAGTCGAGCGACGGCCATCGGTTCTGCTTGGAGAGTAACACAGAAAAGAGGTGTTGCAACGCGAGGCTGGTTTAATGCGATAAGTCAGAGTTGGGCGCCATTGTGGTGCCCCTACCCGCTGCTGGGGTGGCACCCTTACCTGACTGGGTACAGCTGTTAGAATCCAGGAAGGGGTGGCACCCTTATCACTGGGTAAAGCTGTCTGAGCATAGGAAGGGATCCTAAATATTAGCTTTTCCAAAGTTTTGTTTAAAATGTGAAAGGTACAAAAAGTATATAAAGTAAGAAGAAAAACATTTATTGCTCATATATATATATATATATATATATATATATATATATATATATATATATATATATATATATATATATATATATATAAATATATATATACATCTATATATATATATGAATATATATATATATATATATATATATATATATATATATATATATATATGTATATATATATATATATATATATATGAAAAGTGCAATGCATACTAATTAATACCAATTTTACATACTCTTTCTTGAAACTTTTCTAACTTTTCAACTATATTTGAATAAAGGACACCTGACTAACAATAATATATGTTAATCAAATATCCCACCTGGAGATATACACACCTAGTATGCTCACATGATGGCCATAGCTGGCAGTGAATAAATACAAACACTCTTTTACAAAATGTTTTGTTTAAAAAAACTCCCAACAAAATGCAGGTGGGGAGATGGATTTAGTGCTGGGCCTTTGTTTTAGGGCTACAGTTATATGGCAGGTGTTCTATATGAGGGTGATCTATACAACGTTATATAAAGAGATCCATCCTCCATAGAGTCCAGTGTTTACCCTCTTGAAAAAACCATATACACTATCTAACATTAAATCACAACTGTCTCGAATTTCAAGTGCTCCATAATACTATCACTCAGAGCTATTGTCAACAGTCAAAATAAATGCTATTGACCCTTCAAGTGGTGTGTTTTTAGTTGATATAAGTTATGGGTGCGTACATTTGGCCCTCTTTCATGTGCGCTTGCTGATTTGAATGGGTTTGGCCGCAGCTGGGAATGAGCAAACATCATTACAAGTCTCGGTACAATCAACACCGCAGCATGCATGCGTGCCCACGTGCCAATAAGCTGCTGCTTTAGAAACTACTACTTTATGGCTCTTGTATCATAGCTGATGGACAGCTGCCCGGGTATTATATAGACTACAAATATACTGCCAGTCGACGATTATCCTTCAACTGAGAACAAATCCATTGCTGACTACCCTAACAGTGAAATGAACCAGCAGGATAAACATTACAGCTTTATATGAAAGTAATACTATTAATATTATCATTTGATATTGCGCCCTTTCCATATAAACATGCTCAAAGGTACATTACATTCCATTATCAATGGATAGATGCTGGTATCCATATAGTTATTGATAGTGACAATATTACTGGTATTCATGCCATTCTAGTTACCACTTTTGTTTACACATATAAGTACCCATGCATATCGATTGCTCAGAGTATATAAATATAAGTATAATATTCATTTGGTTTACATGATCAACACATTCATTACAGATGAAAAGGGGCTATTGTACAGGATTGTGGGTACAGTAGTTAAACATGAGCACTTATGTAAATCACAAGGTGAACAACACTAAAATAACACATAATCATACTTGTCATCTCTCTTACGGAGAGGAGGAGAAGGAAAAGGAGGAGGAAACAAAGGAGTAGGAAGAGGAGGAAAAGGAGGAGGAAACAAAGGAGTAGGAAAAGGAGAAGGAGAAAGAAAAGGAGGAGGAAACAAAGGAGTAGAAAGAGGAGGAAAAGGAGAAGGAAAGGAGAAGAAAGGAGGAGATGGAAGAAGAGAAGGAAGAGGAGGAAAAGGAGAAGGAAAAGGAGGAGATGGAAGAAGAGAAGGAAGAAGAGGAAAAGGAGAAAGAAAAGGAGGAGATAGAAGAAGAGAAGGAAGAAGAGGAAAAGGAGAAGGAAAAGGAGGAGATGGAAGAAGAGAAGGAAGAGGAGGAAAAGGAGAAGGAAAAGGAGGAGATGGAAGAAGAGAAGGAAGAGGAGGAAAAGGAGAAGGAAAAGGAGGAGATGGAAGAAGAGAAGGAAGAGGAGGAAAAGGAGAAGGAAAAGGAGGAGATGGAAGAAGAGAAGGAAGAGGAGGAAAAGGAGAAGGAAAAGGAGGAGATGGAAGAAGAGAAGGAAGAGGAGGAAAAGGAGAAGGAAAAGGAGGAGATGGAAGAAGAGAAGGAAGAGGAGGAAAAGGAGAAGAAAAAGGAGGAGATGGAAGAAGAGAAGGAAGAAGAGGAAAAGTAGAAGAAAAAGGAGGAGATGGAAGAAGAGAAGGAAGAGGAAAAGTAGAAGAAAAAGGAGGAGATGGAAGAAGAGAAGGAAGAAGAGGGAAAGGAGAAGGAAAAGGAGGAGATGGAAGAAGAGAAGGAAGAGGAGGAAAAGGAGGAGAGAGAGAGAGAGAGAGAGAGAGAGAGAAGAGAGAGAGAGAGAGAGAGAGAGAGAGAGAGAGAGAGAGAATCTTTATTTCAGGTCGGTAATAATTTTACATAGTAAGAGTGAGAGATTGAAAGCTGCAGTGGCTGTGGCACTATTACCCCTGTGCTATAAGGCAACACTGGCTGCTGAGCTCATTGGCGAGTGAGCTAGACTGTCTTGACGGCTACTGGCACCAGCAGCATAATGGATGGGAGTCTTAAGACGACAGCATCGCACTCTTACATACTCGCCAATTACCGTAGTAAGACCCCCATGACATAACACTCCCAGTACAGCACTGTACCCTCACCCTAGCCTGCCTCCCAGGCCATATTTAAATGTCATCCTTTGTGGATAGATGGCACTGCAGTATACTAGGTCAGTTGGAAAAAAATATATTAACACCAGTCCTCCCTCCTGTGGCAATTGTGCGAACTAAATGGCCAACAGTAGGCCACAGGTCCCTATCTAGTATAGGTGCAGGCTTCTATATATAATAAAGTAAAATCAGAATATAGCCTTGCGGCTAGGCTACCCTCACCCTTGACACTCATACCCAACCCCCCCCCCCCCCACCCTCGCACTCTTACATACTAGCCAATTACCACAGTAAGACCCCCATGACATCATAACACTCCAGTACAGCACTGTATGCAACACCCTTGATACTCATACTGAATGACACAATCTTTATCTGGTGCTCCCAACCATGATCAATTAGGAAAACCTTATAGCTCATGTGGCCCATTCTATCCATACCCTGCCAATTGCCAAATCTTCCAACATAATCATTGCTAAGTCTCGTCTACAATCCTGGAGGGAATGGCAAAACTGAGCAAGTTAACCCTTATGCTGCTGTTGGCTTATTTTGGCCAATACCAAATGATGCAAAAAACTGAAAAATTACCAAAACCCTGGCAAATAGGTACTCATCTGATAGTATCCAGTGAGAGCTTTCTAATGAATACCAAGATGACTTGGTTTAGATGGTTTTCAAAAATGTTTCAGTCCATGTGCTTTGGACGAAAGTAACCTTAGCATTGGAAGCGTTAATCTAGTTGTAGCCCATTCTATCCCCAATCCACCAATCGCTAAATCTTCCCACAATCCACTTCACATAATCATCCCAGAGTCCTGTCTACAGTCAAAAGTAAGCAAGTTCAATGAGGGAATTGGCGTCAACATAGTGGTTTTGTATAATAGTGAGTGTGATGTAATTATTAAACCTAGCTCATGGAATTTACCCAGATGTGGCCCATTCTATCACCACTATGGCAATCGCCAAATCTTCCCACAATCCATCCTACATAATCATCCCAAAGTCCCGTCTACAGTCCTGAATGGAATGGGAAAAGTGAGCAAGTTTAATGAGGGAATTGGCGTCAACATAGTGGTTATGTGTAGTAGTGAGTGTGATGTTGTGTCCGTAGCCCCGGGGGGGGTCTGATGACCGCTGGCTCCTATACCTGTAATTATCTTAATTGCTACAACAGCAAACTAGCTGCTTATCTTGCATTTACACAGGTGCCACAGGGCCACTTTATGCCGCAACAGACCGCCACAGGGACGCTACAGGGCGCTTGTTAGACAGGCACACTTTTAGCCCCAACATCAAAGTTCCGGCAGACACTTGTTTTCTAATGTTCACAGCAACTTCACACCGGGGTTTCACAGAGACCATATATCACCTTAGATGAATAAAAACAAGTGGATATGAAACCAGCTGGTCAACCTAGCTGTATGACCAAACATCATAGCGGCCTACACTCTTCAAACACCTACCTGTAATTATTATAATTGCCACAACAGTAAAACTGGCTGCTTATCATGCACTTACACAGGTGCCACAGGGCCGCTTTATGCCGCAACAGACCTCCACAGGGCCGCTTTATGCCACCACAAGTCAGCCTAGGCCGCCACAGCGCTGCTATAGGCTTTCTTGTTAGACGGGCACACTTTAAGCCCCAACATCAAAGTCCCGCCGATACTTGTTTTCTAATGTTCACAGCCACTTCACACCACAGAGACCATATATCACCTAACATCATAGCGGTCTACCATCCTACAACACATATATCACCTAACAATTCTCTAACATCATATATCACCAAACATCAAAGCGTCTCTCACCACTGTCTGGATTTGAATCCCATCCAGGCATGTGAGAAAGTTGCCAGTGACTTGGGGTTAGGTGGTGGTTTTCGCCGGGAACTCCGGTTTCCTCACAAGTTACAACTGGCTATAGTCATGACTTAGTTGCGATATGGCAGAAAAAGTGACGAAAAACAAATTTCAAATTCCAAATTCCTATCATTCTCCAACACCATATATGACCTAACATCATAGCGGCCCACCATCATGCAACACCACCAGGTTCTAACATGCATTTCTAATCTACCCTGCTAACATAATATTCAGCTCTACCACTATTATTCTAAACAGTGCATTTCAAATCACACTACTGTATTACTACAAATGTCACTACTAGCTAGAGGCAATGAAGATTCTAGTTATCAATACACAGGCAGGAGAGTGTGTGCAATGCATTTAATTGTCTGCCATTATCATTCACAGAACCATTATCAATACATTCTATGTTCACAGCAAACTGTATAGATAGACATGTTGTACATCTTTCACTTACAACTCTCACAAAGGCTTTCAGAAATTTATGCTGTGCAGATATTTCTGTTAATATTGTAGTTGCTCAGATGTGATATTATTGTTGTTATTGTTAGTCATTTTTCTTTGATGATGTTGCGATTGTTGTTGTTGTTGTTGTTGCTGTTGCTGTTGCTGTTGTTGCTGCTGTTGTTGTTGTTGCTGCTGTTGTTGTAGTTGCTGGTGTTGTTGTTGTTGCTGCTGTTGTTGTTGTTGTTGTTGTAGTTGCTGCTTTGTTGTTGTTGTTGTTGTTGTTACTGTTGCTGTTGCTGTTGTTGTTGTAGTTCCTGCTGCTGTTGTTGTTGTTGTTGTAGTTGCTGCTTTGTTATTGTTGTTGTTGTTGTTAATGTTGTTGTAGTTGCTGCTTTGTTGTTGTTGTTACTGTTGCTGTTGTTGTTGTTGTTGTTGTTGTTGTTGTTGTTGTTGTAGTTGCTGCTTTGTTGTTGTTGTTGTTGCTGTTGTTGTTGTAGTTTCTGCTGCTGTTGTTGTTGTTGTTGTTGCTGTTGCTGTTGTTGTTGTAGTTTCTGCTGCTGTTGTTGTTGTTGTTGCTGTTGTTGTTGTTGTTATGGTGTCGCTTGGTTATGCATTTGACTGTTGAGGTGTTATTGTTTTCCAATATGCTGTGCCACTGGGATGTGTCAGCATGCAGTGCTTATGTAGCCTGCCACCTAGGCCATACATAAATGTCATCCCTAATGTGGATAGATGGCACTGGAGTATGCTAGGAGGGTAGTTGCCAGTACAACCCCCTTGTGTGGCAATTGTGAGAACTAAACGGCCAACAGTATGCCACAAGTCCCTATGTAGTATAGGTGCAGGCTTACATTTATATATGATATAGAAAAAGCACCCTAACGCCTAGTAGCTAGGCAATGCTTCGGAAGCTCAGGCCATGTGCAGCCTGGCCTCTACCTACTCCAGAGGGGTAGAACGACCCTGACCTTACCACGGTCCACCTGAGAGCTGCCACCACACCACATCACTGATCACGCCTGGGAGTAGTAGACAGGGAGTGGGCACTGGTCATGAATCATCAAATTTCGCTGCCTCTCACTATCTGACCTAGATAGGATGACATCCCCCAGCCAGCCAGTGCATGCTTACTGCACAGATCACTTGACCAATACAACCCCAGGCTACAGCGCGTAACCCGAGGCGCAGATGCCGTAGAGGCTAGCATGCAGTACCTATGGGGTTGCGGATCAAGGGGATGTATTTCTCTGATCACGCATAGCAGCTGATCATCGTATCACTAATCAACACAGGCAACTCTACACTAGGCTGTCTATACTCCTCCTCAGCAGTAATAATGGGGGGGGGGGGTGACTCCACACTGCTGTCTATACTCCTCCTCCTCCTCATCAGCAGTAATAATGAGAGGGGGGGGGGGGTGGGAGAAAAGACAGGCCTTAATGATT
>OZ012689.1:12200372-12239328 GCA_963942565.1 Maea johnstoni | reverse complement strand
GAGAGAGAGAGAGAAAGAGAGAGAGCACTTGTCAACAAAGATCCATTTCAAATCATCCCTCTAGTAGATTCTGTCACCAGAGGTCACTTGTTTAGGCACTTTTTTTTTCAATTTCCCAACTATCTCCCTATAGGATTATTTATAGGATACGTGTGACACCTACAGACAAACCATCCTGCTATCTAACCCTTATACAGTCAAACTACCCCACCTGCCCAGAGAGAGTACTCTCAACAATCTCAAATCTCCCCCTGATGAAAATCCCATTACTTTGACTCTTTCTAAAGAGAACACTTGTCTAAAATTAAACATTTTTTCAATTTCAATTTCCCATCAGCTGTCTCCCTTTACGGTTTTAAGTGTAGTAAAATGCAACTTTTTTCTTAGAGTTTAGCTAAAACAAAGCCTCTGGAAGTTGAGCATCAATGCTGAGTTGTAAGTGGGTTTCTGTCCCCTAAGCATATGTGTGTGTATGTGAGTATGTGTGTGTGTGTGTGTGTGCGTGCGTGGGGGGGGGGGGGGGGGATAGCGACATCCTTGGAGCCTGCTGACACCGTCATTAAGGTTTAATGTAACCCGCCAGCCTGTATTTAGGAGGGTTTGTGCAGGAGTCATGCAGGATGACAGCCTCAATCTGAGGAATTCATATGAGAAGATTAGCCATGAATTCTTCACCCATCAGCTCTGGGTCACACTCCACAAACATAACACACCATTGTGCAACGACAACTATAATTGTAAATATACATTATACAACTCTAATATACATTCTACCCTAATTGCCACAATACAATCCTACACAATGGCAAAGTCCTTGAAATGGCAGGAATGCATTTTTACATTTTTTGGCAGTCATTTTTGTACATTTTTTTGGTATGCGGTTGTTACTACCTAGTACCTGATAGTTAGTCATTCTGTTTAATACATGTTCGTTTCCTACGATTCAGAGTCATGGCAGGAATACTTTCATTATGTTTTGCAATCATTTCTGTGGTTTGTTTTATTGGCTGCTGTTTTTACTATCTGACAGTTAGCCATTCTGTTTTAAATATGTTCGTATCCTAAGATTCAAAGGTATGGAGTTGCACATATGAGGGTTTTATTGTTTTCTTTCAGTATGTAGAACTTAGCGGAAGGGGAGGAGCTTGTCTTGGTATATGAACAAAGACTACAACCAAGTGTGGGGGGATAGTACGGGACCTTGTGTAGGAAGTACAGGTGGGGGGGGGGGGGGGGGGGGGGGAGAGATGGAAAATGTAAGAGGGTAAAACGCATAGTGAGGAAAATGTAAGATGGTAAAATACATAATAAGGCCGAGAAACAAGGATTAAAAGAGAATGGACCTGCTACTCAAACACTGATGTATGTGTAGTTCCCAATTGTCTCTCAGAATCCTGCTACTAATACATTCTCTCTGTATACATATACATAGTCTCTCAGTAACACACTCTCTGTACATAGTTCCTATGTCTGTCAGGAGAGTGCTACCCCAAAACCCTCTCTGTATACGTGTAGTTCCCATGTCTCTCAGGGTCTGTGTGCCCCGATTGGCTGTATCTGATATCATAAGGTCACCTCGGCACTGATTGGCCCAGAGAACGTCTCGAGTCACTATGTAAATCATGCTAATCGCACCTTGACCTAGTGACATAAATTAGGCTGCGTTTGAAGTGTTGGCGCCACTGATCTGGCTCCTCACCTTAAACTCCAAACTCGACACCTACTCTACCAGCTGCTGCTGCTACTGCTGTTGACTATGGGCTCCTAGTCCCTTAACCCTTCCAATGCTGAGGCTTAACTTTCATCCAAAGCACAAGAAGGCAAAGAATTTTGAAAACCATCTAAACCCTATCATGTTGGTATTCATTAGAAAGCTCTCACTAAGTACTCTCATATGAGTACCTTTGTGCAAGGTTTTCAGTCATTTTCAAGCATTTTTGCATAATTTTGTAATGGCCAAATTATCCACCAACAGCATAAGGGTTGAGAGTTGACACTCTGTGTTGACCAAGCAGTGTGGTGGTACCAGGTATGGTAGATAGGTGGCCCCACCTGTAGGGCTGTACACCGGTACCCGGGTACCAGCACCGTACCGAATACCGCTTCGCAAAATACCGGTAAATACCGTTTCAGATTTTAACGGTATGCTTATCGGTATTTTGCAAAACAACACAACCAATGGAGGCACTTGGCTTTTAAAGTGCTTGACATACATAGATAGCATATCAATCTCTGTTGGGTATGTTGATAGTATATTATGTACTTACATACAGGTGCCGGCCGAACTTGTTTAATACTTTGAAGGCACACTATATAGCGAGGCGAGTGCCGTGTGTCGCTACTGCCATGTGCACGGTGTTCATTGTGATTGTTATCGCCCCCGCGTAGTGGCGCTGCACTGCTTCTACAGCGCCACTACGCGGTGGGGATAGCAATCACAATAAGCACTGATGGCAGCAGCGATGTCGTGCTCGCTTCGCTATATATAGCGTGCCTTCAAAGTAAACAAGTTCGGCCAGCACCTGTATGTAAGTACATAATATACTACAACTTTTCATGTGATGTTATCAGCATGCTTGGCAGATATTGATATGTTGTCTATGTATGTCGGGAACTAGGCTAAGTGCGTACTTAGCATAGTTCAAGACTTCTAGATACCGATAGCAGTACCGTTAAAATACCGTATCGTTTCGTTGGTACCGGTTATGGTACCGTACCGCTTCACCCTTAGCGGTATGCAGCCCTACCCACCTGATCCTCCTATCTCTAGAAATTTTAGTGTTTTTTTTGTCATACTCAAACTGAGTCCTCTATTCCTCTGGTGAGATAAGTGTTAACTAAATAGGCCACTATGGCCACCTAGACTAATTGGTGCCTGGTAACAGAAAAAACATGACAGAAAAATATATATGTCAGCCTAGAAATCTAGGCTACTGCTGCAGCTGCCATCCTCTCCCTACTTGACTGATCGCCTGCCACTCAACTCCTACTCAAAACAAATTGCCCTTCAATGTAGAAAAGGCTCCTAGGCCCTGAAAAATTACCATTCTCTTATTAGTCGACTAACCTGACACTGTGGTGTAGTACCAGATATGACAGATAGATGGCACAATATGGTCCTGCTATATCGGTGCAATTCATTACCAAACTGATTCCTCTATCCACCTGGTGAGATGAATGTCAACTAATCTGGCCACCTTGACCACTTGGGGCCTGATATCAGAAAATGACAGAAAAAATACATATGCCAGCCTATCAGGTTGCAGGTGTCTTCTCGCAGTCTGAGATGCCTTTTATTACCGTCCTCCTCCTTATATGCTTTACTCCCTAGACTCAATGGGCCAATTTCATTAAGCCACTTGATACCTGGTTTAAAGTTAAACCAGGTCACAACTTGAAGATAGACCAGGTCTCAAAGTTAGGCCAATTTCATTAAGCATTTAGTACCTAGTCTAAAGTTGAACCAGGTCACAAATATGGGACTAACTTTAGACCAGGGGAGGGGTGGTTTATATCCTAGTAGGGCCTGGTCTAAATATCTATATGGCTGATATAAAGGCTATGTTTGAGTATATAAACTGGACTTAGCATTTACATAGCCATTTCATGATTATTCTGGTACTATCATAAATAAAACACATTTTTTTATTTTCAGACAAAAAAATCATGCTTGTAAATTTGCATATATTATGTGATGCAGACGAATCTAACACACCTTAATGCTAATAAAGTTGCACAGATGGCATTTGTCATGTTTCCCAAAATATACTTTTGTCATAGATTTGTCAACAAAAATGTCAGGTACCTCTCTCTTTGAAAAATCTCTCAAATAAAAAGAAAAATTAATAATACAGTTTTGGAGCAAGCTAAGAAACTTGTCTTATTAGTAAAATAAACCACTTATTTGCATTTGCATTTTAAAGATATCTTGCTTCTACACCACTTACATTTTGATATTCATAGATAGTTTGAGTGGTGATGATACATGTCTTGAATGGCAGAGTGCAGCATTCGAAGCAGCTGACACATAAGTCCATATAAATATCAAATCAATTAAAATTGGCAATGGTAAATGTTGCATGTATCAACTTTAATTTATATTCCATAGATGATACTTTTAATTAGCATTTTACATCATAATTGAATACAATACTTAATACATGTATTTCACATTCCAAAGAAATAATACCCTACACTGGTCATCCACTATAGATGCAAAAGGCTTTGTTGAGGGAGTGAAGGTTTCTATTCTCTCAACATGGGGTCCTCTACCCATAGCCTTTGTTGTACTGACCACAAGCCCTTGCCAATGCCCAAAATAGAGCGAAAACCAAGGCCTAGATACTTGAGACTAGGTTTGGTTGTTACCTGGTACTAACTCATTTGATGAAATTGGACTAAAGTTAGACTGGTTTAACTTCTAAACCAGGTAACAGCCGAACCAGGTATCAGAGTTGACACCTAGTCTAAGTTGGGTGGGTTTATCTCACCTTAATGAAATTGGCCCAAGACCTACGTAATGTAGCCTCGGACCTAGATTAGATTCTTAGATTAGATTGCCTTTTAGAATCCTACTTGTATGTATGTATGTATGTATATATATACATATATATATATATATATATATATATATATATATATATATATATATATATATATATATATATATATATATATATATATATATATATATATATATATATATATATATATATATGTGTATGTATATATATATATATATATATATATATATATATATATATATATATATATATATATATATATATATGCGTGTGTGTATGCAATGGGGATAATAACATACACCTTCTTATATCCTTACATTCTTGAAGCCCCCTACTAGTTGTTAAGCCAGATATGTCATGATAGATTTGTCAGCATGTTCACAGTATGTTCACTGTGTTCAAAGATGATGGCCACACCCAGGCTGTCTCAACAGCATCAGGCTGTGGGAAATAACGTATCTAAGTATATAACAAATAATCAGTGTACATCATACTTATCTTAGGGTTATCAACTTGCTCTTAGTCTACCTGCAGTCAAGATTACAGTACCATGCTAGATTAGCCCTTAACCCATTCACACTCAAGAGTTCCTCTAGAAGTATCGTCTGCTACTTTTATACTTTTGGAAATAACTTGCGAATAAAGCGAAAGTTTGCGAAATATTTCAAACACAGTTGTTGTTTATCTTCTGATCATCATTTCTCCTTCAAATGTTTTTAAAAATTTGCTTTTGTAAGGAAAATATTTCCAAAATCGTCAGGCCTCTTTTGGCCGCTGTGAGCATTAATGGGTTAAGCTAAGCTGATGGCTAATTTTGCTAATACAAAATGATGCAAAAAACCTGAAAAAGGATTGAAACCCTGGCACATGGGTACTTATCTGAGAGTACTCAGTAAGAGCTATCTAACGAATACCAACATGGCAGGGTGTAAATGGTTTACAAAAATCTTTACAACCATCACAGTGCTTTGGGTGAAAGTAACCTCAGCATTGGGAGGATTAGCATTCTTGCAATCTCACACTTTGGCACTGACTGTCTTTATATTCTGAGATTATTGAAGTATCACAACCATCAAACATACCTCAGTAGAAAGCCTTTTGATGATGCAATTAATCTCAAATTATATTAACTGTATATTTCAAAGAAAGGAACAGGGAAAAACCTTCAGGCAGTGCCACTAACAGAATAATGAAACACTTTGCCTAACTTAGTCACTGCAGGATTAATCATGATAAGAATGGCTACCGTAAGTTATCAGGAATTTAGACCACCCTGGCAATTTGGACCACCTTACTTATTTTGCAAAACAATTAGGGGTCCACACCGGTATACCCGTACCGTGAGGGTACCGATACCCCGCCCGAAAATACCGGTGATAAACCATATAAATAGTAGCCGGTACTTTTTTACCGGTACTATGAATAAAACGCCTCGCGATCGCGTCATCCAGTGCCGGCCGCCATTGAAACTGCACTACGATAGACACTAACGCGCGCAGTAGTACTTGGAAAAGTGTGGAGAGGGCCACGCTATGTATTTTACATGGTGCTAGTCCAGCCCCACCACACTTTTCCAAGCACTAACGCGTGCGACAGAATTTCGAAAACATCGACAAAGTAAAGAAAGTAACCAGTATCGATACCGTTAGCATACCGGAACCGTATAAAAAAATACCGGAATCGTACCATACCGTATAATTTTAAAGGTATGGACCCCTAAAAACAATCATTGGGAAATATGGAGCACCCTTGATCTATCACTGGTAGCTGTTTCACAAAGTATCAACAACTATTACTCTGCTTTGTCATTATTTTCATAAAAAATGGGCCACCCTCAACCAATGAAAATTGTAATTATTAAAAAGTGTCCCAAATTACTAAGAATTTACAGTAATAGTAATACTCAGCAGTAAATACACTGTGAGATCCGTGACTCCAGTGAAGCTGATTGGCCTGTGTACCCCTCATTGTTTAGCTGTGTTATTGCCAAACAAAACCCTCCCTTAGAGCATTACAGCACAGCTGATCAACACAACAGACGCGCTAATCTGGGGAAATTACATTAATCCTGCACACTCCACTCTGTTGACACTTCTAGCAGAACCCTCTCTGTCAGGGGAGGAGGAGACAATAGGCCCAGATACTCCAGCGCCCTCTATAGGCTAATGTTGACACTTCCAGCGGAACCCTCTCTGTCAGGGGAGGAGGAGACAATAGGCCCAGATACTACAGCGCCCTCTATAGGCTAATGTTGACACTTCCAGCGGAACCCTCTCTGTCAGGGGAGGAGGAGACAATAGGCCCAGCTACTACAGCACCCTCTATAGGCTAATGTTGACACTTCCAGCAGAACCCTCTCTGTCAGAGGAGGAGACAATAGGCCCAGAAACTACAGCGCCCTCTATAGGCTAATGTTCACACTTCTAGCAGAACCCTCTCTGTCAGGGGAGGGGCTCAGACAATAGACCCAGCTACTCTTGCTAACCCCTCTAAAGGCTAATGATCAGCACAATGGCACCGTAACGTTTGTTTTAGCACTCTTACTCAGCGCAGGCACACGAAGAGGGTTTTGCCGCTGATGAGAGAGGATCAGTGAGTCACACCCTCTGGCCAAATAGAATCTACCTGATCAGGAAAGTATTTTTTAAATCTATATTGATATAGTATTGGCTTGCCACAAGGAAAAAAATCAAAAAAATCAAAGATATTTGTCTTAAGTGCAGAAATGGTGACTAGAGATGGTTAAAGTGCATTTGAGAAAGAATGAAATTTGAGTCCATCAATTCAATTTTTTATCTCATATGGGTCATAAAGTCTGGAGGACACAACTTCCTCCAGCAAAACTATGAAACAGGTCAAACTCACCCGATGACAGCGTTCGCCTGGTGAATTATAGTAGGACAAGGGATCAAAACCTACCTGAAATAGACAAAGAGGTATTGATTACAATAGAGAAATTGATTACAATAGAGATAAAAACAACATAACATGGGGACATCAACATCACACATTCCATTAGGAAACGGTACCGGTACTCAATACAATATCAATTAACGATATTGAATGGTGAAAAGTATCGTATCTATAAAGTTTAGTATCATATTGTATTGTTTCATCAAAATCTAAAATACATATAAAAATGACTAAATAACTACCTGAGATCTCTGCATATGAAGGCATCTTTGCTATTCATAAGTGAAATTTCCAAAGCTGACAGTACTGAATATAACAAAATTAAGTCCCTGGGAGGCAGGCAGTATCATTGAAAAATATCATTTAAGTATTGTATCATTAAAGAAATGTCAATATCATATTGTACCACAATAAATTTAAAGGTGCCAATCCCGACATTCAAAAATAGACATGAATCACTTTCAGACTGTAGAGCAATATCAGGTTTAACCTGAGAGCTTTAAGCGATGAAATATTGCACAAACTCATACAGTTCAACTATAAAATAATTCTCTTCACTGAAATTTGAACTCCTATCCCTTCAGCTGCAATGATAATTCTATTTTATCAAGAAAAGTTCGAAACAATTTATCTTTCTTCAATGCAATTAGCACCCTGATTCATCTGTCATAATTACTGAGAAGTCTCTGGGGAAATACGGAAAATACCAGTCTACATATGTTGAACTTCAGCAGCATGAATCTTTCACACGATGCTGTCATGAGAGAGTGATAGATAAGAGAGCCTTTCAGGGCTTGAAATAAACCTCTAGCTGAGAGCATGAATCTTTCACACGATGCTGTCATGAGAGAGTGATGTATAAGGGAGCCTTTCAGGGCTTGAAATAAACCTCTAGCTGAAAGTGTGAATCTTTCACGCGATGCTGTCATGCTGTCATGAGAGAGATGGATAGGAGAGCCTTTCAGGGCTTGAAATAAACCTCCAGCTGAGAGCATGAATCTTTCACGCGATGCTGTCATGCTGTCATGAGAGAGATGGATAGGAGAGCCTTTCAGGGCTTGAAATAAACCTCTAGCTGAGAGTATGAATCTTTCACACGATGCTGTCATGCTGTCATGAGAGAGATGGATAGGAGAGCCTTTCAGGGCTTGAAATAAAGCTCTAGCTGAGAGCATGAATCTTTCACATGATGCTGTCATGTTATCATGAGAGAGATAGATGGATAGGAGAGCCTTTCAGGGCTTGAAATTAAACCCCTAGCTGAGAGCATGAATCTTTCGCGGGATGCTGTCATGCTGTCATGAGAGAGAGCTTGACAAGAGAGCCCAATATTCAGGGCTTGAAATAAACCTCCAGCTGAGAGCATGAATCTTTCACGCGATGCTGTCATGCTGTCATGAGAGAGAGATTGACAAGAGAGCCCAATATTCAGGGCTTGAAATAAACCTCCAGCTGAGAGCATGAATCTTTCACGCGATGCTGTCATGCTGTCATGAGAGAGAGATTGACAAGAGAGCCCAATATTCAGGGCTTGAAATAAACCTCCAGCTGAGAGCATGAATCTTTCACGCGATGCTGTCATGCTGTCATGAGAGAGAGATTGACAAGAGAGCCTAATATTCAGGGCTTGAAATAAACTTCTAGCTGAGAGCATGAATCTTTCACGCGATGCTGTCATGCTGTCATGAGAGAGATAGATAGGAGAGCCTTTCAGGGGTTGAAATAAACCTCTAGCTGAGAGTATGAATCTTTCACACGATGCTATCATGCTGTCATGAGAGAGAGATTGACAAGAGAGCCTAATATTCAGGGCTTGAAATAAAGCTCTAGCTGAGAGTATGAATCTTTCACGCGATGCTGTCATGCTGTCATGAGAGAGAGATTGACAAGAGAGCCTAATATTCAGGGCTTGAAATAAACCCCTAGCTGAGAGCGTGAATCTTTTTCACGATGCTGTCATGTTGTCATGAGAAAGTGATAGATTAGAGAGCCTTTGAGGGTTTGAAATAAACTTCTACCTGAAAGTTCAGATTGTCCCTAATATTGTTAAGTCTACTCCTAATGATAAGTAGATATATGTCAAAGCGACAGTCCTTGCAGAGGAATGGATAACCTAGATTTGTTTGGCCATGATTGTAAGATCATGCGCCTGTATGACAGGAACAGGGTCTGCTGTAATTGCCAGTCTACGGCACTATTGGCCAATTTCACTAAACAGGTCTACGGAGACCATGTCTCCTTGTGACCACGTTTAACCCTTCCAATGCTAAAGCAACTTTCATCCAAGGCACAACGACACAGAAAACCATCTAAACCCTGTCATGTTGGTATTCATGGAATAGTTCTTACTGAGTATAACTCTCAGGTGAGTACCCATGTGCCAGGGTTTCAGTCATTTTTCAGTTTTTTTGCATCATTTTGTATTGGTCAAATTAGCCACTAGCAGCATAAGGGTTAAATGCTTAGTGAAATTGGGCTTATGTGTTTCATGACAGGCCCAGGAGCTCACAACTGAACCTTTGTGTGTGTGTGTGTTCAGGTCCCATGAAGCGCTATGGGAGGCAATATAGCGCCCCCTACTGAGAGCTCTGTGAAACCCAATTAACACCCCCAACTACACAGATGCCCACCATTACCACAACAAAGCCTTCTGCAGGAGCTGATTTCATTAAAAAACACACAATGGAGTTATGGATCCTGTCCAAGAGTGGTTTTGGGATTACTCAGGCTATAGGTCCATTGTCTGTGGCGGGATTTAATTTTTAATATTCGTTAGCAAATTGAAAGAAGAGTTAGGTGTGTTTTAGGCATGCTGGATCCACAATGAGCTACGCAGCAGCCATTGTGTGTAGGTGAGTGCGGAAACAAAGGGAAATAGTCCTTCACTCATCAACATCTATAATCAACATCATCACGTCAAATTGTCATTAATGCTTGAAAGTTTCTCTAGAAATTGTCATATGGGTCTTGGATACTTATATCAATATTTAAGGAATTAAGAATAATCTTACAAAATAATTGAATGAGAGTTGTTGATAGTGTTCTGATTAACATTTCTCCTTCAGATATTTTTCCAACTATGCTTTTGCTGGAAAGATTTCACTGAAATTGTCCAACCACTTTTGGCCTCTCTCTTAATGGGTTAAAATGAGCTTTTGGATGAGATAGATCACACTTTTTCATTTTAATTTGTTTTAATCATATTCACAGCTTAAGTAAGGAGGACATTTGCCAACACTAGTAAGAGATATATGTCATTCAAAACAGGTATGGAATTTCTCTCTCTCTCTCTCTCTCTCTCTCTCTCTCTCTCTCTCTCTCTCTCTCTCTCTCTCTCTCTCTCTCTCTCTCTCTCTCTCTCTCTCTCTCTCACTCTCTCTTTCTCTCTCTCCCTCTCGCATCCTCTGGGCTGGTGGCTGCTGAGGTAATTGTCACCTGTGCTCGTCGCCTCACACGTGTCCCTCTAATTAGTGGCCGTGTAGCCGTGAGGTTTACATCAGTGATGAACCCTACACCATATGGCACACTCCTGGGCTCTTTTTATCTTGCTCTCTCACTCATACACTATAACTATCTCTCTTTTTCTCTCACTCATCCTATCTTTTTCTCTCAGTACCTCTCTTTCTCAATCTCTCTAACTCTCCGTTTTTCTCTCTCACTCATTCATTCGTCCTCTTTTTCTCTAACTCTCTCTCTCTCCAACTCTCTCTCTCTCTCTCTCTCTCTCTCTCTCTCTCTCTCTCTCTCTCTCTCTCTCTCTCTCTCTGACTCTAACTCTCCCCTTTTCTCCCTCTCTCACACATTCATTCATCCTCTCTCTCTTTCTCATTCTCTATGGCTCTCCTTTCTACTCTTTCCCTTTCTGTGACCTCTCACTCTACCACCATTTCAAAAGACATCCTTCACAAGTTAAACAATACTGTCTTTCCTGCTCCCCCCCTCCCTACCCATACAGATAGGTCTCCCTCCTCTCTGCCTCCATTTACCAGAGACTTCCCGTCTACCAGTGGGTTAAATTCCCCTCCTTCCCCTTTATCCATACATCTATAGATTTCTGTCCTCCCTACCTACAAGAGCAGCCTTTTATCTGAATCACTCACTCAACTCCATTTACCAGAGACTTGCAGTCTACCATTGGATTCGCATACACTAGTGTTTTTTATTTCTGTCCAAGACTCACTATCAACCTCTAGACCTACCCATTTTCCCAATGACCCCTTACATTTAGTGCTAAACCCTATTTATTACCCTATATCCAGAGGTGCCCCCTCACTGCCCCTCAAAACACCCCTGCATGAACCTTAACCCTTCCAATGTTGTCAGGCTACTTTTGACCAAAGTACAAGGACACAAAGATTTAGGAAAACCATCTGAACCCTGTCATGTTGGTATTCATTGGATAGCTCTCATTGAGTACTCTCAGATGAGTACCCATGTGCCAGGTTTTTTAAAAAAGTTTTTTGCATCATTTTGTATTGGCCAAATTTGCGTACAGCAGCATAAGAGTTAAATTATACCCTACACACAGAAAGGTTACATAGAGGAACTGCTGCCTACATGTCACTCTGTCTTATCAAGTGTTAGTACCACTACTCCCCACATGAATATTTATCCACACTATTCATGCGAGTTGATCCCTGTGAATGTCTCCCCTCAGGCAATGGTTGTGGTGTACAATCAGCCTGGTTAACCCTTATACTGCTGGAGGCTAATTTTGCCAATACAAAATGATGCAAAAAACTTGAAAAATAACCGAAACCATGGCAAATGGGTACTCATCTGAGAGTACTCAGTGAGAGCTATCCAATGCATACCAACATGACATGGTTTAGATGGTTTACAAAATATTTTGCGTTTTTGTGCTTTGGACAAAAGTAGCCTTAGTATTGGAAGGGTTGAGCACTATGTAGTATATCACACACCTGAGATTATAACAGCCTCCAGTTATCTCATCAGGTTACACTGTAACCATCAATGGAGGAGTCATGGAAGCCTGATATTAGGTTTCCCTATTTAAAGGGAAAACATGTCTTATAGTACAGAGCAAATCAGGGTCTTACTCGGGATTGAGAAACAGGGTGTCCAAAATTAGAAATCTCAAAATTTTGGGGTGTTATATTGTTAAAGGGAGACCACAATAAACTCAGATTAAAACCATAAGCATGTTTTTATTCTTTGAAATAAGTCATAACATCCCTATGCAATGTCATAGGAATTATATTGAGGTGACAAGTTTCAATTATATGCTTGAACTTGACATTTTTAGAAATTTATCACAAAAATATTTGGGGAGTGGTTTTTGAGGATTTGGGTGTCCAAATGATGCCCACTCTAAAATAATAGAGCAAATCAGTTTGTCAAATTGAGCAAACACTTATGTCAGTTTTGTCCACACAATGGAGTGACAGCTGTTCACGAATCAGTAGATACCTATCACTATATATGATACACCCACCAGCTTATCTCCATGCCCACAGATCACACATATAACCACCAAAATCACCTACACCTTCAATACAAGTCTAGACTTTACTCCCCATCACGTTGATCCTCAAAACCCTGAGGCCTAAAATAAAATTGTTTGTTTCCCGTAAATGTTTGTAAAAAAATTTGGGTAGGTAGGTAAGTAAATTATTATTTTTTGGATTTTTTGTTTTACAAAAGATGTGAGTTTCATGCATGATCTATGTTGATTGGGAGTTGGTAGGGCAGAAACTTTAGGGAAGGGCCAGGGAGAATGGATCTAAGTAATATATGTCCC
Organism: Maea johnstoni; assembly: GCA_963942565.1. Lineage (NCBI taxonomy): Eukaryota > Metazoa > Annelida > Polychaeta > Spionida > Magelonidae > Maea > Maea johnstoni. The sequence continues at coordinate 12,226,131 of OZ012689.1, read as the reverse complement.
TGGTAGGACTTTGGGTAGGGTTTCAGGAAACTAACAACTTTATTTTAGGTCTGACCATAGAAATCAACATGATAGCAAACCATGGGAATCACTGCTAGGTCAGGAATATGATAATAAACCGCACTCCTCTGGTATAGACAGACTCAATTTATCAATATTTTTAATGGGAGGACATGTCAATTTGCGTGATAGATAAGAATCATAAATGGAATCAGTGTGCAATTACTGAAATGTTCCTGCTAATTTGAAGCTTGGTGAAAATTGGAAGTCAAGGCTGTAGGATGTCAGCGTAAATGCATTAGGGCTGTGGAACCTAATTAAACTCCCTTAAATTGTGAAAGGATTGCAGTGGGGATTATATTCCCATCAAAACAAAAATAATTCATAGAGACACACTTGAGGGTGATCTTATAATGATCACGGACATTAAATACACTTATACATCCCTGTTATGATCTAATACTGATGTTGTCTATTTTGGCTGACATACAGTGAACTTGGGATGTATCAAGACTCTCCCTCCACTTCTAAAATTCTAACAATAGATAAACCCATGTATAAATATAAAAAATCTAACATTTCCATGAAATTCCTATCTGTTATTTCTGATGGAAAGTAAAGAAATGACCAGTAACTAGAAACTCAAAAGGTCGATGAACTTGGTTGTATACATGGGTCATATACATATACAGCAGTATTGGCCAAGGTGAGGGCCTGCCCTGATGGCCGTGAGATCTAAGGCATTGCCACTGACTGCTAGCTGTCTCTCACGACTGCCTGGGTTCAAATCCTGGCCGGGGCAAGTGGGAAAATTGCCAGTGACTTGGAGTAAGGCGGTGCTTTTCACCGGTACCTCCGATTTTCTCCACCAGTTACAACTCGCTAAAAACTGACTTAGCCGCATTATGGCAGAAATGGTGACGAAAATCAAAATTATAAAATTCCTTGGCCAAGTTCGATGCCTATAGTACATCTGCCTTCGGAAACACTTAAGAACCCTCTATGTTGCAGCAGTAGTAGTTAGCCTTATCCTCTGAGGGCTAATCTGTGGTCCGTGTCATCTAAAGGCGGTCAGATTACTGGACAGGTCAGTGAAAGGCCAGACATCAAATCTAAACCAATTGGCACAGCTCCAAAGAAAACACCATTTTTACCCCTAGAATCAACGACAAAAATGTCTCGAGTTGAAGAGTGAAAATATGAGAATGACAGAAGAAAAACATTGAGGCAGCTCTGGTAGTGACCGCTAGTGACCCCTGAAGGCAGCCGGAGTCTGGACAATATTCAATATCACTCTCAATCTAACGACCTGAAATAATACACACGACTCTTTCATTCCTAAGGAATTTTACAAGGCTGTCTCATTCATATACAAGCACTGTAGAATGTGTTCACCTTTCACTGGCTAAATTCTGTTTGTAACTGAATAATCTAGAATCAACACACACAGACACAGACACACACACACACGTATATATATATATATATATATATATATATATATATATATATATATATATATATATATATATATATATATATATATATATATATAGGAAGATAGATAGATAGATAGATATATAGATATATATATGTATACATACATACATATATATCTACTTCATTTTCAAAAATGTTGATTTGTTATCCAAACATCTTCATGTGTCAGACTATTATGTTCACACCGCAGACTTAATCCTTTCCTAACAATCTGGTTTTATTAACCTGAGTTAAGCTAAAAAAAGACACTCTCCGTGTACAAAATATTGAAGTGTATACAATCATGACAAATTGGCATGATTTTCCTTTGGATACAGTTTAATTTCTGAATTGTAACTTAAAACTAGATCATTCTGGATGATGTTTTGGTGTTAAAGTTACTTTATTTATGAAACACCAGGAAACATTTTGGGCATAAAACAGTTGAGAAGGAACTCATCGTCAGTGATTGATGTGATTTAGGTTAATAGCGGGCAATATTTGTGTCAGTAGAACTCGGGAGGGTTCTGGCGAGAATAAACTAAATACATGCACATAAGGTGGGTGCGTTATTTTATGGATTCTTTCTGTCACATTCCTCCTCCCCAGAGAGGGGGGAACTACAGCACTATAGCAGCACATTCCCTGCATAACAAAAGCCAAACCCAGCACTTCTATACAGAGTGAAACCACACACCCCCTGCCCCCCCCCCTCAACTCCTCCATATACAGGGTGAAACCACACACCCTGGCCCTCCCCAACTCTTCCATACCGAGTGAAAACCAGCCCCCCAACTCCAGTCCAACTCCTACATACAGAGTGAAACCATACACACCGTACACTTAGTCAGCAGGGCATGTGGGCACCCAGTATCTAAATCCTGGCTTAAGACCCTGACACAGACCCTGGCCCTCCCCACTAATGCTTACCCAATTGGAGGGGGAGGGGAATGACAACAATTTCCCACTTTCGTGCAACCACTGAGGAAAAAAGAGACAAGATATCATTTCATCAGAAACTGCATAACCAGATATATTCAGTAGGCAAAAAGTTAAACTTGTATACCTTTAAAATTGAATCGACTAAATTCAAGTCATAGCAACTATATACATAATTGTTTTGTGCATAGGAATAGAAATATTTTTCATTAAAGGAATGCCTGAAGGATGCCCCTTTTTGCCTGTGTCGTATACCAGATAGTCAGAGCAGCAATAGGTACAATGGAGGGGAGAGAGAATTTCTTAAACTGCTTCAGAAATCCCAATCTTGACATCCTTGGCGTGACCTTTGAGGTCTTAATTTCCCTTACGTCTCCCCCCCCCCCCCAACCAGACACTCCCTCTACCTGAAGCTTTAACCCTTATGCTACTGGTGGCTAATTTGGCCAATACAAAATTATGCACAAAACCTTAAAAATGACTGAAAACCTGGCAAATGAGTACTCATATAAGAGTACTCAGCGAGAGCTATCCAATGAGTACCAACATGACAGGGTTTAGATGGTTTTCAAAAATCTTTGCATCCTTGTCGTTTGGACGAAAGTAGCTTTAGCATTGGAATTGTTAAGAGATGTTTCATCAATATGAATGTGTTTACTGGTCCCGCTCACAGTCCGCCCAACATAGAAAAACCCCGATATCGCTGGAGGGATGTAACTGATACCTTAACCTCTACACACTGATACCTATCTATCCGCACCCTCCCGTCATCGCTACAATCTCATTGGCGCAGATATTCAAAACATTCTCCTCGAGATGGTACGGTGCAAATACCACATTTAACACATTCATGGCTGCAGGGGTACCAACCAAAATGCAAATATCTTAAAAATCTTTGTTAACAATATTGATGATGATGATAATAATAATAATAATAATAATAATAATAATAATGATAATAATAATGATAATAATAATAATAATGATAATGATAATAACAACAACAATGATAATAATATAATGATGATGATGATGATGATGATAATAATTATGATAATAATAAAACTAATAATAATAATAATAATAATAATAATAATAATAATAATAATAATAATAATAATAATAATAATAATAATAATAATAATAATGATAATATTAATAATAATCTTCATTCAAAGAGGGTAACTTAGTCCAAAGGTAAGGATCTTCCCTGACGAGCTCTGCACTTAGCTATGTTAAGATTACTTCCTTTAAAATGTCTTAACCCTCCCAATGCTGATGCTACTTTAATCCACAGCACAAGAATGCAATGATTTTTGAAAACCATCTAAACCCTGTCATGTTGGTATTCATTGGATAGCTCTCGCTGAGTCCTCTCTGATGAGTACCATATGCCAAGATCTCAGTCATTTTCTCAGGTTTTTTTGCATCATTTTGTATTGGCCAAATTAGCCACCAGCAGCATTAAAGGGTTAAAACATCTTAAAATATTTCCTTCATTTTTACATTGATTCACTGTTTCACTAGCTGTGCCCTCTACATATAATGTCTGGTTGAACTGGGGTATCACTGCTCACAGTCCGCCCATATCTGATAGAGAATGATGATAAAAGCATCCAGACAAATCTCTATCGTAAACCAGCGGGTGTCTCAGGTTATTCCCCGTCATAGGCAGTCAAGGGTGATAGCAAAATTATACCTATAGGTGCGAGAACCTTTTATTCACTTGTATTTTGTTCCCCACCTCCCTATTGAGGAGAGTGTGTCTGTCACCTGCGTACGCTGATTGATGCTCTCTAGGTTATAGGAGATACAAAAAGCTGCTGCCGATAAAGCACATCCCCCGGGGCAGTTTTCTAATCACGGTGTCCGTGAAGCTCGTTGAGTGGTCGTCCTGGCATGTGGTTTAGGTAGATAGGCCTTTCCTCTATATCAACGATGCTACCAGGGCACATATCATGATCAGCATCTACTAGTCCCAAAAAGTGTTTGTTTCCTATAACGGTCTGAAAAAATTGGGTAGGTACTAGGTAGGTAGGTAAAAAGAAAAATAGGATTATTACTTTTTTAAACAATGAATGTTTCATGGCAGCTTTTGTTGCAATGCAGTGTTCTAATCCTGTACTTATGTTTATTGGGAGTTGAAAGGGCAGAAAAAACTTTAGGGTTGGGATTTTTTTAAGAAATAAATTTTTAGGCTCGGGTTTCAGGAAACAAACAAATTTTTAGGAATAGGTATGCTACTGGGGCAGGCATCCAGCACAGTATTTATTCTGGACTGAGGACTAGGAACAAAACTCACAAGTCACTTACAGGACTAAAATATATCTCCTCCAACCATTGCTTTAACCACAGCATGAAAATGATCATCAAAAACGTGTTACCCGAGTATTGCCAGATATTAGGTGTTGCTGGAGCATTGCCAGAGCATTACCTGCGTATTGTCAGAGTATTGCCAGAGCATTGCCATTGCCAGAGGTCTGTTCCATAAGGGCATTGCTTATGACTAAAGCATAGAGAATGATCTACATGAATTAGGTGTTGCCAGAGTATTGCCAGAGTATTGCCAGAGTATCGCCAGGTGGGTCTGTTTTGTAAGGGCTATGCTTATGACTAGAGCATAGAGAATGATCATCATGAATTAGGAGTTGCCAGAGTATTGCCAGAGTATTGCCAGAGTATTGTCAGAGCATTGCCAGACGGGTCTGTTCTATAAGGGCATTGCTTATGACTAGAGCATGGAGATTGATCCTCAGAAATTAGGTGTTACCAGAGTATTACCAGAGTATTGGCAGATGGGTCTGTTCTATAAGGGCATTGCTTATGACTAGAGCATGGAGATTGATCCTCAGAGATTAGGTGTTACCAGAGTATTACCAGAGTATTGCCAGAGTATTGCCAGATAGGTCTGTTCTGTAAGGGCATTGCTTATGACTATCAATGGGAATGCATCCCTAGGGGTCAAGATTGAGAATATTTGGGACCATGTGTACAATTACGCTAAGATCAGCCTCTTTTTGGGGGATAGCATCTGGTCAAAAGCTTCATTGGTATCCCAATAGGTGGCAGCACAAATGGTACACACTAATCTCTACCAGCTTTGCCTACAGGAATTATATCATGTGACTGAAGATTATTCCATTGGTCTTGAACCAATACCAAATAGATAGCTCAATTGCAGAGATGTTATAAACCTTGGCAGGTTGCTGCAGTGTGTTGTCACGGCAACACGGTTGCCAGGCAACAGTCCCTTGTTAGTCTCAGTGCACGGTTTGTATTTTAAGCCGAACAGGCATCTAATCTACGCTGACAATGGCAGACATAGGATCAGACTACCTGTCTACAAGGCCACCGTAAAAAAACAACGGTCTGAGCCTCTAAGAGTTCTTACTTCAAGGGATTCATGTACATACCACAATAAAGGCCTGTCAGCTGACAGAGCTATATGTATCAACTGCAGTGTATCCTGAATAGTTTGCAGGGTCTTAACAAAGATGCGTTCTGCATACTTTTAGACACTGTTTCCTGAAAACCTCCTTTTTGGACAGGCAAACATTTCTATGAAAAATTTCCAATTTTTACTTTATTGGGGGTAATAACCAAAATATTTTCTAAACAAAACATCTTCAGGACATAGCTGAAGATGATGAATTGCCCTTTTTGACTAAATAGGCTATTAGATGTAGTTGGTATACAGATTTGAAGATGATTAGTTGCTAAAGCAGGATGGGCAGAAATTTTGGATTTGCTGTTTTGAAATCCTGGCTAAGATCCTGCTAGTGTGTATCCAGGATAATCTTCTGTCCAGGGGCTTAGCCACCTATGCGTCCAGCGTGTCATTTGGACACCCAGAACACTATTTTTTGACAGTTTGGACACCCAAAAGTTTAGGTCAGGATTTGCTGGTGATGACAATTCTAGGAGATAGTGCATGTAGTGTCACTCCTACAATACAAACAAAGCAGTTACTGGCCTAAAAAGCAAAATCTGTAGATATATAGGGTTTATTTCATTAGTAGTGTGAACTTTTTACCACACTTTGGACACCCAAAAGTCTATGAAACCTCTGTTTGGACACCCTGTTTCCAAATCCTGGCTAAGACTATGCTCCTGTCTGGCAGAGCTCTGCGTGTATTACGGTGACACTGAAGAGGGGATGCAGGGTTCATAGTAGCCTAGCTTACTAGAGCTGGCTTATTCTTCACCAACTAGTCATGATTTTGTTACTAGTCAAGTCATTATAGTACTTTTCAGATTTGCCAGATGGCAGCACTGCTGAATTTTGTGGCTGTTAATACCAATAACATACATCTGGTGTGGAAATTAAGAACTAAACTGGACTCAGCAAGCACAGTGAAGTTATGATGACAGCAAGCAATATACAGAAATACAAATGTATTCAGCCTGGTATCGAGGCTAGGTTCATAGAGGTGTGACTATGGTCCCCTCCATGGCTCAGACCACTGCAGCTGTTTTGTTGGGGTGGGCGGGTCTGCGTAACAGACAGAATTGTTTCCCCCATCCTCACCGGAGCGATCACTCATCACAGGAACCTCCCCTATCAACCACACAACAGGAAATCGAGGGAATTAAAAAAGCCATCGCTGCCCGCCTGCCTCGGAGCTGAACTGTGCCCGCTCATGTCAAATGGCAACGCCTAATAGAAATACTGATTGTCACTTCAAGCCTGCATTGTGCTACTGATGGCCGCTCATAAAATGAACGACACTCACAGCAGTCAAAAGCAGCTTGACAATGTTGAAGAAATCTTGGGGGCAAAAGTATTTCTAGGACAATATTTGGTGGAGAAATGCTAATCCAAATATTACCACCAACTTTCCTTCAAATATCTTGTAAAATAATTCTAAATTCCAAAGATATTGTCAAAAGTATCATAGATCCAGACGACAGTTTGTGCAGAATATTTTAAGCATTGACAGGTTAATCACCACAAAGAATGGAAAGATCACATTAAAGCATCCACAGCACTAGCCCTCAACAAAGACCCCTCACGCACACCTTACTTTACACACCCTCTTCCAGGGAGAAATAATTGTTGCTATGGCAACAGGTGTTTCCATGGCAACGGATCTCGTTAGCCAGAAAGGCTTTCAAGCTAGATGTTGTAGCAACTGTGCATTATGTCGGCTCCTTCAAGTCACCAGCAGGTTCTCAGTTGACATTACCTCTCAGACCATCGACCTCTGCTCAATAACAACAAATGAATGGACCTGTCCATTTAGTCTGTGCGAAGTCTACGTTTCCATGGCAACCTCATCACTAGGAACCTGCTGTCATGCTACCGGCATTGTTTAATGGGTGATCATATAAAGAAACGCTACAAAGCCCACACAATTACAATGGTCAGGTCAGAGGCATCTGTCAGGCAATTTTATTATACTGTATCTATATCATGAAATATAGATCAATACATTGATATGGATGGCAAAATTTACTTCAAAGCCCACACAGTTACAATGGTCAGGTCAGAGTGATTTGCCACGCAATTTTATTATACTGTATCCATATCATGAAATGTAGATCAATACACTGATATGGATGACAGAATTTACTGACCACCCTATACAACTAGGTCTTAGCCAGCAGGGTGTCTGGGTGTCTTTTGGACTTCCTGGTTCATGAAAAATACCTGATTTTATGTAAAAAGACACCCTAGATTTTGGTATGTGTTTTTTACAAATACCAATTCCAAGTTAAATTTCTAAAAAGTTGAACTTCAAAATAATAATAAAGACATTTCTTGAAGAATTAAGCATATAATTACTTTATTTGTTAATGTACAAAATCAGTGTAATGATTTTTACTATTTGAATCAGGGACTTTGGACACCCTTAATTCTTGAAATCCAAGTCCCTACACACAAGTACTGAAGGAATTCCAGTTTGTGGGCAGTTGATGTTGGAGAGATGACCGCTTCAAGACTCTAATGCCAAATGAGCACATGCACTCTAACCCTTATGCTGCTGGTGGCTGTTTCGATCGATACAAAATGATGCAAAAAAGCTGAACATGATTGAAACCCTGGCATATGGGTACTCATCTGACCATACTCAGTGAGAGCTTTCCAATGAATACTAACATGACAGAGTTTAGATGGTTTTCAAAACTTTTTGCATTTTTCTCCCATAGCAGAACCTTGGATGAAGAAAAGAATGGATATGTAGCGAGAGACCAATGTCTATATACCCTATAGTTAAGTGCTGGACTCATGCCAGGAGTACCCGAAAAGCCATCAGCACTAGGTCACGTGGGTACAAGGACCAATCAGGGCTCTCGCATCGATTACATTACATGAGAAACCTTATCTCCACCACCAGCTGGGGGTGCCCAGAGCACCATTTTTTTGACTATTAGCGGCTATTAGTTGACACTGGTTGAGGCTAGCATGTTCAGGATCACCGGCTGGTTTCGAATCCACTTGTGTTTGGTCATCTAAGGCAGAACATAGTAGACTCAGTATGGAAAGTGTTAATACAAAACACATTCTTCCTATCTGTGTGGACCATGCATAGAGAGAACAGGAGGAGGAGAAGGGGAGATCAATGACCATCAAGCCTTTTGCTGTGGGCATTTATAGACCAGGCCTGATGAGCATGGTTAAATATGACTATCAGGATATTGCAATTAATACACGCAAGATCTGTTGGCAACAAGTCCCTGGCATATCAGTCTGAGTCACAGTCTGATGTTGAGAGCTAACAAGAGACTATTTGTGTGGACCATATGCATAGAGAGGAGGAAGAGAGCAAGGGCCATCAAGCCTTTGTTGTGGGCATTTATGGACCAGGCCGTGATGAGCATGGCTAAATATGACTATCAGGATATTGCAATTAATTAAGGTAGCTCCGTCCCCTATAATTATTTCATTGCTGATACCCATCTATTGAGTGTAAATATCATGTGATGGCTAATGTGATTAGTGTTCATTACACACAATCTATTTCCACCCTTACTGATCACAGGACCTTGCCGCCTCCTGCTGCGATGCTGCTGTGCAGTCAGCCGTGACTCGATCAGGGGCGGGTGGCACCAATACAGGACACTGCCCATCAGGGCTGCTCAATAGAATACTAAATATCAGTATCCAATGGGAAAAAGCATTGCGTGTGTGTATATGACTCAGGGCGGGCATCATCGATACAGGACACTGCCCACTGGGGCTAGTCAATACAATAACAAATATCTATATTATATGGGGAAATGTATTGTTTCATTGCAAATCTGTACTGATACTGCGTAATGATATAGCATTGAGTAAAATATACATATATATATCTATATATATCTCTCTCTCTATATATATATATATATATATATATATATATATATATATATATATATATATATATATATATATATATATATATATATATATATATATATATGTGTGTGTGTGTGTGTGTGTGTGTGTGTGTGTGTGTGTGTATATATATATACTGATACCTTTCGTTTAAGATCTGTTAAACTGATACTTCTTAACATTATAAAACTGACTTAACTGCTACCTGAATTAATCTCCACATGTATCATATCACAAAGATTTTAAAGGTGCCAATCCCTATCCTTGTCACAACTCAGGCACGTAGCAGCATTATCATGGCCAGTGTCACTGCATAGCTAAATGGTAAAATGGTCGTCACTGCTGTGCTGACAGATGTCAACCCATAAAACAACCTATTAGGTGCCCTAAGTGATGCATAGTACTTAGGATGGGAAGCTTATCCGGTTCCTGAGTGAGATCCTGTCTTTGTTGGTATCAGCATATTGAACACTGATTCTTTAACATATTAATGCTTAAGAGTACTTCCAACAATTATCGTCTGGATCTATGATACTTTTGGAGATAACTTTGGAATTGCCAATGATTTTACAAAATATATCAAGGAGAGTTGCTGGTAATGTCCTGATTAACATTTCCCCATCAAATATTTTCTTAAATATGCTTATGCCTTCAAGATTTCATCAAAAACGTTAGGTTGCTTTTGGTCGCTGTAAGCATTTATGGGTTAACAACACACTTTTATACTGCAGAAATAAATCAAAAAGCTGGTACTGTGATTAAGTCTAATATGATTGCTACGATGGCTACATCTAAACAAAAACTTTATAAAAAGTGTATGTAAACCATGGTTTCTAATACTATATTACACTAAGTTGGTACTATATTCTGCACAACCTACTTGTGCTATTATTTGAATTATACAGTCTTTCCAGAGTTCATATTGCTCTGATTACTGTAGAACACACATATTATGCGGGTCCCAAATATAGCAAATTGGGGAGTTTTCGCATCATAGCGTATCTTTATGTTCGCGATGGTAGCTGCCGCTGACAGCGCCAAAGTACAGAAAAAAAGTACAGCATTTTTATATATAGCGAAGCAGAACCACACGCTATGTACGCTATACATAAACAGACCCTTATTTATAAACATTGTGTGTTCTACAGTTAGCCTAGTGAAAGAAAGATTGATTCTTTAACCTGTATGCTGCTGGAGGCTAATTTGGCCAATACAAAATGGTGCAAAAAGAAAAGAAAAATGATTTAAACCCTGGCACAGGGCTACTCATCTGAGTACTCAGCCAGAGCCATAAAATGAGTACCAACATGACAGGGTTTAGATGGTTTTCAAAAGTCTTTGCATCCTCAGGACGAAAGTAGCCTTAGCATTGGAAGGGTTAAACAAACCTTGTTCCATTGAAGAAAAGAGAAGTTACCTACTTACAACTGGATGTCCTTTCATTAAAGATAATCATATCTACTATAATGTCCAATTGATTATATGCAAGCACCATTGTCTGGAGGATGCTCTGAAACCCACTAATGCATCTGCTATTAGCATAGCAGCTATTGGGAATCAATTATGTAACCTGCAAGCAGATATCTGGCTTCATCCTCCAGCAACCGGGTTGACTAATCTCCCATCAGTGAGACATTATACCGTAAATTCTGGGAAATTTAGACCACCCTAGGAATTTGGGCCACTATAATTATTAATTTGCAAAAATTATTGGGAAATATGGACCACCTTGGATCTATCACTGGTAGCTATGTCACAAAGTATGGACAACTATTACTCAGCTTTGTAAGTATTTTCATAAAAATGGGCCACCCTTAACCTATATAATTGTGATTAGTAAAAACGTGTCCCAAATTACTGAGAATTTACAGTAATGTATTTGCTATTAGCATAACAGCTATTGACAAATCTGCCGTCAGAGAGCTATTCCAGCGATGTTTACCACAAATGTAGATCCACCGGATACGCAACCGACAGGTCTCCCTGAACAACCTGGCTGCGGCAAATAGCCCAAAAGTTGCTTTCTGCACATGTTGGTGCGCAACTTTCTCTGTAATGTAAACATACGAGAGCCCTTATTGATCTTTGTTTCCTAGTGACGTCACACTAGGATGAGGTTCGAGACCCCTGGGGCGCATATAGTAATTGGTCTCTGGCTACCTATCCACTGTTTTATTCATCTCAGATTCTAGTGATGTTTACAGCACTATAGATCTATCATCCACGCACGGAGCCCTGGGGCCTCCTACACTGTGGCAAACCACGCTGGGTATATTCTCTGTCTCAGGGCCAAAATAAACAAACTAACAATAAAAAACATGGCTATTGGCTTTTTTATCCAGCTATATAGTTTACAAAAGCGGTAATATGAAGTCTCCAGTTTCTAACTAATCCATTATTGGCATCATGTGACTGAGAAACATGGCCATTGGCTTTCCATCTAGCCATAAAGTTTACAAAAGCTGGAATATGAAGTCTTGAGTTTCTGACTGATCTGTTACTGGCATTGTGACTAAGAAACATGGCCATTGGCTTTTATCTAGCCATATAGTTTACCACAGAAGGAATATTGATTCTGAGAAACATGGCCATTGGCTTTTAATCTAGCCATATAGTTTACAAAAGCTGGAATATGAAGTTTCTGAGTAATCCATTATTAGCATTGTGACTGATAAGCGCCTAACTAGACGTTCCAATGCTGAGATTATTTTCCTCGAAACACAAGAATGCAAAGACTTTTAAAAACCATTTAAATCCTGCTATGTTGGCAATCATTGGATAGCTCTTACTGAGTACTCCCAGATGAGTAACCATATGCCAGGGTTTCAGGCATTTTCCATTTCTTTTGCAATGTTTTGTATTGGCCAAATTAGCCACAAGCACCATAAGGGTTAAACAGCCCATAGAATATCTACTGCTGTAACAATAATACTGTGCTAATGCAACTCAGAAGGGACTAGGATGCAAAGAACATGTAGGCTGTTATTATCCCAGCAGAGGCGCTGTCTGTAACGTAGATACCTGTAGCCTCAGCTAGGGATGTCATTGATATGAAATTTTATCGATTCGATTAATTGATATATATTTCGATTCGATTCGATTCGCTTCGATACACCGTAACGTGCTCGTAGGGCACAATTATTTGTAGGGATGTCACTGATATCCCTTTTTTTCAATTTGATTAATTGCTATACTCTTTCCGATATATATCGATTGGATTCGATTCAGTTCGATAACCTGTGTCATGGCCATATGCCTGAGTAAAGTACACCATTCCTTCCAATTTCTCTTACAAAAGCCATAGAAAAATTGTTCAATACTTAGTCAGAGTTTCACATTGCTTTAGTTTAACATGAAAATATCTGGGAAAGGTGTTTTTTTTTATTAATAATCATGCGCCATTATTGGGTTGCAGAATATTGATTATTTCGATTCGATACCCAACCATTAGATTCGATTTAATTGACAAAGTGAAAATGTCGATCGATCGATTTGTCGACTATCGATGACATCCCTAGCCTCAGCAAGGTTTTGGGGCTAGACCGCCTTGCTGCTATAGCAGTGGTGGTTCCAGGAACATGACTGTTATTGTAACGAAAGAAACACTGTCTGTCACATAGATACCTGTAGCCACAGCCGAGAGGTAAGGTGTTCATATAACACACTGTTACCTGACCTAACAATAGGCTGACATTTATAATAACCTGAGAAATGGCAATTGAGCTATTCTAATAGCACATGAAGCTGCTAGGCATTGAGACTAGCGTGATATGGCAACAACTCCAACAAAACTGATACTTTGTATGTCTATTGATATATGCTTCTAGCATAGCCGTGATGCTCGGCGAGCAGGAAAATAAACAAAAAAGGCCTGTTTCCTTTTTTTAGGCTACCAAAAATTTAAAAAAACCACTCCTGATATCCAAAACCTAGCATATTGTTCCTCATCAATTGTAATACAGGAGATACCAGGAGAGGTTAGAGAACGCCACTATCTAGAAAGTAGGCTGCACAATTGAATGAGTCACAGATTATCCACATCTTCAAGATTTTCTAAGTTGGTCAATCATCACCGCCCTTCTATATAGTAGCATAATATGGACAATCCAAGAAAAAATGTTTCAATGTTCCCAATAATGCCCACAATGAATATCTGATTATATGATACCTAAATCAGCATTGCCCTGAAATGCCCTTCAATGCCCTTCAGGATTTTGTCAATTGTTGGATACAAAAGTAAAATACAATAAATGATATTGGCACAAAGTAAAATCTATTTCAAAAAATTCCAGTGAATTGCATGATTGAAATATTTAAGGGTTAAGCTGTATTCTTACATAGAAAAACACACAACACAAACCCAAAGAATGTTAAGAATTGCACTGTATCAGACCTGGAAGTGATAAAGTGCCCCCTGGCTTTGATTTTCAGTACTACTCGTTCCTATCGTGTACTGCATGAACCCACCTTTCTCTTGAGCAGACTAAGTAATTTATCGTAATTTCCAAAGAGCATTTTTCGTATCAGGTTGCCCCATTTACCTTATTAGGCAGATAAAGGCGTATGATGTTCGGATGCGAGAAAGGAAGCCTTGTCTGTCTGTTCGTCTCCTTACTCACCCGGCATTTTACGCATCATTTGTAGGTATTCACGAGGGTAATTACCGAGACAGTGCACTACGCTATTTTGATATGCTGCCAGAACCACTCACAGAAGTTACGTCTCAACCTATGTTTAATGCACCTACATCCATGGAACAATTGACAATAATTAGCTTAGCCTGAAAAAACTCACTTTTGACATCTCGCCGTGGGGGAAAACGCGCTGGATAGGTACGGCGGCCGTCTTAACAAGGAAACGGCTTGCTTTGTTCCTTTTGAAATTACGCCGTGTCGGTGACTCGGAGTGAAGTCATCGAAGCACAAAGATATTGTCTGGTTTTATTTCATTTGCACACGCAATAATCTCTGTTTCTGCCTGATGTGGCCGGGATCCACTGGGCACATTGTTATTGGCTAATGGCCTGCGAACAGCGTAAGATTAACACCCAATGCAACCCCCACCGTATCCAGATCCACTCAAGCACATAGACTAGATCCTAGTCGATGAATTCATTAAATTGGGCTTTTCTCTGTTCTGATCTCTACCATTTGCTTAACCCTTATGCTGCTGGTGATAATTGTGCCAATACAAGATGATGCAAAAAACCTGAAAAATGACTGAAACCATAGCAAATGGGTACTCATCTGAAAGTACTCAGTGAGAACTATCCAATGAATACCAACATGACTGGGTTTAGATGGTTTCCAAAAATCTTTGCGTCCTTGTGCTTTGGACGAAAATAGCCTCAGCATTACAAGGGTCTAGGTGTTAGTTCATGTGACTTCACTCAAGCACACTGCTCTGAGGCATAATGTATAGGGATCCATGATTGAACGGGATCTTAGAGATATGTAGTGTAGTGACCATATTTGGGTTATATAACGGGCGAGATAGTGAGAGGGTATGAATACTGTAACAATATCATGGGTGAATCAGGGCGAATCCATTGTCTAATGGCCTGCGAACAGAGTAAGATTGACACCCAATGCGGCAACCCCCACCGTAGCAAGATCCACTCACGCACACTACTGAGGTATAATGTGGAGGCATCCAAGACAGAAGGAGATCACAGAGAGAGAGACATCTAATGTAGTGACCATATTTAGGTTATATAATGGGCATGGTGGTGAGAGGTAATGAATACTATAATATAACAATATCAGGGGTAGATCAAGGATTTCTGAGGCATAATGTGGAGAGATCCAAGACAGAATGGGGAATAGAGAGATTATAGTGCAGTGACCATATCAGAGTTATATAATGGGCATGATGGTGAGAAGAAGTGAATATCGTAACAATAGCAGATAAAGGATTTCTGGGTATAGTGACCATATCAGGGTTATATAATGGGCAAGATGATGAGAGGGAATGAGTACTATATAACAATATCAGGGGTGGATCAAGGATTTCTGGGTATGCCGTCATATTTAGGTTGTATAATGGGTATGATGGTGTGAGGCAATGAATATTGTAACAGTAGCAGGGGGGCACACAGGATTTCTGGGCATAGGGTTCATAATGGGTTATATAGCGGGTAAGAGGAATGATAAAATAATAGCAGGGGTGTATCCATGATTTCTACCCCCCCCCCCCCCCCCCCCCCTTGCACTCAGACTAATATCTGCTTGCTGCTGCCAAGCTCAAACCTCATTAAACATTGGCAAACTAGGAGACATAATACCTCATTTTGGCTAAGGTAGGGGATATGGAAATTAAATCACGCAGCAAGCAGTCAGCTTCGTTGAAGTAAACAGTAGAAACAGAAACTTGGCCGTCTTACAATCATGATTAAAGGTTACCTTAGAGAAAATGTAGCTCTAGGTGATAAGCTATTGCTCACATGATACTGCACTATAGTAACAGCATACATACAGGCTAACCATTCTTATGTTGGGTTACCAAGTTTCTATATATTTTCAAAATAAAGTAAGGTTCAAGACATATTTCTAAGAACTATTGGAGAGAACCGTACTCTCACTGCATCATCATCCTGTTGCTAGGTAAAATTGTGATGTTGCAAGGTAAAATCATCATGTTGCTAGGTAAAACCATGTTGCTAGGTAAAACCATCAAGTTGCTAGGTAAAATCATCCTGTTGCTAGGTAAAATCATCATGTTGCTAGGTAAAATCATCCTGTTGCTAGGCAAAATTGTCATGTTGCTAGGTAAAATCATCATGTGGCTAGGTAAAATTGCCATGTTGCTAGTTTAAATCATCATGTTGATAGGTAAAATGATCATGTTGCTAGGTAAGATTTACATGTTCCTAGGCAAAATAATCATGTTGCTAGGTAAAATGATCATGTTGCTAGGTAAAATCATCATGTCATTTGATAACATCATCATGTTGCCAGGTAAAACCATCATGTTGCTAGGTAAAATCATAATGTTGCTAGGTAAAATCATTTAACAAAACAACGTCATTGATAAATCAGCCGTAGTCAAAATCGTAAATCTGACCAACCCTATGACACACATCACTCAAATTCCCCTCAAAACCCCCTAAAATACCCCTCAGGATCCCCCGTATGCCACTAAACCCGATTGTCAGGCTGTGGGGGCCTTTATCCTGCATCAGCTACGGCTATGATTATTCCAAGGTGCAAGAGGCTTTCTATGTATCCCCAGTACATCCCTGCATCCTAAAGCGCATGGAAATCGATGACTCCCAGCTCAAAGACGATCCCTGCTAGCGTAAATTCTCGGAAATTTAGACCACCCTAATGGGAATTTGGGCCACTATGATTATTTTGCTAAATAGTTAATGGGAAATCTTGGCAATCCTCGATCTATCGCCAGTTGTCATTTCACAAAATATGGACCTAGCTGTAAATCTTGCTGATACAACATCAAGGTATTTTCAGAAAACATGGGCCACCCTGAACCCATAAAAAATATTAATAAGCGTCCTAAATTACTGAGAATTTACAGTAGATGTTGTGAGAGGCTTCCTGTTGTATTCACCATATATTCCCCTCATTCTATAACGCATGGAAATCGATGGCTCTCGGCTCAAGGACGATTCCCACTAGATGGCGTTACAGGCTTTCTGGCGTAGTCCCTTTAACCCATTCACACTTAGAGTTTCTCTAGAAAGTTTCGTCTGCTATTCTGATACTTTTGAAAATATCTTTTGAATAAAGCAAAAATTCACGAAATATTTGAAGGAGAGTTCTTGTGAGGCTTGTGATAAACATTTCTCCTTCAAATGTTTTCTAGAAAATGTGTTTGTAAGTTAAATATTACCTAAATAGTCAGGCATTTTTGGCTGCTCTGAGTGAGTTAATAATCTCCTCGTCCTATAACGCATGGAAATTTGATGGCTCTTGGCTAAAGAACGATGCCAACTAGATGGCATGAGAGGCTTTTCGAGTATCCATGTATATTCCCGCATCCCCTTCTTTTGCTGGTGGCTAATTTGGCCAATACAAAATGATGCAAAAATTCTGAAAAATGACTGAAACCTTGGCAGTTGGTTACTTATCTAAGAGTACTCGGTGAGAGCTATCTAATGAATACCAACATGACAGGGATTAGATGGTTTTCAATATCTTTGCATCCTTGTGCTCTGGACAAAAGTAGCCTTAGCATTGGAAGGGTTAAAGCACTAGATGGCGTTAGAGGCTTTTGAGCATATCCATGTGTATTCCCCTCGTCCTATAACGCATTTGAATCGATGGCTCCCGGCTAAAAGGACGATCCCCACTAGATGGCTGATGCAGGATTGGCATTAGAGAGATGGCAGGACGCCGAGAATTGGTGTTATGGGGTCCGGCTTACCGTATTCCCCGTATATTCCTGCATCCTAGAGCGCTTGGAAATCGATGGGTCCCTGCTCAAGGACGATCCCCTCTAGCTGGCGTTAGAGGCTTTCCGTATATTTCCTGTATATTCCCCTTGTCCTATAACGCATGGAAATCGATGACTCCCTGCTCAAGGACGATCCCCTCTAGATGGTGTTAGAGGCTTTCCGTATATTTCCTGTATATTCCCCTTGTCCTATAACGCATGGAAATCGATGACTCCCTGCTCAAGGACGATCCCCCCTAGATGGCTGTTGCAGGATTGGCACACGGTAAATCAGCAGCTCTGCGAGGCATTAGAGAGATGGCAGGAGCCAGAGAATTGGTGCTTACTGGCATCTAAAGGAGACAGGAGAATTGGTGTATGGGGGCCCTACTTACCGGCATCTAAAGGATCTTCACGGCTGGGAACTCTGATAATACTGAGCAATGGCTCTCCATTGAGGGCCGCTTAACCACAGCACAGCCTGAGAGACCAACTAGTGACAGCAACAAACACAGTCGGCAGCGAGCCTGCACCAGCAGTACATAGGTAGCACTAGGAATCACAGAGGAAATGGACCACTTTTTAATGGAACAACGAAAATTGTGGGTGAAATTGTTTTGTTTGTTTATTCATTCCATGTAGAAGTGAAATCCTTATCAATGCAAGATCTGAGTGAAAAGGTCATGAGAGGTCAGCCATGTTTTCTTTGCTGAGATCTGGAATCTGTCTCTTGGGGGCCTCAGCACTGAAATAACCTAGAGAACAGACACTCACTGACAGGTTTTTCTGCGATATCACACCGCACAAAAAATTGACAATTTTCCCTGTTGGTGGGGACATAAAAACAGGTGCCTAATTACTGGCAATCTTGTTTCTCTAAGCGAACACAAATCTCTGAAATAATCTGAACAAATATTCAAATTTTTCAGCATTTTACAACACAGAAGACTAAATCTATTCCCCCTGTGCTATCCCATAACAGGTTATATAAAAGTGTTTCTAATAAGATTTTCTTAGAGAAGTGGCCTTAACAAATATTCAACTTTTAAAGTTGTTTACAACACAGAAGACTAAATCTATTCCCCCTGTGCTATCCCATACCAGGCAATATTACAGTGTCTTCCTGAGCTCTACCACACCAGGCAATATTAAAGCATCTCTAATGAGATTTTCTTAGAAAAACGTTGCATGTCATATCTAGATTAGAACATGTCTACTAAATGTCGCGTCGCTCGCTCTCTCGTGAGCGTCAGTTTTTCCTGGCATGACCTCTGTAGGTGCGGCCACTCATGCGTACTCAGCGAGTGCCTCCAAAGACAATGAGGCAGTCAATTAGTTAGTGCGGCGGCACAATTAGGAGTACAGCGAGAACCCAGACTCAATTTCCTGCTCGGAGTGGTACTCTAACCCTGAGCCCTCTCTATCAATGCAGGCGTAATGAGAAAAACAGCCCGCCCTGAAATCAGTAACTATTAAACACATGCTAACTACCACCTGGGTTATTTATTCTCATATCTTTTTTCAAATTTACGACCATGATCGGTTTACACGAGAAATGAATTTATGAGTCATTATTTTGTGAAGCACGATGGATTTTTTCCTTGTCTGATGTTTCCTGTACCAAAATAAAGGTAAATAATTTAGGGCTTGAACAACCCTGCAAACCTGACCTACCCTGCTCTGACAAGGTTTAATTTCCAGTCCTTGGTGTATTTCATACTAGGACTGAGAGATGATTCATTTTAGGGACTGGCATCCTTGCAATTTTCATGATACGATACAGAAATTTGGTAATATATATAGCAAACTTCCTTTGGGCAAAGACGTCCAGGTAGCAATTTTGTCAATATCAAATCTTAAATGGTACGATTTTTCGATACAATACTTTTGCCTATTCAGTATCGGCATTTGCTATAGTATCGTGTATCAGCTACTATCCCTATTCATTTTTGCTATAATCACAGAATAATGAACTGCAACACCCTGCCATTTTTCGTGATATTATATTGAGATTTGTGACTATAATAATACCGTACTCATCACTGATAAGAATGTATTCTATATCTGAGTAATGAATTGAGCGTTACTTTATGTCTGATGATTAATTTTTGCTACAATCACACAATAATGGACTGCAATGCCATCACATTTTTCATGACATCATATTGATAATTGTAACTATAATGATGATAATCAAGCTATAATCACACAAAATTGGACCGCAATGCCATGCCAAATTTATCATGATATCAACACTCATCACTAATACGAATGTATTCTATATCTGAGTAATGAGTTGAGCGTTACTTTATGTCTGACGATTTATTTTAACTATTATTCACACAATAATGGACTGCAATGCCCTGCCATTTTTTATGATATCATATTCAGAATTTTGATTATAATATTAATACTCATCACTAATAAGAATGTATTCTATATCTTCATAATGGGTTGAGTTGAAGTGCAGGACAGAGGTAGTGAGCAGGGTTTGCTAATTGAAGCTTGTTTGCCAAGATCTCACCTGACACAGGTGTGACAGGAACCCTCATTACCACTGATTCATGTGGCTACTATTACACAATGTTTTTACGGGTTGAGCATTACTTTATGTCTGATGATTAATTTTTGCTATAAATGCACACATTTTCATGACATCATAATACATAAAAGAATTGTGACTTTAATAATACTCATCACTAATAATAATGTATTCTATACCTGAGTAATGTTTTGAGCATTACTGTATGTCTGAAGCGCAGGGTATAGAGGTAGTGTGCAGGGTTTGCTGATTAACCCTTCTGGTGCTGAGGCTAAGGCACAAAAAGGCAAATATTTTTGAAAACCATCGAAACCCTGTCTTGTTGGTATTCATTAGATAGCTCTCGCTGAGTACTCTCATATGAGTACCCATTTGCCAGAGTTTCAGTCAATTTTCAGGTTTTTCGCATCATTTTGTATTGGCCACATTTATAGCCAGCAGCAGCGTAAGGGTTAATGCTTGTTTGCCGAGAGCTCACCTGCACAGGTGTGACATGAACCCTCTCGTTAACACTGATTCATGCGGCTACTATTACACAATGTTTTTATTGTTCTTAACGACTAATTCCACGGCTGACGGGACAGAGATTATAGCGCCACCTGAACTTGATGGAGAGGAGTCCCACACGCCCTGACAGCGCCATACATAATTTACGATGCGTGCTCCGTCAGCCAATCACAGGGGATTACAGATCAGCCTGGATGAGGGTGATAATTGGCCTTGAATTGTTAAAATCGCCAAATATTGATTAGCATTAAATGTCTCGTGTTTTCACAATTTCTTGAAAAAAATTATTAACCCCACACATGTATGCTAATGATTTTAACATTAACTTCATCCTGTAAAATCAATTGTACCACAGACATTCGATTCATTGTTTACAGTCTAAGGTCTGATAAAAATGAGAATACAATGAGCTAGTGAATATAAAGAATATAAGTAGGTATTTGAATGAGAGTGGCATAATCCAAACACTATGCTATTCAAAACATTTCAAATACAGCCTCTATTCTCTGCATATCTTCTAAGACCTCTACTAATTCTGACAGGAGTTCAATTGTAATCAGAAGTTGTTGTAGCTGTTTCTGTTGTTGTTTTTGTTGTTGTTGTTACTGTTGTTTTTGTTGTTTGGTTAACAATGGTATTGTTGGTCAGTTATGGAAAGACGGGTAAAAAAATACCCATATATGGGCATGTTGTAAAATATTCTCTTGTCAACTCCAAACTTATAGGTTGAAATTTATTCTAAATTTAACTCAACGGATAATAGATGCCGGTTTGTCATCCATGTTAAATCCTGTCACCTGTGAATTAATCTGGCACCCTCCAAATTCCATTTCAACAAAATAGTTAATATTCAAAAAGATTTCAATTTATCACCTACCCAACACATGTCGAGCTTTGGCCAGGTATTGTTACTTCTCTTAAGTACAGTGACTCATCTCTCAACCAGTCTGCCTCAAACAATGCCAAAAAACCCTGCCTCCCGAGGAACAGAGGTGGGGTGCCGGGTATGCTGGGGTGCATGCGGTTGAGGAACACCCTGTCAAAGGGGTGTTTTGGGTATGAAGGAGGGGTGGTGGTTGCCCCTAGGAGGAATGTGTGGTGGCTATGAAGGGTTTAGTGGTGACTCTTGATTCAGAGTCTGGAGCTAACTGCCAGGATTTTAACCCATTAAAATTTTATCTTAAAATTGTCGTCTGGTTCTAAGATACTTTTGACAATAACTTTGAAATTAAGAATTATTTTACAAAAAATTTGAAGGAGAGTTGTTAGTGATGTTGTGGTAGCTGTAAAGGGTTCAGTGGTGACTCCTGACTCAGGGTCGAGAGCTGCTGCCAGGATTTTTACCCATTTATGCTTAAAAGTTTATCCTGAAATTGTTGTCTGTTTGTAAAATACTTTTGACAATAACTTTGGAATTAAGAATTATTTTACAAAATATTTGAAGGGGAGATGTTGGTAATGTTGTGGTAGCTGTGAAGGGTCCAGTGGTGACTCCTTATTCAGGGTCTGGAGCTTATTGCCAAGATCTTAACCCATTAATACTTCAAAGTTTATCCTGAAATAGTCGTCTGGTTCTAAGATACTTTTGACAATAACATTGGAATTAAAAATGACTTTAAGAAATATTTGAAGGAGAGTTGTTGGTAATGTTCTAATGAACATTTCTCTTCCAAATATTTTCTTAATTATGCTTTTGCTTGCAGGGTTTCATCAAATTTGTCTGGCTGTTTTTGCTGCTCTGAGTATCAATGGGTGAACCAACCACTAACTACTATGAGGGCCACGTACATCTACAAAAACTGATTACAGTTTTCAATATACTATAATGATAATGATGATAATAATAATTGATATTTGATATAGCGCCCTTTCCACCTATAATATTCAAAAGCGCTTAAGAAAGAATAGTTTCTTAATAGAACTTCCCTAAGTTAAATATCTTTTTATTTTGACGTCTTTTGTACTGATGTTCTACTTAATAATAATAATAATAATAATAATAATAATAATAAACTCTTGTCCATTGCTAAAGCTGGTTCTATATAGTCAGTGACATCTCCCTGGGCTGATATATTCTAACATCCTCTGGTCACGCTACTTCTAACCCTTTAATGTTCGCATAATTACCCTTACCCCTTTAATCTTCGCATAATTACCATCTAGTTTGTCACCTGAAGGAATCATTACCACAACACTTCACGTTTGATTGCTACAAGTCAAATAAGGTGAATGGCCTGCGCCTCAATCTACACTACTACAATACTACAGCAGAAATATAAACATAAACACGACCGCGACAACAAATAACAGCTTAATCGTTTAACCCTTATACCGCTGGTGGATAATTTGGCCAATACAAAATGATGCAAAAAAAACTGTAAAAAATGACCGAAACCCTGGCAAATGGTACTCATCTGAGAGCACTCCGCGAGAGCTATCCAATGAATACCAACATGACAGGGTTTCGATGATTTTAAAAGATGTTTGCGTCCTTGTGCTTTCGACAAACGTAGGCTCAGCATTGGAAGGGTTAACCACGGTGCTGGATTGGAGATCTGAGTAAATAAAGTCGCGATCTACAATACTACAGCAGAAATATAAACATAAACACGACCGTGACAACAAATAACAGCTTAATCGTTTAATCATGGTGGTGGATTTGAGATCTGAGTAAATAAAGTCGGTGCCAGTCGGCAGCACACTGTAGAGGGTTACACCACAACCAGCCCTAGTCAAACAAACGCAGAAAGAAAGGTTTGTCAAGACTGACCCACGCCGCAGCCACAGCCATTATTACAAGCTTACATCTGCCTCCTCCACTATGGGAGCAATGTGTGCCTATGTTAACCCTTATGCTGCTGGTGGATAATTTCGCCAATACAAAATGATGCAAAAACCTGAAAAATGGCTGAAACCCTGGCAAATGGGTACTCATTTGAGAGTGCTCAGCGAGAGCTATCCAATGAATACCAACATGAGAGGGTTTAGTTGTTTTTTCAAAAATATTTGCATTCCTTGTGCTTTGGACAAAAGTAGCATCAGCATTGGAAGGGTTAATACATACAGGAGAATAAGAATAAGGCTTCATGGACCACATCTTCCCTAATCACTGGCTATACTGTATACAGATGGTGGGGGGACCGACTATATACCGTCAATTAAGACCCTAACACCTGCTTTGTAATTGCATGTAGTTGTAAATATGTACAATATTTGATTTTGTATTTGCAGTTATTTAGTCTTAACTGTGGTAGCTTTCAGCTTAGCTTATTAATTTTCCCTATTTTATCTAAATGCTTAAACTTCAATACAGCTCCTACACAGGAGGATTATGATACAAGAAGAAGAAGAAGGGACCCATCGATGTGTGCCTTTGGTCCTACATGCAGGAGAATAAGAGCTGCTATCGGTCCCTGACGCTGGGGGACCACAGCTACAGACCATGGGGCGACATGTGTTTACTATGAGACAGAATCACTGCTACTCACCTGAGAAAGAATCCAGCCGATTAAAAGAGAATCCTTTGCGTTGTGAAGAAGTGTGGTAAAAATCCAGGTATATAATCTAGAGAGCTTGTCTGTGTGGAGTGAGGGTTGTTTGCTGTCAGTATCAGATCACTGCTGTGTGTACTAGGGACTACTATCACTAGAGCGTTGGCTGTCTTCGCTGTGGCTGCGGTACGCTCGCTGTCGGTGCGCTAGCTCATAGTAGTAGTCACACCTGCAGCATTGTCAGCCTGAGACCTGTGGGATAGAAACGACTCATTATTCGCCTGAATAAACACAACCCTAGGGCCCTTCTCAGAAGCGCACACAAAGACGCGGCCGCCCGAGTCAGGGATCCTCTCCACAGACACGGGGATCGGCTGCGGACGATGCCTTTCACACCTTTTAACCCATTAATACCATAAATTGTCGTCTGGATCTAAAATACTTTTGACAATAACTTTAGAATTGAGAATGATTTTACAAAATATTTGAAGGAGAGTTGTTGGTAGTAATCTAATTAACATTACCTTTAACCCATAAATACTTAAGAGTTCCTCCAAAAATTGTCGTCTGGATCAAAAGTACTTTTGACAATATCTTTAGAATTAAGGATGATTTTACAAAATATTTCAAGGAGAATTGTTGGTTATAATCAAATTAACATTTCTCCATCAAATATTTTCCTTACTATGCTTTTGCCTCCAAGATTTAATCAAAATTGTCCAGCTGCTTTTGGCCGCTGTGGGCATTAATGGGTTAAGCACAATAATTCCAGCCTCTCCACAGACACGAGGATTGGACCCGGACGATTCCTTTCACACCTTTTAAGCACAATAATTCCCGGCTTTAGCGAACACTGGAGTTTTAATTAACCGGGTTCGACACCTTATACGCGGCCGCTTGCTCCGCTATTGTGGGGTGTAATTCTTGACATATTGTTGGGACTAAAGGCTGGTCGGTTCTCACAGAGAAGACTCAGGGTTTCGGGAGAATAGGGTGGTTTCGGGTATCAGGGTGAAATACCCCTCTCGAGAAGGACAAATCAGGCAAACAAACTATTCCAGGGGTTCAACAAATTTACATTACAATTAA
>OZ012689.1:12178868-12200172 GCA_963942565.1 Maea johnstoni | reverse complement strand
TCACACTCAAAGGAAAACCCAAAACCCTGCATGGGAGTTCTAAGGGAAACGGATTGTTGTTTAAAGATTTCAGCATTTTACTCAACAATGTCAATAAATCATTATATATAACTCCCAAAAGCATATATATTATACATAACATACAAGTACAAACAGGTCAGCCCAACAGAGCCCCTATAGAGGTATGGCCACCCATCTAAAAGATGGAAAAGCCATCATATTTCACCTTCAATTAAGGCCACCTGTCTAAAAAGACTAGCTGTCAATTAGTACACCAATACAGTTGGAATGAGAGAAGGAATTTGTTTTGACGTTGCTTTCAACAGCTTGGGTCATATTGGACAAGATAGAAACCCGGAACCAGGAAGAAATTCCCTTCTCTTCATGCATTGTTCCAAGTAAAGGGGGTTTTCAGTTGCAGAAGTACCATAAACAGCCCTCAACCATGCCACACATTTATATAGTGACCAGGCCAACACGCTTCTGGGAGCCAGCAGAGACCGTCACACTTGGGAGCCAGGCATCGTAACCACTAGGCCACAGTGGATCTGTTTTACCTGTTTCAATCCAGGTATCAAGAGTGAATATGTACCTTGGGTTGATATAGAAGTAGGCTTATAGTTACCTGCCTTACCCAGCACAACAGCAAAGTATGTACTGAGTGCTCTATAGGGTTGGGGGGGGGGGGGGGGGGGGGGAGTTGGGGATGATTCAGATTCATAAACACAGAACCAGTGATAAACGCCCAATTGCCACATACGCTAAGTGATTTTTCCCATTAAAGAGTAGAGGCGCTAAGACACTGTAATAAGCTGCTAATAGAGTGGTTGCCTCTGATGGACTTATCACCAATTCACCAAATATATGTAAAATTTAATATTTTTCTTTATCTTTATCTCCCTGAACCGGCGAACTGACTCAGTAAGAGATACTCTCCTCCCCCAGACCGACACTGCAATCAGACAGCACTTTTCACACATCAACTTCCTCCTGGAACATGGAGCTATGTTATTAGGTAGAGATCTGAGTGTCCTCCTTGACCCCAGCCTCTCACAGCTTAGGACTGCCCCCTGCCTCTCTATTCAGTCTGTAATAGGAGCAAATTGAGTCAGCTTTCCTGTGGATGACCTGGTCATCATCAACATAAAGCAGCACATGCAATCTACTTCTACTTCACTCATCTGAGTAGACTAGCTCCTAGTCTATGATTTACTTATATTGTGCTTTTCTCTGTTCTGTTCTATCTTCTGTTCCATATTTAGGTGTTAGTTTTACTTGCTGTTGATAGATGGCACCAGTGGTGGTCACACTGGTCAGTCAGAATCAAGAAATCCAAATAGACCCTTGCTGGCTGCCTGGTGAGCCAATATAGAACTAAATATGGGTAGACAGTTTAGAATGGTATATAAACATTAGGTGAGTTATTAAAGAAGTGATACATTTTCTTGGCCTAGGACTAGGCTATCATCTGAGAAGCACAGCTAGGATTGCCCCCTGCTTTTTTTCTATACAGTCTGTAATAGTGAGCTTTCCTGAGGATGACCAGGTCATCATTGACACAGAGAGCGCTCCAATCTGCTTCTACTTCACATTACCATTATCAATATCATCATCATCATCATCTTCAAAATTTCCATCATCATCATCATCAACATTTTCATCATCATCATCATCATCATCATCATCACCATCATAATGATGACATCATCATCATTATCATCATCAAAATTCCTATCATCATCATCACCATTATCATCATCATCATCTCACTTTAAGAGTGAAACGGTATGATACAGTACTTCTTGAAATGATACCGGTACCAGACTACCAGTCTTAACGGTATCCAACCCGATAAGCCCATGTAATGGAGGTGTGGAATGGTCAGCCATGGAGTGGTGGTCAGTACATCACCTGTACCTGCTGTGATGACCAGTGGTCAACCATGATGTCTGATGACCATCCATTACGTCACCTGTCAAGTGTCCCCACCGTGCTGCTGATGCTTCACATCTAAGAGCACTTTGTTCCCTTACAATACGTTACATAATCTCAGACCCCACTCGGTGTCTAATCCCCTCCCACACCAGACACCAGGGATTATCTTTATTTATTCATTAATCCATTAATCTCCTGTCTCTCAGGAAGACAGGGATGAGCCGCCAGGTAATCAAGCCTTCAGCAAACAATAGGATTACCAGCATTGTCGTCAGTGGATTAAATGCTGTCTTTGTTATACTCTTAATCCACTCCTGATGGTCTGTTTATTCTAAGCTAATATTATGAAAATAAATTTCAACATATGTTCACAAATACAATACAACCGAATATAATCAAAAGGATAGTGTTTGTTCAAATATATAACCCATTGTTCTGTCTTGAAAACATATGCAGATTTGTCATATATAACATACATATATAATTGTTGTTGTCTTTTTAACACTTTTAATCCACTCCTGGAGAACACCCTGATGGTTGATTACTATAAGCTAATATTATGAAAATAAATTTCAACATATGTTCACAAATACAACGGAATATAATCAAAAGGAGAGTATTTGTTTAAATAATCCATACTTCTATCATGAAAACATACACACATTTGCCACAATCTCTTTGTCATTATGGCATGGTGTAGTCATATTCTCTCTCACTAACTTGATGAATCAAATTGATCAAATTGATCTAACTATATAAACAAAACTAAATAAACAGGCTTGATGGACATCCTGTGAAATAAGAGTGGTTTCTGAAGTAGATGATTCTATCATTACTAAAGAGTTCATGTCTCATGAATTATATATATATATATGTATATATATATATATATATATATATATATATATATATATATATATATATATATATATATATATATACATATATATATACATATATATATATATATATTATATATATATATATATATTTATATATATATATATATATATTTATATATATATATATATATATGTATATATATATATATATATATATATATATATATATATATATATTTATATATATATATATATATATATATATATATATATATATATATATATTTATATATATATATATATATATATATATATATATATATATATATATATATATATATATATATATATATATATATATATATATATATATATATATATATATATATATATATATATATCATTCATTTTATAAAAAATACCACATGTTAAATAATTCTGGTTTCTGAAATACATGATTCTATCATTACTTTATAAGAGAGTACATGCCTCATGATTTATATTCATTTTTATACAAAATACTAGTCATCTCTGGGCACAAGGGGTGCTGGGAGGGTTGGGTGCTGGGAGGGTTTTATGTACCCAGTACCTTACAAAATAATAGGATATAAAACATTTACCATAAAATGCTATTGATGGACGGAAGTATGCCATGTTCTTTAATATAAGAATTATCTCACAAAATGAAACTTGAGAGATGAAATCCGAGACGGGAAGATCAAATTAAAATATATGTGAAAAATAACAATGGTAGCATGTAACAAACAATAAACCCAGACAATAAGACACATCAACATCTCAGCATGGACAATTGTGAGAATAAAAAAATGATTCCAAATTTTAAAAAGATCTCAGCATGAACTTCAAACTGAACATTACTTGGCAAATTCACTTCCTGTAGGAACGAGATCTGAGGTAGATCATGCTGAGGGTGTAATCGATGATAGGTAGTATCAATAGGTATTATATCAAGAGGCTTTTTGAGGGTTATTTGTTTATCTAGTGAAGCGTATCAATAACATTCAATGAAATTCATACATTGAATGTTCCTGAGCGTATGTTCTAATCAAAATATGTTATTGGTGAAAAATGAGACTCATTGAATCCTATAAAGTTTTTCAGAGGAAATGAATTCAATGAATTACAACAATAGTTGCTCTGATAAGCTGATTAAGGAAATCTGACTTTCATCATTGATAAAAGCATCTCCGACACTACATGTTTCCATTTAAAAAAAAAAGATAATTTAAAGTATAATAAAGCATACATCAACCAGAAGACAGAAATAATTTGGTTCTAGTCCCTTCCTCTTCTGGTGTAACAGCAGGAAAATCTCAACAAAAATATTGTGGTTTGCCATAACCTCTTCAAAATGAAAAAAAAAAATCAAAATTGCACCTCTTCTCTCTGTTAACCCTTCGAATGCTAAGGCTACTTTCTTTCAAAGCACAAGGACCCAAACATTTTTGGAAAACCATCTAATCCGTGTCATGTTGGTATTCATTGGAAAGCTCTCGTTGAGTACTCTCAGATGAGTACCCATGTGCCAGAGTTTCAATGATTTTCCAGTTTCTTTTGCATCATTTTATCATTAGCCACCAGCAGCATATTTAGGGTTAAACTTGCATAGGAAACTAAAATTCTGAAATGCATGTGCAGAACGCTTAAATTTTAGTGTGTCAAAATTATCTTTACTCAAGAAAGGTAAGAGTATCTATGGTTAGGTATCATTAGGAGTTGATGCTCCAGTCAGGCATCGGGTATTTCAAGCTACATCTGATTGAAAATGGTCAATTCATTAAATCATTTTTTGCTGGGCAATTCCTTTTTTGAGGTCTTATGGTGAAAGATTAAAGAAACAACTTAAATGGGTGAAATTTAAGTAATACAAGTTTGAAAGCTGAGAGTCATGAGTGTGAACTGGTGGCACATATAATTCACAGCAGATTCACCAGCACAGAAAGATACCTTGTTAAACCACACAATACACACGTATACTATTACCACAAGCAAGAAGAAAGAAAGTTCTATTTAACCATCATTATGCCATCTAAACAAGGCTAAATATGTTAGTACAAACAAGCCAAGCATGGCATGTCTACACGCTCGCAGTATTTCTCTTTACTCATATATTTTAACCCATTCATGCCCAAAACGCAGCTCTCATATCACAGCATCAAGAAAATCTCCACATTAACAACACTATTGATGAAGAAAAAAGGCAACTTGAAGGAATATTTTCACTAAGAAACTTTCTTTAACCCTTATGCTGCTGGTGGCTAATTTGGCCAATACAAAATGATGCAAAAAACCTGAAAAAATGACGGAGACCCTGGCACATGGGTACTCACTACTCACTCATCTGAGAGTACTCAGCAAGAGCTATCTAATGAATACCAACAAGACAGGGTTTAGATGGTTTAAAAAAATCTTTGCATCCTTGTAGTTTGGTCGAAGGTAGCCTAAGCATTGGAAGGGTTAATGGCTTATTAGCATAAGTATGCTATCGGCAGTAATCTCTGGGATTCAGGGGGTTAAGACAAACATATTGCTTCTCGAATGGAAACAGGCGGAAAATGAACAAAGTTGCGTGTATTCCTTGGAGACATTAGTAAAGGAAACAATGGACTAAGAAAAACATCTCTCAGGCTTGTTATGTTTGACTACTAAAAAGTGCTGTGATGCTTGCTATGTAGACATATGTAGTTGTTGGCTGAGTGACTGGGGTATGACATGATTACACAACTCTGGGAGAGAGGCTGCAAACACAACACGCGAATACAACCACTCAGTCACAAAATATGCAATGCAAGAAATATATTTTCTTGGTTGGTAAGGCCTGAGAAATACAATGTTTGTTTCCTGTAACAGTTTGAAAGAAATTGGGTCGGTAGGTATGTAAAAAAAGATTTGGATTATTTTTTCCCAAAAATGTATGTTTCATGCATGTGTTATGTTGATTGGGAGTTGGAAGGGTGGAAAAAACTTAAGGGTAGGGACTTTTAAAGTAAAAAGTTGTCAGGGTCGGGTTTATACAGGAAACACATTTTTTAGGCCTTAACCCATGGCCTTGGCATCCTAGCAAACCATTAAAATGCCCATAATCCCAACTGTCCAACAATAGTTTATAAAAGTGAAAAAGAAATATCATCAGAAATATCAGTAAGAACCTATTGTATTGAGTTATGAATTGAGTGCATATCCCCCACACAAATGGTCAGAGTTTCCGGCCGATACTTTATTTGGGGTTTAGTATAAGTACTCATCCTACCCTGCAGATCCGCCACACAAATGGTCAGTGTTTCCGGCCGATACTTTATTTGGGGTTTAGTATAAGCACTCATCCTACCCTGCATATCCCGCACACAAATGGTCAGTGTTTCCCGGCCGATACTTTATTTGGGGTTTAGTATAAGTACTCATCCTACCCTGCATATCCCCCACACAAATGGTCAGAGGTTCCGGCCGATACTTTATTGTGGGTTTAGTAGAAGTACTCATCCTATACTGCATATCCCCCACACAAATGGTCAGTGTTTCCGGCCGATACTTTATTTGGGGTTTAGTATAAAGTACTCATCCTACCCTGCATATCCCACACACAAATGGTCAGTGTTTCCGGCCGATACTTTATTTGGGGTTTAGTATAAGTACTCATCCTACCCTGCATATGCCCCACACAAATGGTCAGTGTTTCCAGCTGATACTTTATTTGGGGTTTAGTATAAGCACTCATCCTACCCTGCATATCCCACACACAAATGGTCAGTGGTTCCGGCCGATACTTTATTTGGGGTTTAGTAGAAGTACTCATCCTATACTGCATATCCCCCACACAAATGGTCAGTGTTTCCGGCCGATACTTTATTTGGGGTTTAGTATAAAGTACTCATCCTACCCTGCATATCCCACACACAAATGGTCAGTGTTTCCGGCCGATACTTTATTTGGGGTTTAGTATAAGTACTCATCCTACCCTGCATATCCCCCACACAAATGGTCAGTGTTTCCAGCTGATACTTTATTTGGGGTTTAGTATAAGCACTCATCCTACCCTGCATATCCCACACACAAATGGTCAGTGTTTCCAGCTGATACTTTATTTGGGGTTTAGTATAAGTACTCATCCTACCCTGCATATCCCCCACACAAATGGTCAGAGTTCCCAGCCGATACTTTATTTGGGGTTTAGTATAAGCACTCATCCTACCCTGCGCATCCCCCACACAAATGGTCAGAGTTTCCAGCCGATACTTTATTTGGTATTTAGTATAAGTACTCATCCTACCCTGCGCATCCCCCACACAAATGGTCAGTGTTTCCAGCCTATACTTTATTTGGGGTTTAGTATAAGTACTCATCCTACCCTGCGCATCCCCCACACAAATGGTCAGAGTTTCCAGCCTATACTTTATTTGGGGTTTAGTATAAGTACTCATCCTACCCTGCGCATCCCCCACACAAATGGTCAGTGTTTCCAGCCTATACTTTATTTGGGGTTTAGTATAAGCACTCATCCTACCCTGCATATCCCCCACACAAATGGTCAGTGGTTCCGGCCGATACTTTATTTGGGGTTTAGTATAAGTACTCATCCTAGCCCGCATATCCCCCACACAAATGGTCAGTGTTTCCAGCCAATACTTTATTTGGGGTTTAGTATAAGTACTCATCCTACCCCGCATATCCTCCACACAAATGGTCAGTGGTTCCGGCCGATACTCTACTTGGGGTTTAGTATAAGTACTCATCCTACCCTGCATATCCCCCACACAAATGGTCAGTGGTTCCGGCCGCTACTCTTCTTAGGGTTTAGTATAAGTACTCATCCTACCCTGCATATCCCTGACACACATACAATTGGCCAGAGTTCCGTCCGAGTGGTCAGTGGTGCGAGAGTACAGAATGGACAAAGCTGACGCAATCCTTCTCTGATTACTTAAGCCACACGCCTTCGCACTAATCAGGAAGTTAATTTCATCTATGATTGCCCCACTTTGTCATGAATATTGAAATTCATTAAGCCGCTGCGGCCCAAAGTCTTTTAAATCAATAAAGCTGAGTGGTGCATGTTAATTCCTAATACTGCACATGCCAGTGACATCACCGTACTGGTGTCCACTCTGCCATGAATGGTCAAATGTCCAGTGACAATTCCATACTGTTGTCCACTCTGCCATGAATGGTTAGATGTCCAGTACAGAGTCACTGAGTGACGACATTGGTCATCTGTCCACTTTGTCCACTTTGTCCATTTCTGGTGCCCATCTACTGATGGACTACTACCTCATCAAGTATTCTCTTGGTGAGGGGGTCTATGAGAGCTCAGAATGCAGAAAATGGCAGAGAGCACAGTACTAGGGTGGCGCTTTTGAACATAATAGGTGGAAAGGGCGCTATATCAAATACCAATTATTATTGTTACTATTATTATTATTATTATCATTATTATCATTATTATTATTATTATTATTATTATTATTATTATTATTATTATTATTATTATTATTATAATTATTATCATTATTATTATTATTAATATTATTATTATTATTATTATTATTATCATTATTATTATTATTATTATTATTACTATTTTTATTATTATTATTATCTTTATTATTATTATTATGTGGCTGATTGGAGCTACAGTCACTCAGGGTATAGGGTAGACTAGGCTCCTTAAAGTCCCTGAAAAGTTATCATTCCCTTCTGAGTTGACTATTCTGAGTGTGGTGTAGTACCAGATATGACAGATAGATGGCACCACATGGTCCTCCTATCTTCTGTCATACTCAAACTGAGTCCTCCTCTCACCTGGTGAGATAAATATGAACTAATTTGGCAACTCTGGCCACCTTGACCACTTGATGCCTGGTAACAGAAAAACCTGGAGACAGAAAATACATGTGATAGCCTAGAAATATGGCTACCTCATCAAGCATTCACTTGGTGGGGTAGTGTAGGAGAGCTCAGAATGTGGAGGGGTGCAGGGGTAGCGACATAGAGGGGTGGAGAGGTAGAGGGATGGAGGGGTAAACGGGTGGAGGAGGCCAGTGGCCCTGAAGGAGAGGTAGACCAGATAGGTGGTGGGGTGGAGGGGTAGAGGGGTAGAGGGGTGGAGGGATAGAGGTGGCCAGACTGGCTCTATAGGAGCAGCTAGCAGACCAGGTGGCTGGCGGAGTGGAGCTACAAACACTCACTCATACACTCATGATTTATTGAGCGGAAATCTGGCACCTTTCCTTTCAGCGAGTGAGCGTGGTTTAATGTTCTGGGGATATCCTATCCTCTTCGCCTCATCTGCAACTCTCTTTGTTAGCTGTACCGATGGCTGTCACTAAGGCATAGCTGTCACCAGATTTGCGCAGTAAGTGTTTCAGCAGGAGTGCCATCCTCCGCGGGATGTTATTCATAAGGCCCACATCAATATCTTGATAACTCTCCTTAACTTTACCATCCTGCTTGGGATAGAATCCCATCCACGGCATGTGAGAAAGTTGCCAGTGACTTGGTGTTAGGTGGTGGTTTTTGCCAGGTACTCTGGTTTCCTCCACTAGTTACAAATGGCTAGTCATGACTTGGCTGCAAAATGGCAGAAAAAGTGACGAAAAATAAAAAAGATTCAGTTGTCCACTTGCATTAGTGGTTTATTTGCTGTGGTGCTTGTTTGTTAAGCTTTTAAGTGTTTGACCATTATGCAGGGCCCTGTGCTTGCAGTAGAGTATATAAACTGAATTCTACAGATGGAGCAGATTAAAAGAATAGTGGACGTTCAGTAAGGCCCCGTTAGATATCATTAATAGCACACATGTGTAACTAATAGAATTATTTTCATAGTGATCATTCATGACGTTAATTACCAAATGTGTCATAACTATGATTGCAATCGTCATCATGACTATCATCTAATTCATTCATATTTACATCAAAACCACTATTAGAACCTATTCTCCGATGTCATCACCATAACCCTACCCATCACCCTCATCACTATCATAATGCACAGATCTATTAAGTCAGACTTCCTTCATCTATACAGTTATTCTCAATATACCTTCAAGTTCTTTCCAATCAACATGATCATCATTGTCATTATCATCATCACCATAATCACAATCTTCATCTTCACTATCATTATTCTCAGATCTATTATTTCAGAGTCCCTTTAGGCCACCCCAATTTAATTACTTGTCTTACAAGCTTTTTTTGGAAAAAAAATCCTGTCAGACTCAAAAAAAAAAGAAAAAAAAAGTCACCTTTGGTGTCTTACGGACGAAAGTGGTTTTGAAATTTTCTGTCAGACTCCAAAAAAAAAAAAAAAAAAGTGCAAGTTTTAAGAATATTCTTTGTAAGGGTGATTCAATCAACTACAGGAAGCTATCATCACTGTAGTAGAGCCTCAGACTTATGGAGGTATAGCTCCCACCCTTCAGGTTACAGGGATAAGTAGATTGATTGATTTTATTTAGTTGAGAATAGGCTGTTAGAAACATATCGCTACCAGTCCATGTCAGCAGACTCTAAAAAAAAATAAAAAAAATTAAAAAGTCACGTTTTTAAACCTTTTTTTTTATTCCAAAATGGCTCATTTCCTACCTCCTGAGCTCGTAAGACAAGTAAATAAATTGGAGTGGCCTTTAAGTTCTTTCCAATCAAGATAATCATCATCACCATCATCATCATCATCATCATCCTCCTCAAAACCACCATCATCATCATCATCATCATCACAACCACCACCATCATCATCATCATCATCATCATCTTCATCATCCTCCTCATCATCCTCCTCAAAACCACCATCATCATCATCATCACAACCACCACCACCATCATTATTATCATCATCATCATCATCATCATCACCATCATCATCATCCTCAAAACCACCATCATCATCATCATCATCACAACCACCATCATCATCATCATCATCATCTTCATCATCATCATCCCCATTATCATCATCATCATCATGCCCATTATCATGGTATTCATCATAATCATCATCATCACCATTATCATCACAACCATGTGAATCTTGCAGTACCTCTCCTACCCCCCCCCCCCCCTGTCATAGTGTAGTAGCATTGCCATCTGTGAACCTCCCTCCTC
Organism: Maea johnstoni; assembly: GCA_963942565.1. Lineage (NCBI taxonomy): Eukaryota > Metazoa > Annelida > Polychaeta > Spionida > Magelonidae > Maea > Maea johnstoni. The sequence continues at coordinate 12,189,277 of OZ012689.1, read as the reverse complement.
TCCCTCATCCATCATAATTACGCCGTTATCGCTTGCTTTAGTTATTCTGCTATTTATTGGCGACCATACATACCTTCAGCTTCACTGATCCCGATAACTCCCTTAATTCACACACACTGAAACGCACGTCAGGCAGAAATATCTACATAATGTCCACATCACAGAACGTAGCACGAGTCATAAATCATATTAGCACCTCCTGTACTGTAAGCCTGGTGTTCAACTATTGACTGGAGGAGAGGACCGCACAGTGCCATACTCAAATACATACAACTACAATGCAGGCACATCTACATAATGGACCTAGTCTTAGAGTAAATCTCACACAATGCATTGCTTCAATTATTACATAAGTAGTACTTACTCTAAAACAAAAATTAACTATTGGCTGCAAGAGTTCAGGAGATACAGATGTTGAAGATCGCACAGTGCCATACTCAAATACATACAACTACAATGCAGGCACATCTACATAATGGACCTAGTCTTAGAGTAACTCTCACACAATGCATTGCTTCAATTATTACATAAGTAGTACTTACTCTAAAACAAAAATTAACTATTGGCTGCAAGAGTTCCTGAGATACAGATGTTGAAGATCGCACAGTGCCATACTCAAATACATACAACTACAATGCAGGCACATGACTACATAATGGACCTAGTCTTAGAGTAAATCTCACACAATGCATTGCTTCAATTATTACATATTATATACTTTAAAGCATGAGTCATAAATCATATTAGCACCTCATGTACTGTAAGCCTGGTGTTCAACTATTGGCTGGAGGAGAGGTTCAGGAGATACAGACATTGAAGATCGCATAGTGCCATACTCAAATACACACAAATACAATGCAGGCACAACCACATAATGGACCTAGTCTTAGAATAAATCTTGCTTCAAATATTATTAACTCTAAAAAATCTCTATAACTGGATCCTCTTATACTTAAAAAAAAAAAGAAAAATGTGCATGCCCCCCCCCCCCCCCCCCCGATATCAAATAGTTGACCCCTAATGAACATTCATGTCTGCTCTAATTGAACCTCTCAATATACCAGCAAACATATGTTATATCATTTAAATGTTGATACATATCGCATTGATCTTTCCGACGCTTTCAAATGTGTGTGTAATAGGTGATTATGCCCATACAAGAATACCTACCTCAATTTAAAATGATAAAAAAGACATGCAATGTTAGGAGTTTGGTTTTATACAGTAAACTTGCTTCTATGTATCGATTAGTCCAAAGATATCAATAAAATACCCCTACATCATAACAATTATCCTTTTTCTGTCCAAACATTCTTTAGGCTGCAGTCCATTTACTGCTTATTGGCATTACCATGACAAGATGGAGAACAGATTTCCAGATATTGGAAACAAGCAGATTCATACAAACAGTTACATTGGTCTTTTGTCTTCCACACTAAACTAGACCATTATTAGGGACCGCAGACCAAAGTTTTAGCATTATCCGATCCTAACAAATGAGGTATCATCTGAAAGTACATTATGTCCGATTTGCAAAAATGTAATCACTTTCTTTCTAGGATAAGAATTGAGCATTCTAGAGCACTTTGAAGAGGTCAAGGTTATGGCCCTAAAATTTGCATTTTTGTGCAAACACCAAAAAAAGCGTCCTGCTAGTGCCCTGAATACAATATACCTTATTTCATCACCATGAATAATTTTATTTACCCTATGGGGGTTATTGAAGCTGAATAAAAAGTTTGAAGTCTCAAGTTAAATTTTACGACCCTGTACTGCTACCCTAAAAACGGTATCCTGTACCAAAAATTGGAAAAAAATGCTAAATTTAGTCGAAAAATCATATTTAGATTTTTTCCAGTCATTCAATCTTAACAAACAATACATCGAATTAAAGCCTTTACTTCCTGGATTCCAAAAATGTAAGTTGTACGCTCCTGGTCCAAATAATGTAGGAACAGGGTCAATTCAAAGAGGTCGGTTTGTTGGTAAAAGGTCCTCATTTTGTAAATATTCCTTCTCCAAATACTACCCCCACGAAGGAACAGGGTAAATAACCATGTGAAATACATATGCAAGGGTTATATGATCACTCCTAATAATTAAAAGTAATAACAAATATTTTTTTAAGTTTGAAAAATCAGTTTGTTTATTGCCTATCAATCAATAATTATTGAGCAAAATAGGGTATAGGCCATGTTGCTAACTGCAGAGCACATATTGTTATATATTTGTTATCAAATTTTATATTCTCACAATATTTTGCCATAAGATAGCCAAAGGAATACACAATAACCATAATAAACCCAAATGTCCTTGCTTGACCTTGGATAACCTTGAAAATAGGCCAAAATAGGCCAAAAAGCAAACTGCAGAGCACATACGGTAATATATGTGTTACTAATTTATATACTCTCACAATATTTTGCATCAAGGTTATCAACAGGGATACAGAACACAGTTAACCTGAATGTCCTTGCTTGACCTTGGATGACCTTGAAATACACTTATAATTTATCTTATTCTCTGAATGCCCCTCTTCCAATGACATTCAATCCTCAATTGTATATATTAATATGAACAATCTGCTCTCATACCTTCTGGATAAATATACTACGGAATGCATTTGCGAAATCATCAGTAACGAAGTACAACAATGAAAAATAAATTTGAAGGTCAAAGACAATTTATGTATTTTCTCTTCTATGGCCGAAAATGAACACGCAACCAAGATGACAATGACCTAAACGGTTGGATATCCAAGCGTCTTTAAAGACAATCCTGGTATCTGCTTCCATTGCAATTAAATGTAAAATTTCTAAAAATAGAAGATGGCCACTATAGAGGTGGCCAACATGGTGTTTCAAGGTCAAATGTCAATATTTTTTCTAAATTGGACATTTAATTGGAAAAAAAATCATTTATTGGCCTGAAATCTACATATTAATATAGTTTTTATATTAGTAGGGGCGCTGGTCTCCTCATCAATTAGGCAAATATGTATTTTCATACCCGTAAATAGGCATAAGTAAATATTACTCAAAAAATTATCCTGACTCCTTGAGACTATTCTACACCCAAGATCTGCAGAAGTAAAACACCATGTATTTACACAAGGCAATGCATATAACTTTCCTTGGTTGGAAATATTAACAGTGTCTTAGTGCATGCAAATTATTAATGAAATTAGGCATATATATTCATACTAAGTAATGGGATTAATGTTCATGTGAAGGAAATACAGATAAAGTAAATATTAGAAATTGCCATTCTAATGAATTACTAAACAACTATTTGCGTGTCCTTAGAGGGGAATTCCTGTCTATTAAACACTAAACAATTTTTAGGACTTCCCAATTGATATATCCCATTGAACATTTACAAATTGTCTGTATATTACCACACTATTAATTGTAATTGTAGCATTAAAGCCATCAAGGAGAATATAGGATTTTTTTAATCAGATTTTGCGAGTTATTACTATAACTGAACTTACTGAAGTCCAAGTAACAAGTAATCCATCTCAAGTATAATTAGGTCCATGAAAACCAATGACAATTCAAAAATTGTATTTCAGCATTTCCTATATTTTAAAATGTTCTAGAATGATAACATCAGTCATAACTTCCTCATGTTAAGCTAATTTTGGATAAAAAGTGTATAACAGTACTCAATTAACTAGGGAAATAGAACAGAACCCTTTAATGTATTTGATACATACACCTACACACTATTTTCAAAGAGCCGTACTGATTGATTGAGAATGAAAGGGTTAAGTGAGTGAAATCAACACAGGCCAATTAAGACTCTTGACTGACAAGAGCGCACCACAAAAACAGACATGAAAACTTCGGCTGGGGTCTATCTAACGTTTTGTGTACACTATCTATCAATGAATAGGTGTTTCTAAGGTAGTTTTTCCCAAATAGAGCGTATTTGAACTCCGATTTTCGTTTCAACACACCCAATATGGAGAAATCTAGCGCCAAAGTTCGATCAAATTTTCACGTGTAGTAAATAAATTGTAAACAGTCTTGTAGTAGCGTATTTATACGAAATACGCTCGGTTCAGACTCTTTACTTCAAAATAAATCTAGTGTGACTACTCAATTCGAAGTAGTTCCAACGCTAGACCATAGCCGAAAGTAGGTCCTCTGCAGGGCCGTGTTTTTCGCCGCTCTCAACAACAGTACACCCAGCGCCGCGTATCGGCCGCTGCGGTCGCTACCATTATGAAACACCCAAACGTTTATTTTTCAAAACACCTTTCGATAAAGATTATTTCCCAGACCAACTTCTTGGCTTTGTCTCCAATTGATGTGCCCGCCCTTGCACAACCTCAGTAAGGGTACATTATAAGGGTGCTGCCGCCCCAGCAGAAACCACAGTAAGGGTACATAGGGTGCTACCGCCCCAGCAGAAACCACAGTAAGGGTACATAGGGTGCTACCGCCCCAGCAGAAACCACAGTAAGGGTACATAGGGTGCTACCGCCCCAGCAGAAACCACAGTAAGGGTACATAGGGTGCTGCTGCCCCAGCAGAAACCACAGTAAGGGTACATAGGGTGCTACCGCCCCAGCAGAAACCACAGTAAGGGTACATAGGGTGCTACCGCCCCAGCAGAAACCACAGTAAGGGTACATAGGGTGCTACCGCCCCAGCAGAAACCACAGTAAGGGTACATAGGGTGCTACCGCCCCAGCAGAAACCACAGTAAGGGTACATAGGGTGCTGCTGCCCCAGCAGAAACCACAGTAAGGGTACATAGGGTGCTACCGCCCCAGCATAAACCCCAGTAAGGGTACATAGGGAGCTGCCCAACACATGCCCCAGTGAGGGTACATCAAGGGTGCTGCTGCCCAAAACGCCAGTAAGGGTACATAGTAGGGTGCTGCCGACAGGGTGGTCTCCGCTCTACCCATTAATTAATGAGGCATGGCAGTTTAGGGTTTCATCCTGTGAAATGTGAGGGTATGCATGAGTGGGGTTGCAATGGGTATAGGGTGACAAATACCGAAACCCCAACCCTACATCATACCCTGGGACACCCCAAGTGACAACCACTCCAGACGTCTCTTTTGTGCCGTACCCGTACCCATGCCGAGGTAGGGTTTTCAAGGTAGTGTGGCGTAGATGTGATGGACAAGTTTGAGGGTAGATACCCTGTTGTACTTGTCAATCTGTCGCAATTAAAGAAATTACCTGTGTTTTATAGTTCTGTGTCAAGTGCAATGATCTTAAAACTCCCCACCATGACAAGTGCCCCTCAAGTGCTACCTGTGAAATATTAGTCTGATAAGAGTGTTGACCTTATACAAGGGCATTGCAAGAATATAAAGGGGGTAAATAAAGTATACTCTTTGAAAATGCTACATTTCATAAATTAAACGTTTTTTTATGCTTGCACTTCATGGAACTGTAGCTATCTTAATCAAGGTGCATCAATCTCTCATCAAAGAAAAGGTAAATTTCATCAAAATCCTAAAAGCAATTGACCAGTCATTGACCCTTCCAATGCTTAGGCTACTTTCGCAAAAGCACATGGATGCCAAGATTTTTGAAAAACATCTAAACGCTGTCATGCTGGTACTCATTGGAAAGCTGTCGCTGAGTACTCTCAGATGAGTACCCATTAGGCAGGGTTTCAGGAATTTTCCGATGTTTTTGCATCATTTTGTATTGGTTAAATTAGCCACCAGCAGCATATGGGATAAGGTGCATTGTCCAATCCTTCAGAATACTGGCACAGCAGACCAAGAGTGCTAAGACAACCATTCAGAGTTATAGAAAGTCCTGTTTCACACTGTACAGTCGCAGCCCGGCCCTTATCCCATTAATGCTTACAGCGGCCAAAAACAGCCGCACAATTTTGATAAAATCATGCAGGTAGCAGCATTAAGTTAAGAAAATATTTGATGGAGAAATGTTAATTAGAACATAACTAACAAATCTCCTTCAAATATTTTGTAAAGCCATTCTCAATTTCAAAGTTTTTGTGAAAAGTATTACAGATCCAGACGACAATTTCTGGAATCTTCAGTACTAGTGGGTTAAACACAATTATCCTGCCATGCAGGCCCCTGTTTCATCAAATTACAGCCTAGCTGTCATTTATTTCATCTTGGGTGCTGATGCAATTTTAAGATCTTCATCAAGGAATCCCTCTCATGTCCATCTTCAGACAGCTAGCACCAGAAATAACCCATTAATGCTCACAACGGCCAAAACATCCTGACAATTTTGATGAAGTATTGCAAGCAAAAGCCTATTCAGAAAAATATTTGATGGGGAATTGTTCATCAGGACATTACTAACAACTCTCCTTCAAATATTTTCTAAAATAATTCTCAATTTCAAAATTATAGTCAAAAGTATCAGAGATCCAGACGACAATTTCTAGATGAACCCTTCAGCATTAACGGGTTAAGATCCTGGTGATCCAGATCTCCTTACCAATCATGCTGGTCATGCGACCCGGTCATGCCCACAAGGAGTAAATCAATACAAGCCCTCTGATTGGCTTATCACCTTCGTTAGTTAAGAATAATCCAGTTTTCTGGAAATCGCTAAAATTCTGGCTTCTGCGTCTGAAGAAATCTATAGCGTAATATCGCCCCTGGGAGGGTCCTAAGCCAATTTGTTAGCGATTCTGTGTGAGCGCGAACTCTGTGGCCAATCAAAGGTGAGCGCCTGATCTCTGCTCAGGGACGCATGGATACGGGCTGGAGACCAGGGCTTCTTTTATCTTTAATGCAAAAAAACAAATTCACCAGATATTCGCTCAATGAGTTTCAAGTTTAGATGTAGATTTCTTGCTCTGCTTTGAGCTCAATCCCTAGCCAGACTGATTATTTCAGACTGTGACCTTCTTTTATCTTTATTGCAAGAAAACAAATTCACCAGATATTATCTCAAATGACTTGCTTTAAGAACTTTTGAGTTCTGATGCAGATTTCTTGCTCTGCTTTGAGCTCATTTTCCAGCCAGACTGATCATTTCATGTTTTAGATTTCTTTTTGAATTTAATGTTCACCACCCCTTTTTTAATAGTGACTCAGACTTATAGAAAGAGAACTTTTTTCTGTATATGCAGAGGACATAATTGTTTTGGCCATTATTTAGGCCATCATGCTATAGATTCCAGCTCTTGGGTATGGGAAGAAGTCTGGGCTCTCAGCAATATAATCCCCTCACTACAGATCCACTAGTATCCGACAACAAACAGGCCCAGGGCAACATACCTAGGGTAGATTTACCCTTATAACCCTAACCAGCAATGGAAGGGTTAAGAAATTTGTTCCATTAGGCTCATGGATTAGCATTGTTTTGACCATTATTTAGGCTATCATACTATAGATTCCAGATTGTGAGTATGGGGAGTTAAGAGTGGACTCTCAGCAGAATAATCCTCAGGCTACAGATAAAGCTCATGGATAAGCATTGTTTTGACCATTATTTAGGCCATCATACTATATAGATTCCAGCTTGTGGGTATGGGATAAATAGTGGACTCTCAGCAGTATAATCCCCATGCTACAGATACAGCTCATGGATAAGCATTGTTTTGACCATTATTTAGGCCAATATTCATACTATAGATTCTAGATTGTGAGTATGGGAAGAAGAGTGGACTCTCAGCAGTATAATCCTCAGGCTACAGATACAGCTCATGGATTAGCATTGTTTTGGCCATTATTTAGGCTATCATACTATAGATTCCAGCTCGTGTCTATGGGAAGAAGTATAATCCCCAGGCCACAGATCCACCAGTATCAGACAACAAATAAGCCCAGGGCAATACGACTAGCAATTAAAACTAATATCCTTGAGATATTGACCGTCTGGGGTCTGAAGAGCGCTTCCAATCAATAGGCAGTCTCCACTGTTATTGTACAAGAACAATCACTGGCACACGCACTGTGAGTGATGGCGGTCTCGGGAATAATTTCCAGGCTTTCTCTCTACATCATCAAGAGTGGCTATAATTCTCACCCTACACTTAGCTGAACACGATTAATGCAGTGTATAGCAGTAAAAGCTTACTAACTCCATTTGTATACACTTCCTTTATTTGGTTTCAGTTGTAGTGAGTTGTATAGAGACATGTATCAGGTACAGCGCTGTTCCAGTATAAATACATGTGACCACAGGCCAGGAGAATAGAGAAAGCTTTATACTGATAATGATAATGATAATAATGATAATGATAATACTAATAATGATAATGATTATAATAATAATAAAAATAATGATAATGATGATAATGATAATGATAATGATAATGACAATAATGATAGTAATGATAATACCAATAATATTAATAATAATGATGATAAAAATAATAATAACAAGCCGAATGTGCAGGAGTCCCCCGCTGCCTTTTGAAGAATTTGACTTCTGATCTTGAAAAGTGGGTCAAGGTCACCGGAAATGTGAATTTGTCCGAGATCTTTTATAGATACATTTTTGGTATAAATTTGAGAAGCCTACGTGACTTCGTTATTGAGTTAACGCGATCACAATATTTTCAAAAAAAATGGCCTGTGACCCTGACCTTGAGGTCAAGGTCACCATAATCCAAACTCGTCCGAGATCAATTATAGATACACCTTTGGTATAAATTTGAGAAGCCTATAGAGTTATCGCAATCACAAGATTTTCACCAAAAATGGCCTGTGACCTTGACCTTGAGGTCAAGGTCACCAGAATCCGAACTCGTCTGAGATCTTTTATAGATACACGCTTGGTATAAATTTGAGAAGCCTACGTGACTTCCTTCTTGAGTTATCGTGGTAACAAGAATCTGGACGGACGGACGGAAGGACGGACGGAAGGACGGACGGAAGGACGGACGGAAGGACGGGGGGCATTTCTATAGTCCCCCTCTCGGGCGGGGGACTAATAATAGCAATACTACTACTACTACTACTACTACTACTACTACTACTACTACTACTACTACCACCACCACCACCACCACCACTACTACTACTACTACTACTACTACTACTACCACTACTACTACTACTACTACTACTACTACTACTACTACTACTACTACTACTACTACTACTACTACTACTAATAATAATAATAATAATTATAATGATAATAATGTTAATAATATCAATACTACTATAATAATATCAATAGCACTACTACCACTACTACTACTACTACTACTACTACTACTACTACTACTACTACTACTACTAGTGATGATGATGATAATAATAATAATTGATATTTTATATAGCGCCCTTTCCACCTATACTGTTCAAAAGTGCTTTATAAAGAATAATCAGAGGACAGATGTTAATGGTCCATTAATAGTCAAACAAACTCCTTTCAAACCGGCTATGTTTTCAGCTGTATCTTGTTCAAGTTATGCACACAATCCAGTGCCTTCATATTATGGGTCTCTTGTATTCATGCAAGGTTTATCAGATTTCCTCTGTTACAGCAGAGAAATACATCCCCTTGACCCGCAACCCCATAGGCACAGCATGCTAGTACCTAGGGTATGTGCGCCTCGGGTTACGCGGTGTAGCCTGGGGAAGAATTGGTCACGTGATTTTTTTCAGCAGGCAGCCAATCCTGCGGTACACAGGTTATCTATGACTCATATAGTCGGAGGCAGCGAAATTTGATGACGTATGCACAGTGCCCACTCCCTGTCTACTACTCCCATATACAAGGTTTATTATAGCCTGCCTCCCAGCCATATTTTGATGTCATCCCTTGTAGAAAGAGGGCACTGCAGTATGCTAGGAGGGTAGTTGGTACTGCCAGTACAACCCCTTTGTATGGCATTTGTGTGAACTAATTGGCCAACAGTAGGCCACAAGCTCCTATGTAGTATAGGTGCAGGTATAAATTTATATATAATAAAGTAAAACAGTAATGTCTAATAGCTAGGCTAGGACATAATAAGGAGGCCACAAGCCCTGTTGTAGCTAAAAAAGGTGCAGGTATAAATTTATATATAATAAAATAAAACACAGCAACTCCTTAGTAGCTAGGCTAGATCAATAAGTTCAAACAGCACTGAATAAGTAATCAGCACACCAGCAATATTCAAACATTTGTATTTGCCTTAAATCTAGTCCACAGTTGTGACCAAACAAACTTCATCAGTTATTCAATGTTGATAAATCTGTTCAGGGCATATTTATTATGTAATACTACCCAATACATTCCACTTTTACAAGTATATAAACATTGCAAAGTTAAGAAATCCTACAATTGATAGGAAGGTAGTTAAAATCAGAGACGTTGATAAATAGACCTCTCTGTTAAAATCTCCACTACAGCTGATGCACTTACTTATTGACTAATTCGATTACTGAGGACTTAATGCCCCCCCCCCCCCCCCCCCATATTTGAGTATAACACAACGCTGGATTTGGG
>OZ012689.1:12135655-12178668 GCA_963942565.1 Maea johnstoni | reverse complement strand
TATGATCACTTTGCATTCAGAGCAGTTTGCCTCACAATGACAAAATACAATTACTTTAAGACCTGTACTTGCCTCTTACAGGTTCATTTTTTGAGCTGAGTAGAGGTCATAGTGCCTATCTAGTGCCTGCAAAAGTATCATCCAGTTTGGTTTCCATGACTCTTGACCCAAGTTGGATTGGACTTAGGATCCTTCGATCATCATCATATAATGATTTATGGCTTGGATTAAATAACCCACTGCCCCCCCCCCCTCCTGCCATTTATGTTTAGAAGTTTACTATTTGACAGTAATAGTGCCTTAGGTTCAATAACCCCCATAGTTGTAATGAATAACATAACTACTATAACTAACTACTAGTATTTTGAAGTTACAGTAATATCTGGGTTTAAACAACCCCCCTTCGTGTCCAGCACTTTATTTGTTCAAAGTAACAGTACATGGCTGGGGCACAATAACCCCTATTCAGCCAAAGAGCCCTTACTAATTTAGAAATATCTAACTTTTGTCAGCATATTTTGGAAATTTGAGACGAATTTTTATTCACAATATTATCTTACAACTTCATTCTAGATATTTTATAATCTTAGTGTTATATGTTAGAGGTATTCTCTAAAGTATTACCAATTGGGAAGTCACATCAGAGGAGGAACTATCAGCATAAATTGGTTGATGTGACATGCAGGGACTATAATAGCACGGACCCGTCCTGTCTGTCTTTTGGACAGGCAGTTTCCTGAAAACCTCCTTTTTGGACAGGCAAAGATTTCTTTGAAGGAATTTTCTATTCTGAACTTTTCTGGGTAATAACCAAAGATTTTCCTAACAAACCGTCTTTTAAGACAGCTAAAATGTGAATTGCCTTTTCGACACAATAGGCTACTAAATGTAGTTGGTACATGTATAAGGATTTGAAGTAGATGAGTAGCAAATCTGAACGGGAAGAAATTTTGCAATTGCTGTTTTGGACATGCATTTGAAATCCTGGCTAAGACCCTGGTGACATGCTACCTCGGGCTTGTTATGGATCGAATCATATCTATACTGGTCCACCATCAAATTATTGAATGTTTCACATGTAAATGATGAAGAGAGTGAAGGTGAAGTCATCTAAAACCTTTGAAACCACACTCGTCTGTTCTAGTTGAGGTGTCAATCAATTCAGGTACAACAAGCTTGTAGTGATTAATGCTTGTATAATATGAGATTCTGGGGGTCATGTTTGGGTTAAAGGTTCTGGGAGACTGCAGGACTCCCGCTTTTTAAATTGCCATAGCCCCACCCAAGACCTTATAGCCCTATCATTACTAAATTCTGCATGTCCCAAAACAATTTTTAAGAAGTAAACTATCTTTTCTTTGTTGTATTTCATTTTGGAAAAGGACAACTGAGCGTGTCAAATGGTGTTCTTCAGGTGATCATATTCCTGTAATCCTCTTAACATGATCTTAAAATGTCACTTTTCGTGTAGCCAGTTGGACTACCAAATCAAATACTATTGTAGCCCTGCTCAATTTCTGTAGCCTCTGGGTATGGGGCTAGTGGTTAGCTGGAAACCTAAGATTCATTCTCATATGAATTAAAAATGCTGTTAATGTCTCAATTCAGTAAATGTTGTAAAACTAAGAAAGTGAACAATATGGGAATACTAGTTATAGGATTCATTACAAAAGGCTTTCCAAACTACACATTCACTTGTATTGGACACTTGTGATATTGGACACTCTTGATTGTAATGGATCTTAGTAGACACACCACACAATCTCTTTCACACACACACATACACACACACACACAAACACATATCAGGACTGAACTAAGATGCGCACTTATTTACAGGGCATCTACAAAATAAAGTCTATATGGCTACAAATGCATAAGCTTAAATTTTTTGTGATATGTCATTTTGGATAATTTAAACACCTAAGCCAGGCAGTATGAAACCATTTCATGGTGTTACTAATAGCAGTTCTAATCAGCAACCATTAAAGTATATTAGGGGCAATTTGTTGTAAGTTTCTAATGTTTGCTCAGTACAAATCTTTCAGAGACAGACCCTTAAAACCTCAGATTTGAAGTCATTTGTTTGTATTATTACCCTAAAATCAGGCAGTATTGGTTCATTTCATACTGTGTACTTTAAGCCGTTTCATTCAATATCCTACAATGAATATTTGTGTGAGGTTTGCAGTTTCCTACTTTGAGGTGTGGATATTTTGGGTAAAATCCCAAAAATATCTTATTTTTAGTCATTTTTCAATAAAAAATACTCTAAAATCAGGCACTATTGGTATATTTCATAACTTTAACTAAAGCAGTTTTACTCAATAACCTTCAAGGAGTGTCTTGGTGAGGTTTGCACTTTTTACTCCGAAGTATAAGTTTGTTCTTGGTTACATTCCCAAAAATCTCACTTTTTTAGTTATTTTTTGATTAAATTACCTCAAAATGCAGTCACTTAGGGGGTCTTTCACAAACTTAACTGATGACATTCATTATCAATAACTCTCTAAGTGTATTTGTGTGAGATTTTCAGCTTCTGCTCCTAGGCCTAGGATTTTTATTGTCAGATCCCAAAAATCTCACTTTTTCTACTCTTTTTTGCTGCAAACACCCCAAAAATACATCCTATGTGTCAATTTCATAATGTTAATTATACCAATTAAAATCAGCAGCCCTTGAGGTGTATTTGTGCCAAGTTTGGAGATTCCACTTTTTCCCCTAGGTTTTATATCATCATATTCCAAAAAAATCACTTTTTATGACATTTTTGCCTGAATTACCCCAAAAATGCAGTCACTTAGGGGGTCTTTCGCAAACTTTACTGATGACATTCATTATCATTAACTCTCTAAGTGTACTTGTGTGAGGTTTTCAGCTTCTACTCTTAGGTCTGGGATTTCTATTGTCAGATCCAAAAAATCTCACTTTTTCTACTCTTTTTTGCTGAAAACACCCCAAAACTACACCCTATGTTTCAATTTCATAATATTTATTTAATCAGTTATAATCAGCAACCCTTGAAGTGTATTTGTGCCAAGTTTGAAGATTCCACTTTTTCCCCTAGATTTTTTATGAACGTATTCCCAAAAAATCACGTTTTATGACATTTTTTGCATAAAATGCCCCAAAAATAGTGTTTAATGGTAACTCACGTCCTGCGTCCATTAAGAATATTGATCAGCATCACTCAAAGTATATTTGTACCAAGTTTCACGCTTTTTACGGAAAGTGCACAATTTGGCCAAATTCCTGAGTTAGCCGCCCCGCTATAGTCAGGCCTGCATGGAGTGAAAACAGGTCAATACATTCTAAAAACACGTAAGGAAAAACCATCATCATGGGCCTTACATTATAGTGTGTACCCCTTCAAGCTGACTGGTTCATATTTCACATTAGTTTCTCTTTTATACTTTTCACTCAAGGAAATCACCCTGAATATTGAGTTTCTTTTAACCCTTTCAATGCTGAGACTACTTTTGTCTAAGGCACAAGAACTCAAAAATCTTTGAAAATTGTCTAAACCCTATCATCTTGGTATTCATTGGAAAGCTCTCATCGAGTTCTCTCAGATGAGTACCCATTTGCCAGGGTTTCGGTCATTTTTCAGCTTTTTTCACATTATTTTGTATTGATCAAATTAGCCACCAGCAGCATAAGGGCTAAGTACTCCTCCATAGATAGCCTTTAACCCATCGACAGCAGGTTTTGGTGGTCGCTGCGTGATGATCAGTTTGAATTATTGTCACCAGGTGACACTACCATACCATCAACCTTTCCAGCAATAGTTAAGATCTAGATCAATCAATAGGCAATATTAATAAATTGAGTTTACAAGTTTTCAAAATACAAACAACAGTAAAAAATGAATGTGAAAAACTAATAGCCCTATTTGGTCATGCTTCCCGAAAATTTTCTGACTTAATAATAATGATTATAATAATAATAATAATAATAATAATAATAATAATAATAACAATAATAATGATAATAACAATAATGATAATAATAATAATTGATATTTGATATAGGGCTCTTTCCACCTATAATGTTCAAAAGGGCTTTAAACTGTGATTAACTGTTTAATTGTCTTGTTGCATGTTTTGATGCCTCTGCCGCATGCTGGTGCGACAATGAGACAGTTGGACACCCCTGAGAACACTCTGCCAGGGCGACGATACCGTCTTCCGGTTGGATTGCTACACGACTAGTATCTCTGCTCCCGACCGCACGATCACTAATGCATGTTTTCTTAAGTTCCGTCCTGTTTCATTGTACGATTTGAAAAATTATACCAAATATGAAGCTTCCGTGCATTATTCGCCATTCAGTTATTTATAATTGCGCAAACTACGATATTTATGACATTTCGGGTGTAATGCCTCAGTACTATTTGCGATAGCTCATGAGAAAATGCGGTGAAAAGTCCTGCATTGACCAATCAGCCAGTCAGCCGTCCAGCGCTCTCGCAACAAACAGGCCACTGCGAGGATGACGTCATTGTTGATTGTAATTTTGACCATGCGCGTCGCGTGCATCACACGTTTTGACCAATGGGATATATTCAATGACGTCACTTTTCAAAATATTCCGCGAAATAGTCCCGACGTAGTGGCAGAGATACTATGCGTAGCGGGATCTCTGGGTAGGAGAATGCCCTGAGAAGTGACTATGTAGGGACAATATGTGCCGCCGCTATACCTCTATACATGTCCCTGTTTCAACAGAGATTGCAACAAACCCAACACACGCTACATTTAGTCGCTGACAATACATCGCTACTGAGCAAACGCCAGCCAAGATAATGCATGCTCCCCTAGGGAGGGTTACAGCTAAATGCACAATAACGTCATTTTCAATACATGCAAATTCCACAAAAGAGTTACGCCAAAATTTGGCCTTTGGGGCTGTCTGCTGGAGGCAAAGTCAGAACTAATTCCACAATCGCATTTCTTGGGCACTTGATAATTAACCACATGCAGCTTTATTGGGGTCAGGTGATCTGTTATATTTCAAGCTCCACAAAATCTCTCAATTGTCCCATTTATTTTTGGCTGGAAACTCCAGGTTGATCTGATTACAGAAAGTTTTTTTCAATAAGAACACAACATACTATTTGTACTTTATTCTGGAGAAGTGATTAGTTAAAGCATTACATGCATATTGAACTTATTTACAGCATCATTTATTTCAATTATATTACTGGTGTTTAATGGGTATAAGTCTTGTAATTAGTGAACAAATTCCTTATTAAAGGTTATCATTTCATATTGGTAGTAGTAAATCAAACACAAAGAATAAATCCTCCTTCATTGTATATTTAAATGTATTTCAATTATTGAAAATAACTGATAATTATTCAAAGCCTTTCTTAATATAGCATACTGACATCAAACAGGTTAGTCAATGGCACCGATTCATCGAGACAAAAAATGTCTGTTTGTCATAAAAAATGTCTGTGTAAGCTTGGAGACGTTCTGAAGAGCACCTTGCTTGTTAGCCTAGTCTTCTAGCTTGTCTGCGGAGGCCTGGACCCCCAGCGGAGTATAGGCAGGTGTGTGTGGTGGGGATGTCATCCTGGCTGCTGACAGATGGAGATATCGCATGCCTCATGGCACGAACCCAAAGATTATTCAAATCACGCCCCCTCCCCCTCAACTCCTCCAAAATTCCCCACCTTATGACAGAAACAATGCAGCAAACACAAAGGCGTTGATTTGCAAACAATTCAAATTAATCAAGTCCCAGAACAAACCCTGCCATCTGGCTATGTGCAGAAGTTCCTCCCAAAACCTACATGTATATGGGACTCTCACACTATTCATAACTCCCCCCCCCTCCCACCAGAAAATGAAATCCCTAAAACATTCCCTTGTTTCCTGTAACATTCCAACAAAATTTGGGCAGGTAGGTAGTTGAATTTTTTTTATCAAAAAATGTTTCATGCATGTTTTATGTTGATTCGGAGGGTTATAGAACAGAAAAACTAGCACCTGTTTCACTAAATCTATTCATACACAAAGTTTGGTTGTTTATAGGTAATTGTTGTTAGGGGTGATTCTCACGGTCCGAGTAACTCTTTCTTCTGAATGTTTGGTTGACCACACCAAGGGCTAGTAGCTACTAGGCTAAGATAACTAGTTCCTAACAGAGGCCATATGAGAAATGAACAGACTTGAAGGAACCGAATATTTTAAGAACTAACTTCTGAATATAGTTTCAATATCTTTTTATCAATAAAGCTAGCAGAATAATGAAATACCAAATGAAATTTGTAGTGTTCGTCTGATTGTTCGAACAAGCCGAACAGCGTTCGTTTGTGCCTCAGATTATGATGATCGAACGCAATTTCACATGTTCGAACAAAAAAACGAACATGGATAAAAATTATATTCAAAGAAATAGCTGGACTTTTGGTAATCCTGCCTGTCAGAAAATCTGAGAAAAAAGTTTAGTTACGTATTTATTGCCCCACCAAAGAGGAAACACTGCTGGACCGCTCCAGATCCAACTCTCTGAGCGTGCTGAGGCGATGTTACGATGCCGCCATTGTTGCTGTGGTTATCGGCACACAATAGCGCAAATGCGCATGACGCAATTACGCTAGTGTGTGTTGATACCGCTAGGTGTCGCGGTACCTTATGACTTAAGTAAACAGCAATGGCGACACGGAAAACCATGTACACAACTTCGATTATTAATCGGTCATCGGTCGTTCAGATGGACCGATGATCGATCTTGAAAATTGTGACCGATTCCGAACACTAGAAATTTGTTTGATGGAATATCAAATATATCCTTTCCAATATTTGTAGTATATTCATATTTCCATATTGGTATGCGGTGAAAAAATCAATATTTTCAATCTAAAACATATTTCATAAGGGCACTGCAAAGAATCATAAATGACATAATTTGCCTACAGATTCACTGAAAACTAACATCATTTATCATTTATTTCAATTGAGTTATTTTGAGGTTTCTGAGCCTTTGTCCTTGTTGAATAATCAAGTGAGAAAATATGGAATTCTAAAGTGCCCATTGTTCCTTACTTGCTCTATGCAAATTAGGAGCTTAATTAGCATATTCAATATCCCTTTTCATAAAGCAGATTTATGAAATAGACAATGGGGAAGAGAAACAGTGGAGTTGAGATGGAAATCTGGACAATGGCACGATCCGTACCAGGTCAGAATACATCTCATAAGTCAAGCATAAAACAATGGCCACTTACCATCAGACCCAAAGCTCAGTGAATATCGGGACAATGACTTTGGTTAAGGTTTTTAATTTCCTTGGTTAAATTAAATGATGGTAAGGATATTTTGGTTATGCAAATACAGGTTTTGTGGCAAACATAATGATAATAAACTGTTAGGAATCCCAGCCCAGTGTATTCCTGTTCAGACTATATCATTGAAACAAGGGATTAGTTATGTAAAATATACCACTAGCATTCTCATAAGACATATACTTGTAGGAAGGCTGATAAAATGTGGAGACTATTCTGGCCATGTCAAGTGTTGTGTGCATGCATAAAAAACTCATAGATATCAAGAGATTTCAATAATTATCAATTTCATAGATATCAAAAGCAAACTCAACATATTTACAGTTCTCAAGTAAGGTTAAACATGTAACATTTTAAAATGCTGTAACAATTTGTCTCTGGCCACCACTCTAAGCCACAGCTTTAGATTTCTCATATATCACATACAATGTACAGGGCTCGGAATTAGGGAGTGCTGGGAGCTGAGAGCTGAGGCTCCCTCAAATTTCTGCAGGGAGCCCAAAAATGTACTGGTTTTTATACACAGCACCTTTTGGAAGCTTTTGAAGTTGCAATTTGGCTCCCTGGAGAAAAAACTTAATTTCGAGCCCTGATGTGAGTGTGAACATGGGAGGCCCGTATCATCGAACGTGAATTCTCAGGAATTTGGACAGTCCTAGGAATTTGGCCCACTATAATTATTTGGCAAAATAATTATTGGGAAATATGGGCCACCTTCGATATATCCCCGGTCGATATTTCACATTCACTATCACAATCACAATTGTTTTGGGACAATTACAATCACATTATAGGATTGCAACATCTAACCTGACAGATCTCACTGCTTCATCAGTATTTTTAGAAAACTTGGGTCACCCTCAACCCATAAAAATTGTCCGGTTCCGAGTTTCTATCTCATCGTGATATGACCTATGCTGTTGAAAGCGATGTAAAAAACCCTTCCTTCGTTCCTTTCTTCGTAATTGATAAAAAGTGTCCTAAGTTACCGAGAATTTACGGTATCTATGGTGTGTATCTATGGTGAGTCTCTGAGGTCATTTTCTAATCGCGTTTTATGTCGTGCAAGTTCACCATCGCTGGTCAACACCGGGTGACAGAGATCCTAACCCCCGGGCAAAATGTCCAGATGTCGTGATGAAATTAAAACTCAGGTCTCTCCTAATCCTACAGGATTTTCATCACCTATTGTCCATCAAATCCCAGGATAAATGATAAAACAAATCATTCAATTATCTCATTACTAGCCTGACCTATAAAACATGAACTGTATGACATCAAGGGACAGTAATGACTTAGTTCATAAATTGTCCACCAGGGCGGCTTAGTTCCTAAAGTGTCCACCTGTATGCTTAGTTCCAAAATTGTCCACCAGGGCGGCTTAGTTCCTAAAGTGTCCACCTGTATGGCTTAGTTCCAAAATTGTCCACCAGGGCGGCTTATTTCCAAAAGTGTCCACCTGTATGGCTTAGTTCCAAAATTGTCCACCAGGGCGGCTTATTTCCAAAATTGTCCACCAGGACAGCTTAGTTCCGAAATTGTACACCAGTATGGCTTATTTCTAAAATTGTCCACCAGGATGCAGGAAAACCTAGATCTAATACTATTTTCTCACCACTGATCCCTAGATGCAGCCATGAATTATAACTGGTGGAAATTGGAAACCTACACCCAGGATTTGTGTTTTTTCCCAATTCGAAATGTGTGAATTTGATAAAAGCAGAAACTTTATCTAACAAAGGGATTTGGTTCTCACTGATAATCTGCAGCAGCTGACAACTTGTTAATTCCTACATATTCTTGACATTGCTCAATGTCTTAGGATTAATTAGGTGTTTAAGCTGGTAACTTAATACAATATCTACTTACCCGTTTGACCAAGTACTCAGTTAATCCAGTTCTAAATCACACATCTGAAAAATACAAGAAAAGGGTATGGTTAGCATAAAAAAAGGGTATGGTTAAGGGTATGGTATGGTTAACAGTGCCTTCAGTGGCGTAAACCCAGAGTGGGGAGAGGAATTGAGGCATGCAGATGATCCCTTTTGCAGGTTAGGATAAAACTACAATTTTCATCATAATATCATGTGTCAATCAACAGTTTATGTGTATATATATACATATATATATATATATATATATATATATATATATATATATATATATATATATATATATATATATATATATATATATATACATATATATATATATATATATATACATATATATATATATATATATATATATATATATATATATATATATATATATATATATATATATATATATATATATATGCAATGATAACATGGAAGTTTAATGGTTTGATATGCAGATTGAGATTACATAAATACATACTCCCAATCAAATGTAAAGATGATGAGTATTGGATCATCATTGCGGTATAATAAAAGTCATCAGAAAATTATGTGTACAGAATTCCCTGCGGTCACGCATCACAGAAACTAATGAGATCTTTTATGTGTTTTGAATGTAACCATTAATCAAGGTACCCTGGGTATCATATTCCGGCACAGGGCAGGGTGCCAGCCACCCTCTCTCTCAAGAGCCCTGAATGATCAGTCTGTGTTTGCACATACACAATAACGGATGTAAGTGATCTGTTTATATAAGAGACAAGCCGTCCTTGTACATCATTTCTCTCAGCACCTATAATGCAGTAGAGAACCCTGCTGTATACAGGCTACCTTAACACTTATGCTGCTGATGGCTAAATTGGCCAAAACAAAATCATGCAAAAAACTTAGAAAATGACCGAAACCCTGGCAAATGGGTACTCATTTGAGAGTACTCTCAGCGAGAGCTATCCAATGAATACCAACATGATAGGGTTTAGATGTTTTTCAAAAATTCTGCATCTCTGTGAACGAAAGTAGCCTCAGCAATAGAAGGGTTAAGACGCCTAATTGCCTCCAGTTTGTACACTTCTGCACCGGTAGACATGCTTAAATGTTTGCTGTTCTGTGTTACTTTTGTCGCAACCACACAATTTAGCGAGCGGATCTGAAAACCTCAAAGAGCGCTCTTGAGAGCACCTACTCAGCTAGGCGCTCAATGTTGTTGTTTGTCCTCGCTTCTCCGCTGTGAGTACCTGTGTGACTTCAGGTAATACAACAATGGAGGCAGCACAAACAAAAGGGGTATGAGGATCACTTAATGTCTCTGGGTGTTGTGAGATATGACTATGTTAAGTGCCTGGGAAAACAATCCAATATAATGCTGCATGCTAATGTATCCCCCTATATTGTTGTTCATAAGAGTAGCAAACAGTCGGTTACTATGGAGCTAGCAGCCGGTAATAATAATAATAATAATAATAATAATAATAATAATTATATGGTAATAGCAATAATTATATTGTAATATAATAATAATAATAATAATAATAATAATAATGATAATTATAGTAATAATAATAATGATAATAATAATTATAATAATGATAATAATAATAATTATAATAATAATAATGATATTAATAATAATAATTATAATAATAATAATAACAATAATAATAATAATAACAATAATAATAATAATAATAATAATAATAATAATAATAATAATAATAATAATAATAATATTAACATTAATAATAATGATGATAATTATAATATTAATAATCTTTATTTCACGAGTGTGAACCCCCCCCAATTCTGTATCCCGACAAGTGGCTTGACTGGTATTTAATGCAATCAACAGTGCCATCTATAGACAAGGAATGGCACTCACGGTCGTCTAAGGTGAGGTCAGACTGGTGTTTGTCTTGGGACAGAGAGGAGTTGTTGTGCAACGCCATGCAACCGGTCTACCCAGCAAGGGGTCTGAGTGGAGCTGTGGGGTCTACAGCTGTCATAATACAACCCAACCTGTAATAGCAGGCACAGTGTACAGTTCACACAGTCAGACCTGACCACTTAATGTCCATCTCACCCCAGGATACCCCCCCCCCCCTACCCCTTGTGATTTGGCCGAAAGTATCCTTAGCATTGGAAGAGTTAAGATGGCAAGGATGACTTTAACTTGGCAACAAAATATAAACGAAAAACGTCAATAAAAGAAAATATGCTAAAAGAGATTATTTTTTAATAATTTGTACGTACAACATCATACTTTAACCTTTCTAATGCTGAGGCAACTTTCATCCAAAGCACAAGAACGTAAAGATTTTGGAAAACCATTTAAACCCTGTCATGTTGGTATTCATTGGAAAGCTTTCGCTGAGTACCCATACACCAGGGTTTCAGTATTTCTTTTTGGGTTTTTGCACCATTTTGTATTGACCAAATTATCCACCAGCAGCATAAGGGTTAAAAAGTGAATGAGAGACCGTTCAGCATTATATGTATTCCAGCGTAAGTTCCTTCAACCTCTCCCTCCCATCTCACCACCAGGTGGCATTCCAAGCCTTCGCCCTTCCTCCCTTTCCCACAGTCTCTACTCACAGCCTAATACCACATTCCAATCATGCCTGCTCTAGTCTAATTGAAGACGTAGACCCAGGAGGATCCCTTACTGTTATTGTAATTAAATGACTGACTCCCGAATGGGTCTCATGGACAGAAACATGGACCTTTTCAGCATATAATATATATATATATATATATATATATATATATATATATATATATATATATATATATATATATATATATATATATATATATATATATATACATATATATATATATATATATATGTATGTATATGTATATATATATATATATATATATATATATATATATATATATATATATATATATATATATATATATATATATATATATATATGTGTGTGTGTCGTAGGAGCCTAGTCTTATTGATTGGCCTGAAGGGTCCTCCCTGACTTGTGTGATGATGATGATGAGGAGGAGGAGGAAGAGAAGGAGCATTGTAAGAGGTCTTGCTGGGATCTCCATGAGTTGTGTAATCAGGCGTTAGCCAATAGCAGACTCTCTTCCGCCTGAGCGCCCTGTCCCCAGCACCAACATCATCAGTCACCCCCTCCCGTCACCACACACAAACCACCGCTTCTGCCACCGCCTGTTCTGCCACATGACAAAAACAAAACCACCTTCTGCCCGGCCTCAACAAATACTGACATATCTAGCACCACAGCTAACCCAGACTTGTTGTTCTTAACCCTTTGAATGCTGAGGCTACTTTCATCCAAAGATGCAAAGATTTTTGAAAACCATCTAAACCCTGTCATGTTGGTATTCATTAGATAGCTCTTGTTGAGTACTCTCAGATGACTGCCCATGTGCCAGGGTTTCAGTCATTTTTTCAAGTTTCTTGAATCATTTTGTACTGGCATATTGAGCACCAACAGCATAAGGGTTAATGAAAGAAAGAGTAAAGAAAATCCAAATTGAAACAGGCTTGTAGATTACTATCATGGCCACGTGAAAAATCATTCATTAAAATTATTATTTGGGGTCTATGTGCTTATTCGGACGAATACAGTATGTATGGGACTTTTGCCCTGAACCCTTGCAGACACCCATGTGGAGCTGTTCTTCTGTACCCTAGTGGTGGGGGTATCAGGCATGTTAGGGTGTTCAGTGCTATTACCATAGTATGTGTAACAGGCAGAAGATGTGGGAGGGGTGCAGACCTGCCCCCCTTTTGTCCCTCATTGTTCCCCCACAGCCTGTGCAGGTCAGCTGGGAGGGGGATACATGTGTGACACAGAGGAGGAAATATGACAGCTTCATTCTTTCAGCACTGCACTATAGGTCCCTTGGCCAGGAAAAGTTAACATTTCTCATGCTTGCCATATTAATATCCACCCTAGCATAATCTTATAGATAGGACCTGTCCAGCCTGTCTTTTGGAAAGGTAGTTTCCTGAAAACCTCCTTTTTGGACAGGCAAAAAATTCTATAAATAATTTTCAATTTTGACTTTTTGTGAGTTCATTTTAAAAATATGAGGTAAATAACGGGATAACAACATATTCTTATAAGGAGACACTGCATCCAATGTGACTAAAACTCTAGCTTAATACAAGGTTAAAATAACCTCGTAACAACATATATACTGATCAGGAGTAGCTGCATGGCTCCACTGAGAATTCCTCATATCATTCATGGTAACTAGAGACACCTACTGGGAAAGTGACAAACTAAACTCTCTAATTGTTATCACATATCATCAACCAATAGAACTCTCACAATTAATCAATTCAACATGAAGTAGTTCACATATCAATTTGACTGAAATATTTAAAATATTTCACCTCAATGGAGCAAGAGAGGTACTAAATCAGTTAAATTGTCAATAACAGCATTTTCTAAAAATACTACTACTACTACTACTACTACTACTACTACTACTACTACTACTACTACTACTACTACTTCTACTGCTACTACTTACTACTACTACTACTACCACTACTACTACTACTACTACTACTACTACTACTACTACTACTACTAACGCTACTGCTTCCACTACTACTACTACTACTACTACTACTACTACTACTACTACCACTTCCACTACCACTAATACTAACGCTACTGCTTCTACTACTACTACAACTAACGCTACTGCTTCTACTACTGCTACTGCTACTTCTACTACTACTACTACTACTACTACTACTACTACTACTACTGATACTAACGCTACTGCTTCTACTACTACTACTACTACTACTACTACTACTACTACTACTACCACTAATACTAACGCTACTGCTTCTACTACTACTACTACTACTACTACTACTACTACTACTACTACTACTACTACTACTACTACTACTACTACTACTACTACAACTACTACTACTACTAGTACAACACCAGAAACGGAAGTATCATGGATTTTTCTCCTGAGAACCTGACATAATGCGGCATCTTCCATTTTTCTCTGATAGATCAATGCTAATAGAAAGGCCGATATTGTCTTATTGTGTATGTTGGTTTAATCTGCCATTAGCCCCTCCCCCTCCCCCCTGACCCCGACCCGCAGTGATTGATTTCAGACATCTCTCTGTATCTCATCCAGGATAATCAATGCCGTAACAGCTAGAACCAACCTCAACATCCTACCCAGCCTGCCGTCATAGTAACGGCCATGGCCAGAACCACCATTCATCCCTAGAACCTGCCTCAACATCCTACCCAGCCTGCCGTCATAGTAACGGCCAGGGCCAGAACCACCATTCATCCCTCAATGCTCCAAAGGACCAAAATAAAAACAATGTAACCCTTCCAATGCTGAGGCTACTTTCGTCCACAGTATAAGGACACAAAGATTTTTGAAAACCATCTAAACCCTGTCATGATGGTATTCATTAAATAGCTTGCGCTGAGTACTGTCAGATGAGTACACGTGTGCCAAGGTTTCCCTCATTTCTAAGTTTTTTTGCATCATTTTGCGTTGGTGAAATTAGCCACCAGCAGCATAAGGGTAACCACTTAATGCTCAACACTCCTTCACAATCTATGACAAGAGTGGATGCTGAGGGAGAGTGAGTTAACCCATTCATACTCAGAGTTACTCTAGAAAGTATTGTCTGCTACTCTTATACTTTTATAAATAACTGGGGAATAAAGCAAATGTTTACAAACTATTTGAAGGAGAGTTGATGTTTGACTTCTGGTTAACATTTCTCCTTCAAATATTTTCCTAAAAAATGCTTTTGTTAGAGAAATATTATCAAAATTGTCAGGCCTGTTTTGGCCGGTCTGAGTGCCAATGGGCCAAAGCCCTACAGAATAAAAACCACACCTCGTATATCAAAACAAATAGCAAAACCCCCAAACTATACTGAACAAGTGAATGATTACCAACAAGAGACCTTCTGAGCGAACTTTTCATCCAGAACAGCATTTTCTCAGCTCTGGAGTGTCAGGAAATAATTGAGTGATTACTCTGCCATGAGCCTAGTAGTCCCACCTTGGCAGGCAGAGCCATTTCACTGGTCTCTGGTTAGAGAGCTCCCCTGGTAGCATTCTCCATTGCCTATTTCACAATGGAATTGTTACCAATAGGTACACTTATCACAAGCAGTTTTAAAATGCATGTGATCCGCCAGGGTGATTGACTGAAAGTATGCTACTGCACTCTTTGGTAGAAAGTCACTTGTTTATATATATATATATATATATATATATATATATATATATATATATATATATATATATATATATATATATATATATATATATATATATAAAGTGCCAAATGGTCTCTATTCCACAACCTGTATACCATCAACACTGAACAAACTATGTATATATATATATATATATATATATATATATATATATATATATACATATACATATATATATATATATATATATATATATATATATATATATATATATTTATATATATATATATATATATATATATATATATATATATATATATATATATATAAATTATATATATATATATATATAATATATATATATATATATATATATATATATATATATATATATATATATATATATATATATATATATATATATATATATATACATACATATATACATGGAGTGGATTTCCTATTATCCGTACTAAAGGTTGCAGCAGGCTGGATATAATCTCAGAGCATTCTTGGTGTATGGTATGAGCAGACCTCGCCCAGGGCACAGGACCCCTAACAGATGTTGTTGGTACGGTATACCCTTGAACTGGGGTAGTCTTGTTTACTGACCCCAGCCCCAGCAGAGTGGACTGTTGTGACCAGACATTCTAGAATAGCTCTGCGCAATATGGTGTCCACTACTTGTGGACACCTGTGGAGATATATAAAGTGCCAAATGGTCTCTATTCCACAACCTGTATACCATCAACACTGAACAAACTACATACTGTTCTAACTAGAACACTTAAGTGTTCAAGAGACAGTAACACTTGGATATGCAATAGCACCACATCAAAGTAAAGGTAAAGGTATTCGGTTCATAGTCTTGTATCCACCAAAATTTTCACAAGACCTTCCTTCTGCTAGTCATTTCTTGAATTAAGGTTTTATATACATCTACTCCAGCTATGAATCAACTGCTCTCTTCTGTCTGTAGACTTGGCTCCTAGTCTCTAAAAGTTTACATTCCCTTCTGTGGTGACCACACAGTGTGGTGTAGTACCAGGTATGGAAGATAGATGGCACCACCTGCTCCTCCTATCTCTCTGAACAGTCGACATAACTATTCTACCAGCCTCTATCCCTCTCACTCACTCAAGCAATTATTTTGTAAAGGAGTACCAAAACATTTCATATTATTTTCAACATTGCTAGTTTTAAGGTGACACAATACCCATAGAGGAGAGAACAGAATCCCAACATAAAGCTATATTGCACCACGTTTCAATATGGTAGAGTCTTTGGGTAGATTGCCTTTTTTGGTATATCAGACATATCATTCTTAATCCCAATTCATTCAATGTCAAAACATCCACAACACCCAGACATGTTGGCGAAAAACATATTTTATCAACTTTGACATATTCAATGCCTCATCATAAGCACAAATCCTCTTCCCTTTAAATATAATCTTAAGTTAAAGGTCTCACGAAAAAAACTTCAAGATGAGTGTATCTGTCATACATATTTAAGGAAAACCTTAAAGTCAAGTCCAAGTCATTAGTGAATTTCTACAACTCAAAGATAAGAAACGTTGAACATATTCCATATGGTGTGAACTCTGCTGAATCACTTCTTCCCACCATTCACCCTCCCCGCCCCCCCCCCCCTTGAACCACCACTACCAAGACCCCATTCCACTCATATCAATACATAAAAGTGCTTATCCACTTTATAACCAATTAACTTGCTAATTAGTTGGTGATAATTACCACAGTTATCAAAACAAGCCACTGGGCATGAGTGGCCTGCAAGCTGTGCCATATCTATGTGTGCCTACTACCACAGGGGTGGCCAAATATTCAAGTCCTGGAGCACAGCAAGTTCTGGTGGGAATTCAGCGAACACTCACATACACCCTGACTGCAGTTTATCGAAGTATTTGATAAATGCACCTATATATAGAGAATTTACTTTTCAAAATTTTCATAATTAGAATTAGAATTACACTTCCTTTAAATGCTAGAGGTTTTTCACTTCAGAACAATTTTACCCTCTTTAAATAAAGATTATTATTATTATTACCAGAGAGATACATCCCCTTGATCCGCAACCCCATAGGCACAGCATGCTAGTACCTAGAGTGTGTGCGCCTCGAGTTACGCGGTGAAGACTGGGAAAGTATTGGTGACGTGATTTTTCAGAAAGAGGCTGGCAGGATGTTGAATGGAATCCAGGCATGCGCAACTGGTTTCGCGGCAATTTCAGTCTGACCCAGGGCCTGTGAATTTTAGCCACGTCAACATCCAAATTGGCGAGTGCTTTTCTAGCTATTTTTTAACATTCTTTTGTCCATGACCAAAACGGAAGCACTCAGGATTGGGAGCCATATCTTCTAGGCCACGTACATGCTTATCAGCTTTGTTTTTCATCCAAAACATAGATCTAAGTTGAGTGCTGTCCGAGTGGTCTTGATATGGCTTCCTGTACTTGAACAAGTATATATTTCTCTGGTCCCATTGTTTCATCGGCGCGTTTTCGGTCGCCGCACACCTTTTTTTGTCATACAATAAAAATCATGTTATGTCTGTAATCCTTGGAATCTCAGCTTTCAGAATATCTAAATTTTATTGCCATAACCCGAGTGGTTCCCCAATCACAGCAGGTTGAAGTTGTCAGGTCAGATAGGTTGCCAAGAAGAATTGGCCCAGCAGGCAGCCAAGCCTGGGGCTACACATGTTATCTATGACTCATAGAGAGGCAGCGATATTTGATGATGCAAGTACCCACTCCCTGTCTACTACTCCCAGTTATTACTATCATTATTATCATTATTCACCTAATGGTCAACAGCAAAAATAACCCTTATGCTGCTGGTGGCTAATTTTGCCATAGTAAATGATGCAAAAAAGCTGGAAAATGATTGAAACCCTGGCATATGGGTACTCATCTGAGATACTCAGCGGGAGCAAACCACTGAATACCAACATGACAGGGTCTAGATGGTTTTAAAAAAACCTTTGCATCCTTGTGCTTTGGACAAAAGTAGCCTTAGCATTGGAAGGGTTAGGTATGAACCGCCCCCCCCCCCCCCCCCCCCCCCTCTTATGAAATCCTGCATCTGCCCCTGTTCAGTACGGTTTCCTGGCTCTGAGTAGCAGGCCCACACTGTTTTGGCATCAGTTGTCAACCCCTGACCTTACACCTTACACCACCTGGTGGTCAACCGCAAAACTAAGTGTGACCCCCACCCACCCCCCCCCCCCTTGAAATCCTGCAATCGCCCCCCCCCCCCCTCCTCCCCTGTTCAGTAGAATTCCCCTCTGAGTAGCAGGCCCACACTGTTATGGCATCAGCTGGTGAAACCATGTGTGTTGTAATGCAGGAAATCGCTCGAAAAGTAGAACGTAAACATTTGCGAGACGCAATCTGACTTCAAAGAATCACGAATGAAAAACAGCTCCTTAATTCAAATGGTTGGCGGCCATATTTACCAAGTTGTTGCTGGCTCTCCAGACGTTCACAGCGAAAACAGATGCTGGGCCCTACCCCTACAAATTACCCAGCATGCACTTGGCTGAGGCGAGAGAGTCGACATGTGTCTACAATATCGAGAAGTCGTCAACCCTCGAGTGTAAATAAACAGACACGAAAACATGGCACGAAAGCACAAACTTCTTGTGTAACCACAGAGACTCAGAGCTTGTGGGGGACTCCTTGGGAATCATACAACAGCCGGCCTAATATAAGTCAAGTATCTCGGACCCATCCTAGGAAATGGTGAATATGTATGCTTCAAAACCAATTAAACAAAATTGAAGCCTGCCCTACAGGGCCCTACCATTAATAGTTTTCGTTTATATATTTTTTTGTTTTCTTTCTTATAAGGATGAGTCCGGGATACTTGACTTAGGCCCAACAGCCCAATATATCCTGCCTTAACCCGTTAATGCTTAAGGGTTCCTTTGGAAATTGTCGTCTGGATCTATGGTACTTTTGACAATAACTTTGGAATGGGAAATATTTTTACAAAATATTTGGAGGAGAGTTGTTGCTAAGGTTGGTTTCAAAATTTTCCCTTCAAATATTTTCCAAACTATGCTTTCACCTAAAAGATTACATCAAAATTGTCAGGCTGCTTTTGGCTGCTGTGAGCATTTAAATTAATTTGCCTCTGGAGTGCACACACATGGTCTCCTGGCAAGTTTGGAACATAAAAAATTATAAAGGGTAACATTTGAAAAATATATTTGAAAAGGAATATCAAAACTGACAGAAACAACTTTATATTCTCAAAATATGTTTTATTATGAAGATATTTTCAAATTTTTCTGCCATGTCATGCTCCAGGCGCAAATGTCAATAAAGTCATTTTTTTGACCTATCAAACTTTTTGAAATATTTGAACGAGAAATGTTGATCAGAACAAACCTAAAAGCTCCTCTTCAAATAATGTGAGCACTTCATCTTTGTTCTGAAGTAATTTTTCACTAATTAGTTCACACTAATCTCAGCAGGTGGAGCCACCACATAGGGCAGCAGGATAAAAAGCAGCCTGACAATTTTGATGAAATCTTGCAGGCAAAAACATAATTAGGAAAATATTTGATGGAGAAATCTTAATCAGGACATTAACAAGAACTCTTTTTCAAATATTTTGAAAAATAATTTTTAATTCCAAAATTATTGCCATAAGTATCAGAATCTCAGACGACAATTTATGACTTCCCGAGCTTGTCTAGCCTCAACCCCTGATGATATCACAGGCTGGTGACAGTCACCAGTTAGTTCACACTAGCCCCAGCAGGTGGAGCCACCGCATGGGCAGTGTGATTACTGATGACAGTCACCAGTCAGGGTGTCAAATATGAAAACATTAACTTCAACTTACTTTAAATGGAGATTTTTGGCTCATCTTTCAGTTATTTTTGCTACAATCATTTAGCATGGTATTCTAACCAATAAAATTGTTTTTTTTCTATGGACCGGTACCTCTTGCAATTGTAGTCTGAAATTTTATACTACATGCAATGACGAATGCATGAAAAATGATTCTGATTAACATTTCTCCTTCAAATATTTTCCCAACTTTACTTTTACTTGAAAGATATGATCAGAATGTGTATGCCAAAATGGGCACTGCAAGTATTTCTGTGTTACCTGACAATTTTGATGAAATCTTGCATGCAAAAACATAATTAGGAAAATATTTGATGGAGAAATCTTAATCAGAACATGAACAACAACTCTCCTTCAAAAATTTTGTAAAATAATTCTCAATTCCAAAATTATTGCCAAAAGTATCAAAATTCCAGACAACAATTTTCGTGACTTCCTGAGTTGTCGGCAGCTGATCGATCCCCGATCACCACCTCACACTTCCCAGCCGCAAACTCAATAAACTACCAACCTCGCTCCTAACTCTCAACTCTAGCAGGGCCTTGTTGTCATGGAGACTGCATGTGTGGATGTAAATGAGTCTCGCTGTCTGTAGCCAGATCAATGCTGTATTAACAGCGGCTAGGTAGAGACAAGAAGGTGACAGGTTCCGCCAGCAGGCAGGCAACCACATTTCACCTAGACTCACTATTAACCCTTATGCTGGTGGTGGCTAATTTGGCCAATACAAAATGATGCAAAAAAACTGAAGTAAAAAAATGACTGAAACCCCTCAATGTGGTACTTATCTGAGAGTACTCAGTGAGAGCTATCCAATGAATACCAACATGACTAGGTTTAGATGGTTTTCAAATATCTTGTGCTTTGGATAGATTTAGTATAACCTCAGCATTGGAAGGGTTAACCGCATTAATGCTCAATGTGCTCAAAGCTAGCCTAGATTTCTAGGATGTAATGTGTATCTTTTTTATCTTCTAGTTTTCCTGTTACCGGGCACCAAGTGGTCAAGATAGCCAGTGGCCTAATTAGTTCACATTTATCTCACCAGGTGAATCAGAGACATTGATCAATGCAAGTCACTGGGTGAATAGAATACTCAGTTTAATCAGGTGGTGCCATCTATCTACCATACCTGGTACTACACCACACTGCTTGGTCAACACGGGAAGGAACTTCAACTCTTTAGACTTACACCAACGGTGTGGAAAAAAACATTACAGTATTTCCAAAATGAATGCAGAAAATGAAAATATTTGAAGGAACATTTTTTAATGTTTTGGTTGAATTCATTTTTGCTTGTCAACTATAACCATTGTGTAAAGATGACTTTGTTGAACTACATTCTGTAGATGGATGATGTACATCTAGCTTCCTCAATGGTATGTTCTTTATATCACTGTAGGTGAACAGATAATACATAACAATGTATGAGTTACACAATAAAATGTAAAAATATTACTTATTGTTGTCAGGTCTTGACACTAACAGTGAACCGCTGGCCCCAGGCCAGTAAAAATTCCCAAAAACGGCTTCGGACCAGTAAAACAAGACCTCAACTGGTCCTACAGGGCATGTAAACATTTGGGGCCATACTTGCTATTGTTAACAAGTTTTCCCTCAAGAATGTCTCTAAAGGATTTTGAAGTAAATGAAGTGAATTTTTTGTTTTTTCTTGTTTTGTTAAAGAAAAAGATTTGTAGGACCAGTAAAAAAATTGCAGGACCAGCAGATCCAAGCTGTTACTGGTCCTACGGGGCCAGTTACATTTTGAGTTAGCGTCAAGGCCTGGTTGTAAATACAATAATGAAATACCTTTTTGAATTCTAACAAGAGAGAGGCCAATGGCAGCATGTCTTTGGTTCAGTTGTTTATATTAGTCCCCTACCCTGTTCTATTATGAAATGAAAACAGCAAGATGGCCCTGCACTGAGGGCTCATACATGGCCAAATACAAGAAAAATTGGCCATTTTTGTCTTTTTTACTTATTTCCTTGCCATGTAAAATGGTAAAAGAAAGCCCACTAAATTCTCCTCTGAACTGTGCCAGTAGTGTTCTTCCCAATGTAGTGCAGGTCTACTAGCAGTTGCTGAGAGAAATACTCCGTCGAAGCTCCATGATCGATCCCAATCACATCTCAGTCTGTCTGTGTGTCTGTCTGTCTGTGTGTCTGTTGATCGGTGAGCCCAAGCGAGCTGCTTTTATATCAAAAGAGCCATATTGATCATTGGCCAAGACAGAACATCAATTTCAACCCTTCATATTTGTAGCTGTGGTGATTCTACCATAAAGAATAACTGCATTGCTTCCCCCAAGCCCTCAATCCACTGAATAAAAGGATCTTTTCATCTGCACAGTTCAAACAAGTCTGATTAGCAGAATCAAAGAGAGATGTAAAGAATATTTTGGATGATTGGTGAGTTGAGGATAATTCTGTATTGAATCATACAGACACTGGTACTTCAAAGAATGGTGTATTTTTTGAGATTAGCCCTTTTTGCACTTTTTTCAACTATTTCATATGTTGCACCTATTTCTTTTCCATATGTCTAGTTTCCTAGCAGGGCTAGTGGAACATCCTGGTAAGGGTTAAAGAGAAATTGATTCTGAATTTGGAATTTGGAATTTCGATTATTCGTCACTTTTTCTGCCATATTGCGGCGTCCTGACTAGCCTGTTGTAAGTGATGGAGGAAACCAGAGTACCCAGTAAAAACCACCGCCTAACCTTGAATCCCTGGCAACTTTCTCGCATACCCCAGAGACTAGATACTGAAGGAAGTTATGTATAAATGGAAAAACACTATCCAATTAGTTATCTTTTTCTTTCATGAAATCAATGTTGGTAAATTAGAAGCACACACATCTGTGAGGGGAGGCCATTGATAGATCAACATAAGTCACTTGCAACTTTCTCACATGCCCCGGTGACTAGATACTGAAGGAAGTCATGTTTAAACAAAAAACACACACTATATCCAATTAGTTATCTTTTTCTTTCTCGAAATCAATGTTGGTAAGTTAAAAACACTGACATCTGTGAGTTGAGGCCAGTGATAAACCAAAGCCTAACCCCAAGTCACTGGCAGCTTTCTCACATGCTGCAGTGACTAGATACTGAAGGAAATCACGTATAAATGAAAAGAAAATGCTACATCCAATTATTTAACTTTTCTCTCATGAAATCAATGTTCGTCAGAAATCAGAAGCATGAACATCTCTGAGCGGAGACCAGTGTTAAACCATTGCCTAACCCCAAGTCACTGGCAACTTTCTCACATACCCCAGCAACATTTATAAGTGAAAAAAACACGCTATATCCAATTAATTACCAGCTTTTTCTCTTGTGAAATCAATGTTGGTAAATTAGGAGCACGAACATCTGTGAGGAAGGCCAGTGATAAATCAATTGAAGTTACTGGCAACTTTCTCACATACCCCAGCGACATGTATAAATGAAAAAAATGCTAAAATCCAATTAGTTATCTTTTTTTCATGAAATCAATGTTGGTAAATTAGAAGCATGCACATCTGTGAGGCGAGGACAGATAAATCAATAAAGATGAGAAAAAACATCCTATACTGGGAAGTAATGCCTGCTGGACACTAATATGTTCTGCCATGCACATAACTGAGAACTACAAATCCCGCGCTGATAACAAATAAACAATTTCTCTTGTTCCTAACAAGATGATTTCACTCACTAGGTGGCGCCGGAGGGCCGAGAAGGAAGCTTGTTTGTCCAGAGACTCCTCAAAGTGCTGGCAAATTGCATCAGCATCTCAAATCAACCCAACAACATGCAAGCAATTTTTGCTCCGTGCCGTCCGTTCATCGACTGTGCGGGTCTGACGAGCAAGAGCTGATAACGGTATTAGCGATATCACACGGTCGCGATGGAATTCTCATATCCGCTGCCGGCTCGGGGCGCAGTCGCCGCCAGTACTACGCGGCGGAGAGCGGATCACCACTGACAGCTCGTAGATTAGTCGAGAGGTCTTTGCACTTTCCTTTGCTGATAGCGATAAAAAAAACCTGCCGTGGTGCAAGCCAGCCTCAACTTCTGTCTCAAGGAATTTTCATTCACCGAAAATAAATCCTGGACTCATATGTCTCAAGGAATTGGAGATGAGCTCTGCTCTATACATACACTCCTGTAAACACATAGTGGGGATATTTTCTAAGGAAGGAAGATTCACCCTTCAGGAGTAAAATTTATGAGATAATTTCAACATACTAAACTTTAAACGACCTGCACATGCATTTCACAATTTTGGCTCCTCTAGCCAAAATTCAACAGAGAGTAGGTACTAGCTACAGATGCAATTTTCTTATGTGACCTTTTTAATTCTTAAGAAGTTATGGCAAACACCAGAAAAAGAAATTCCTGTGAAAAATATCCCCATTTTTTTTATTTTTTCTTTTTGGGGGGGGGGCATATTCACTTTTACACTGGCACTCTCTATAACAGCACCAGAAGGCAGCTCTATTTCACATTTTACTATTCAGCCATTATTATTTCCAGGGGTTTATAGTGAGCTATTTCCTTGACCCCCAAATAAACTCTCCAGAGTAGCTCCCAGATGTCATGTACTGATTCAGCATGATCAGTTTTCCCCTAGTCCTAGCCGTTATGATCCCCACCAGCCCCCAGTTCCAGGAAAACCTCCATTAAAATTGTGGAGGAAATTTTCCTAGGAAATTTAACAAATCACAGGTAACGTTTTACAAGGACATTTCACCCCTCTAAAGTAAAAACACCAGAAAAAATATTTCCTGCGAAAAAATCTCCTCAGAGTTAGGGAGAGGGGAGGGGGGGATTTACTGCTACCACGACACTCTCTATAACTGCACATAATTTGGCAGCTCCTATTCAATTTCACATTTTAGTATTCAACCATTATTATTTCCAGGGGTTTATAGTGAGCTATTTCCTTGACCCCTAAATAAACTCTCCAGAGTAGCTCCCAGATGTAGTGTACTGATTCAGCGTAATCATATAATTTTCCTCTAGCGCTGGCCGCAATGATCCTTACCTTCAGCCTTGAAAACGTGCTTTAATCCTAATACGCTGCTGGTGGAAAATTTGGCCAACACAAAATGATGCAAAAAACTTGAAAATTTACTGAAACCCTGGCAAATTGGTACTCATTTGAGAGTACTCAGCGAGAGCTTTTCAATGAATACCAACATGACAGGGTTTAGATGGTTTTTAAAGACTTTTGCATCCTTGAGCTTTGGGCGAAAGTAGCCTCAGCATTGGAAGGGTTAAAACGTGCGTTAAGATCCGGCTCAGGTAGTGACCGTTACTCATCATCAGCAGCGGACAGCTCATCATCACTGTATCTTCTCAGCCCAATATCAAGTTAAGGTCTTACTCAACGTGTTTTATCGTAAAATAACTTCATTTCATACCACTCATAAACACGGCGTGCAACAGAATAATAGCTTTAGCTTGTGAAATAGCTGTACATTATGATAAAGAGTGGCTGGGAAGATGAAATTGCCTCATAAGGAATTTGATGTGATTCATTTTACTGCATCTGATGCCATATAAGGACTACTGTATTCCTCCAAATAATCACATATGTGGGTTAAAGGATTACAACATACCAATGTTTCAAATAGAACCCTTTTTCTCTTACACAACTTCTCCACTAGAGATACAATATGAAGACATTTAAGTTTAACAAAGGTAGGTCCCTTGGAGGAAGCAAATATCACTAAAAATATTGTTAACCCTTACACTGCTTGTGGCTAATTTTGCAATTACAAAATTAGACAAAAAACCTGAAAAATCACTGAAACCCTGGCATATGGTTAATCATATGGGAGTACTCATCCAGAGCTATCCAGTCAATACCAACATGACAGGATTTAGATGGTTTTCGGAAATATTTGCGTTTGTGTGCTTTGGACGAAAGCATAGCCTTAGCATTGGAAGGGTGAAGGAAATATCAATATTGTATTGTATCATAAAAACTTTCAAGGTGCCAATCCCTTGCCAGTATTTTGTGCCCTGTGCAGTTGGTGAGCCAGGCTAAGAAGGTATGGGGCTGGTGTTACAAGGCTGTGTTTTCCATCAACCTCATTTCCTGCTCATGAAGCTAGAAGCAAGAACATCTCGTGCGCAGGAAATTGGTCTACAGCAGAGAAAACAGGCCCTTCATTATCAGAGGTGCTACCTTCCCTCACAGCATAGAAATGGAACATAGTGATAACCATTTCCTTGCACGACAAACATTACATCCTGATTTGGAAAAATGGACTTATAAGATACTTTAACATTGACTTATTCCTCATGCTGCTGGTATCTAATTTGATCAATACAAAATGATGCAGAAAACCTGAAAAATGACTGAAACCCTGGCACATACTATTAGGTACACATCTGAGAGTACTCAGTGAAAGCTTTCCAATGAATACCAACATGACAGAATTTAGATGATATTTGCATCGTTGTGCTTTGGACGGAAGTAGCCTATGCATTGGAAGGTTTAAACTGTTCAGTTTTCACACATTCAACTTCAATATGTCACTCATTTTACAGTAAAACCTCAGAGATGTGAACACCTTGGGACCAGGGCAAACATGTCACATTAGAGGGTGTTCACATCTCAGAGGTCTTTTAATAATGAATAAGGCCACTCCAATTTATTTACTTGTCTTACGTGCTCAGGAGGTAGGAAATGAGCCATTTTGGAATCTTAAAAAAAGTTAAAAAATGCAACTTTTTTTTTTAATTTTTTTTTTAGAGTCTGCCGACTAGAACTGGTAGCGATATGTTTCTACCAGCCTATTCTCAACTAAATAAAATCAATCAATCAATTAATCCCTGTAACCTGAAGGGTGGGAGGTATAGCTCCTCAAGTCTGAGGCTCTACTACAGCAATGATAGCTTCCTGTAGATGATTGAATCACCCTTATAAAGAATATTCTTAAAACTTGCATATTTTTTTTTCTTTTTTGGAGTCTGACAGAAAATTTCAAAACCACTTTCGTCCGTATAAGACACCAAAGGTGACTTTTTTTTTCTTTTTTTTTGGAGTCTGACAGGATTTTTTTTTCCAAAAAAAGCTCGTAAGACAAGTAATTAAATTGGAATGGCCTAAGATACAAATGGGACCGGGAAAAATTGTGTTCACATTAGGAGGTGTTTAAATATCTGTGTTGTTCACAGTTGGACAAAGTTAGCCTGCCTCCCAGGCCATAAATAAATATCATTCGTTGTGGATAGATGGCACTGCGGTATGCAAGAAGGTCGCTGGAAATATTATTGCCAGTACAACTCCCTCGTGTGGCATCAGTGTGAACTAAATGGCTAACAGTAGGCCACAAGCCCTTACCTAGGATAGGTACAGGCATAAATTGATAAATAATAAAATAAGTAAAGCCTAGTAGCTAGGCTAGGACTGAATAAACTGCAAGCATATTTTCAGTCAGACTGCTCTAGACGTACGTAGTATAGGTGAAGGTTTAAATTTACATATTATAAAGTAAAACACAGTAACGTCTGGTAGCTAGGCCACGACAAAATGAACAGCTCACTTATCTCCTTTCAGACCACTCAAGACCTTAGATGTCGGAGGGAGGGAAGATTGGTTTAATTTGGTTCTAGTAGGAGCCATTGTTGTTGGATGCGGTATTGCGAAGATCGCTCCTGTGAGAACGGTGAGAGCGCTTAGAATTCCTAGGGAAATCAGGCGAGAAATTATCATCCCTTCTCCATTCGCGGAGCACAGGCTCCGAGTGGAATAGCGGGCTATCTTGATGGCTAGACCTCTAGGCTCGTCAGGGACTGTGAGAGTAAAGTGTGGGTTATATTATAGTCCCCTCGCAGCCTTAGATTACCTTAGAATACACACACACCATTCACATACTCTAGTCTCGTTAGAGGCTGTGGGAGTAAAGTGTGGGTTATACTATAGTCCCCACGCAGCCTTAGATTACCTTAGAATACACACACACCATTCACATACTCTAGTCTTGTCAGAGGCTGTGAGAGTAAAGTGTGGGTTATATTATAGTCCCCTCGCAGCCTTAGATTACCTTAGAATACACACACACCATGATGATTCACATACTCTAGTCTCGTTAGAGGCTGTGGGAGTAAAGTGTGGGTTATACTATAGTCCCCACGCAGCCTTAGATTACCTTAGAATACACACGCGCTACTCGCATACAGAATCATCCAGCTACTCATTCTAGCTACCCAGTTCTTACCTAGTGGCTAGTACATCCACTCTTCACCTATATGGACCGTTGTTATGCTCACTGCAGGGGTCAGGCTTTGGCAAGAAAATGAGGAAGACCAGCGGTCTATAGGTTCCCAAAACTTCATAGCCCGATAGAAAATCTTATAGCCCCCCCCCTCCCCACACACACACATATATAAGTGATAGATAGACCCCAAGGAAGCTGTGGTGTATGGGATATACCCAAGGTGTTACGAGGCGGAGCCGAGTAACCCCGAGGGTATCACATACACCACAGCTTCCGAGGAGTCTATGTGGTTTGTACCACAGTTGACTGCCTTCCACCAATCACAGGTCGAGAAAAGTATACCCTTGGGTAACACCTTTGGTTTTAGGCAGCTTAGAGAACAAAGGCTTGAAAAGTGTGGGTTATGTCGTATAACCCTACACTTTTCGAGGCCTCTGATTGGTGGAAGGCAAGCAACTGTGGTACAAATATACTTGTACCACAGTTGCTTGCCTTCCACCAATCAGAGGCCTCGAAAAGTGTAGGGTTATAGGATATAACCCACACTTTTCAAACCTTTGTTCTCTAAGCTGCCTAAATCCAAAGGTGTTACCCAAGGGTATACTTTTCTCGGCCTGTGATTGGTGGAAGGCAGTCAACTGTGGTACAAGCCACATAGACTCCTCGGAAGCTGTGGTGTATGGGATACCCTCGGGGTTACTCGGCTTCGCCTCGTAACACCTTGGGTATATCCCATACACCACAGCTTCCTTGGGGTCTATCTATCACATATATGTATATATACATGACTACATTATCAGGGAATCATTGTGTATGAACCATGTTTCGCAATCTCTATATCTGGTTGCTGGCCACAACGTAGCAACAAAAGTACCTAGCTACAATGTATTCATCAACTTAGTAACAATTTTACTGTTTGTACAATTGCATTTAAAGTCCTCCTCATTTCATATACTACACTTTACAGGTGTCTTGCAATCTATATACACAACCCAGAGATGGCAACTTTTTAAATTTTTGGTAGGTTTTTATTTTGTTCTCCAGCATGTCAACAGATCGGTACAATATCAGTAAATCTTGAATAGTATGCAATATACAGATGTTACATGTCAAACACATTTGCTAGTAACCTGAATTGTTTGTCAAATACATTTTTTTGTCCTTTAACATACAGTCTGTATTTCTCTTGAAAATAAAATTTCTTTGTGTCATTCTTTACAGAGATGGCAACTTATCATAGGCTAGGAGCCTAGTCTATAGACAGCGTAGTAGCGGTTATCATCATCAGCATCAGATAGATGTTCTAAACGCCTACCTATTGCCACAGGATGGTTTAACTCTTATGTTGCTTGTTGCTAATTTTGCCAATTGATACAAAATGATGCAAAAAACCTGTAAAATGACTGAAACCCTGGTAAATGGGTACTCATCTGAGAGTACTCAGCGAGAGCTAACCAATGAATACCAACATGACAGGGTTTAAAGGGTTTTCATATTTTTTGCGTTCTTGCACTTTGGACGAAAGTAGCCTCAGCAGTGTAAGGGTTAAGTCAACTCAGAAGGGAATGGTAACTTTTCATGGACTCAGAGCCTATAGTTTATAGAATGTGTAGTAGCGGTTATCATCATCAGCATCAGAAAGATGTTCTGTATGCCTGACTATTGCCACAGGATACACAGACTCAGATAGCTTTAATCAAACAATCTGCCAACACACATCAAAAGATTTGAGATTACCCCCAAGCAGAGAGACTCGGATCTTTGTCTCAGCCTAAAGGCAACTCACAAGAAATCTTACAGAATATTATCATTTAACATGCAAAATCCTTCAAGGTATATCATTTCAAAGAAGTCTACATAGCACTTGTTTTTGAGAATTCTTTGGCGGATAACTAAATTCTGTGCTTTAACTGAGCTCTCCCCTCTCAAAGGTTCATGTAACACAAGGGTATTGGGAGTGGTCATGCATTATGTGTATCAGTCAATCTTATTGTTCTTCTTTAACCCTTATGCTGCTGGTGGCTAATTTTGCAACACAAAATGATGCAAAAATCCTGAGAAATTACTGAAACCCTAAGAAGTGGGTACTCATCTGAAAGTGCTCAGTGAGAGCTATCAAATGAGTACCAATATGACAGGGTTTGGGTGGTTTTCAAGAATTTTTGCGTTTTTGTGCTTCGGACGAAAGTAGCCTCAGCATTGTAAGGGTTAACCCATTGATGCTCACTGCAGCCAAATGCGGCCAGACGTTTTTGATGAAATCTTTCAACTGAAAGCATACTTGGGAAAATATTTGAAGGAGAAATCATGATTAGAACAAAACCAACAATTCAAAACCTGGCTCCCAAGCATGAGTTTGCGGGTTCAAGTCTCCGCTGGATCCCAATAAGCAGATTGGTCAGGTCGCTATATAAATGTGTGGCGTTGTGGAGAAAGATACCTTGGAACTATTTGTGACGCGATGTTAACTAAGTAGTTGGAAGCGACACGAAAACCCATTCCTTCCTTCCTTCCCATTTAAATGGTGGTGCAGTATCGTGGACTGCCTATACATGGCAGCAAGTGCTATAATTAACTGTTTGAATTCATCACAACATAAAAGGGGAGGCTGGTTTCACAGTGGTGTGGGTGTGAAAGAGTTAATCACCTGTCATGCTAGATAAGCATGTTGGGTGTGTGGCCTGTGTGGGTGTGAAAGAGTTAATCACCTGTCATGCTAGATAAGTATGTTGGGTGTGTGGCCAGTGTGGGTGTGAAAGAGTTAATCACCTGTCATGTTAGATATGCATGTTGGTTGTGTGGCCTGTGTGGGTGTGAAAGAGTTAATCACCTGTCATGCTAGATAAGTATGTTGGGTGTGTGGCCAGTGTGGGTGTGAAAGAGTTAATCACCTGTCATGTTAGATATGCATGTTGGTTGTGTGGCCTGTGTGGGTGTGAAAGAGTTAATCACCTGTCATGCTAGATAAGTATGTTGGGTGTGTGGCCAGTGTGGGTGTGAAAGAGTTAATCACCTGTCATGCTAGATAAGCATGTTGGGTGTGTGGTCAGTGTGGGTGTGAAAGAGTTAATCACCTGTCATGCTAGATAAGCATGTTGGGTGTGTGGTCAGTGTGGGTGTGAAAGAGTTAATCACCTGTCATGCTAGATAAGCATGTTGGGTGTGTGGCCAGTGTGGGTGTGAAAGAGTCAATCACCTGTCATGCTAGAT
Source organism: Maea johnstoni (assembly GCA_963942565.1). Taxonomy (NCBI): domain Eukaryota; kingdom Metazoa; phylum Annelida; class Polychaeta; order Spionida; family Magelonidae; genus Maea; species Maea johnstoni. Next base: position 12,146,969 of record OZ012689.1, on the reverse strand, counting down.
AAGCATGTTGAGTGTGTGGCCAGTGTGGGTGTGAAAGAGTTAATCACCTGTCATGCTAGATAAGCATGTTGGGTGTGTGGCCAGTGTGGGTGTGAAAGAGTTAATCACCTGTCATGCTAGATAAGTATGTTGGGTGTGTGGCCAGTGTGGGTGTGAAAGAGTTAATCACCTGTCATGTTAGATATGCATGTTGGTTGTGTGGCCTGTGTGGGTGTGAAAGAGTTAATCACCTGTCATGCTAGATAAGTATGTTGGGTGTGTGGCCAGTGTGGGTGTGAAAGAGTTAATCACCTGTCATGCTAGATAAGCATGTTGGGTGTGTGGTCAGTGTGGGTGTGAAAGAGTTAATCACCTGTCATGCTAGATAAGCATGTTGGGTGTGTGGCCAGTGTGGGTGTGAAAGAGTTAATCACCTGTCATGCTAGATAAGCATGTTGGGTGTGTGGCCAGTGTGGGTGTGAAAGAGTCAATCACCTGTCATGCTAGATAAGCATGTTGGGTGTGTGGCCAGTGTGGGTGTGAAAGAGTTAATCACCTGTCATGCTAGATAAGTATGTTGGGTGTGTGGTCAGTGTGGGTGTGAAAGAGTTAATCACCTGTCATGCTAGATAAGCATGTTGGGTGCCTTGTGGTCAGTGTGGGTGTGAAAGAGTTAATCACCTGTCATGCTAGATAAGCATGTTGGGTGTGTGGCCAGTGTGGGTGTGAAAGAGTTAATCGCCTGTCATGCTAGATAAGCATGTTGAGTGTAGACTTGATATAAGTCTATTTTAACTAGCTCTTTCCTTGGTCTCACTGATCTTACCTAAGTTGATTTCACTACAGGTTTAGTTCTGAATAAATCATCAAGTATAATACACTTGAGCTGATGTGTTTCAAACTGCTACTCATAAAACAGTGCTGTCATCTATAGTTCTAGAGAGACATCAAACCTACTTGGAATATATAGTGGTGAGGGCATCATACCTAACTCCGTTTAAGAACCAGGCTAGTTCAGTGCAGTGTGGCCAGTGTGGGTATGAAAGAGTTAATCTCCTGTCATGCTAAAGATTAATGGATTATCCATTTCTACTAGTTTGCCACCTAGCTACTCTCTTAATGATTTTGCACCAATTACTTTGATTGGTCCGGCTATGACTAATGGTGATATTCCCACATTTTATACAGCAGCGGCATGTATCTCTATTGTATGAAGTGCAGATTTTATGTGATAACACTAATAAAACCAGGCAAATCTTGAGAGTCATGATGAAGTAATCTGTTAACTCTCTATTTCCCCACAATAAACCAGAGCTATTGCAAGCAAAAATATGATGCCATCCTAGTTTTTAACTGTAATCCAACACAATTTCATCCAAAATTTTAAACTTAATAATATCCATTGTATGAAGTGCAGATTTAATGTGTTAACAATTAATTCAATGTCCCCACATGATAAACCAGCACTCAAAAATATGCCTATGAAATAACATCATCCTATATGATGTTATTTCATAGGCATATTTTTGATATATCAAGTTTTTGATTGTAATTCAACACAATCCCATCCAAGATTTAAAACAACATATCATTGTAAATATGAAATTCCTACACATTCTTTTGTTAACATAACTTGATATGATAATTAGAAATGTAATTATCTTCAGCTGGTGATTTCAATGAGATCCACGGGCTGGTGATGATCGATCAACTGTTGTCTATCCCTGACTGAATTATAAAGTGGAAAGACTAGGAACCATAGTCTTAGCCAGCAAGGCATCTGGGCGTCATTTTGAAAAATCATTCCTCAGGACACCCAAAAGGTTTTGAGAGGAATTGTTTAAAGTGACTATTTAAAGCATATAATTGATTTTTCCACTCAATATAATTTCCATATCATTGTAAAATATATTGCCTTATTTCAAGTAAATACATCGTAAGGATTGCAATCTGAGTATATTGTGCTCTCTCTTGAAAAAAAATTGGATACCCAAAAATTTAATAATTGCTACATTTGGGTACCTAGTTCCTAAATCTTGGCTATGACCCTGGCGGTGAGACCTAAATCATGGATGTTCACCATTCTGATGCTGAGATTACTTTAATCCAATGCACAAGAATGCAAAATATTGTGAAAAACATCTGAAGCAAGTCATGTGGGTATTCATAGGAAAGCTTTCGTTGAGTACTCTCAGATGAGTACCCATGTGCCAGTGTTTCTATCATTTTTCAGGTTTTTGCATCACTTTGTATTGGTCAAATTAGCCAGCAGCAGCGAAATGGTTAACTTGTTCCTACCTTAATGGTGCTGCAGTGAAATAACAATCCATTTCCGTTACCACTAAATTGTAGCGTTTTTGTCCCAGAATGCAGATAGTACAGGAGAGGGTTAACCATATGAGTCATTCAAATATGAGCCTCGTCAGTGCAGCTTAATATCCCATTAATTAAAATTACACGCCACCCCCTAGGCAAATTTGCATTAGGATGTAATCCGTTCATTACAGTAACCTCAAATATTCATGAAACACGACAATAGATTTGCATCCCGCTATTTATCACAAAGACAAGAATGTGATTAAAAAGCGCGACAGAGAGTACAACAATGCCACTTGTTACCACGGTGCTTTGTGGAAGTAATTGTTGGATTAGTAGTAACAATGTATCATTGGGATTGCTCTTTCCTGCCCGCTGGCTCGCTATGATGCCACTCTTCAGTACTGGAGGGTAATAATGTATCTCTGAGCGAGTCTACGATGCCACTCTTCAGAGATGGAGGAGCAATCCTTCACAATTGATGTCAGAAAAGGTCAAAGAATGTCTGAGAAGAATAACTGAGAGAATTATAGTCGTGATTTTGCCTAAACTACCTGTCAATGACCAGTGGAGAGATGTACTAGATGAGGTCCCCATACCTGTTTATTGTATTTAGTTATAATAATAATGATAATAATAATAAAAATAATAATAATAATAATGATAATAATAATAACAACAATAATAAAACTAATGATAACAATAATAATAATAATAATAATAATAATAATAATAATAATAATAATAACAACAATAATAATATTAATAATAATAAATAATGATAATAGAAATAACAATAATAATAGAAATAAATAATAATAATAATGATAATAATGATAATAATAATAATAATAATAATAATAATAATAATAATAATAATAATAATAACAATAATAATAATAATGATACTAATAATACTAATAATAATAATAATAATAATAATAATAATAATAATAATAATAATAATAATAATAATAATAATAATAACAATAATAATAATAATTGCACAAGGCTAACACAGTCAAAAGCCGGATTTGATTTTCAGTGAGGCCCTCAGATTTAACCCTTCCAATGCTGAGGCTAACTTTCGTCCAAAGTACAAGGATGCAAAGATTTTTGAAAACCCTCGTAACCTTGTCATGTTGGTATTCATTGGAACGCTCTCGCTGATTTATGTCAGATGAGTACCCATGTGCCGGGGTTTCAGTCATTTTCAGTTTGTTTTTGCATAATTTTGTATTGGCCCAATTAGCCACCAGCAGCATAAGGATCAAGGACAAAAAACTTACAATGAATACAATGATGCCTATGATTGTATTGACGATGATGAGGACAGCTGCTGTGAGCCCGGTGAACTCTGAACCCATTACACCACCAGCTGACTAAATGCTGTTAATCCCATTACAGTGGCCAAGAAAATGCACAAGGTAAATACTCGTAACATACAGCACAAAGGCATTCGGCTCAAGCTGTTGACACATGATTTCACAAACAGTAATTCACCGTCAGCATTCACATCAGATCACTCGACAGGGACATCTGGTAGGATAGTTCACATTGAGCTGTTAACTCATTAGCACTCAGAGTTCCTCTAGTAGGTATCGTCTGCTTCTCTCACAATTTTGAGAATAACTTTGAGAAAAAAGCATAAATCACAAAATATTTGAAGGAGAGTTGTTGTTTGGCTTCTGATGAATATTTCTCCATCAAATACTTTCAAGAAAAAGCCTTCATAGGTGAAATATTCCCAAAATCCTCAGGCCTCTTTTAGCCGCTCTGCGTGTTAATGGGTTAAGCTAATCACAATGAGCTGTTAAGTCAATCACCTTTCAGATATCTAATTTGTCAAGCTAGGAAATATATTTTGCATGGTCCCAAGACTTTTGTATGCCATCATTAAATTTCATTGATTTAAAACCCATATGTCAATTGGTGTGACTTTCATGGCCTTACTATGTCATTCCATCAAAATGATATGTATACATCAAAGGTGGATAATACTAGTATTTTCCACTTTTGTATACAATTGTATCGTTAAAGATTTAGTCAAATTTAAAAAAAATCAGTCATTTACATATTTTTCGCATAGCCGCAAGACTTTTGCATTGATCTAATACCCATACATCAATTGGTCCAACATTAAGACTTCATTCTATCAAAATGATGTACATGTATTGTTAAAATTGTAATCAAATTTTAGAAGTCAGTCGTTTCAGTTTTTTTAAATTCAATATTCTCTTTTTAAGTGAAAGTGTGTTGACAACTTAATCATCTGGCTTTAAGACCTAGCTTAGAGTAACTGAATAAAGGCTGACCAATATCAGAGGTGAAGGCTGACTACCGTATTTGTTCAAATAAGCGTCCAAATAAGTTAGGAAAAAATTTGGGAGGAGGGGTATTGGCGATGTTCTGTTTAGAAACACCCCACACGCGGTGCCGATCGTTGCAACACAGGTGAGGTTCAGAAGGCCAGGATTGGGGGGGGGGGGGTTAAGCGGTGGTTTTCGCCAGGTACTCCGGTTTCCTCCACTATTTACAACTGGCTAGTCACGATTTAGCCACAATTGGCATAAATGTGACGAAAAAACAAATTCCAAACCCAGAAGGCCAGGAAATAATGTCTGCTGGCTTGCCCCTGTAAAAGGGGTCAGTGTACTTATTCAGAGGAATACTAGAGTATGACTGCCCCAAGGTGTGCACTGTAGTCCCCAGCTGCTTGATGGAACCCATACACTCAATGTATTTCACCTCACAAATCTCACCAAGTCTCACTAGTTTCTCAAATACCTACTCACGGCTCCCTCATGTCTCTCACTGCTCACACAGGTGGCAAGAAGTGACATTTCACTCTACTAACCTGCCAGTACTCAGCCTCCCTCCCTCGTTAAGGTAACGCTAATGCAATCAGCACAGGTACAGGCGAACGGGTCGGCTGTTTACGTGGCAGTTTGCTGACTGGGTGAAGCCTACTGGGAACATCCCTGCTATAGAGTGGGGTGGGAGTGTTGGTGATTGATTCTGTTTAACACCTGCGCTACCTTGAAATTTCACTTTATCTAGAATGCTGCATCGGTGAATCAAAAACATCATCCCCTAGAACACCAAATTTAATAAAAAGTATTTTGCAAAAGGATGTTCACCTATTCTATTTATTTATGTATATTGCTGCCACTATAGAGTGTGGTGAGAGTGTTGGTGATTGATTCTGTTTAACACCTATGCTACCGTTCATTTTATCTAGGAAGTGAATCAAAATCGTCATCCACTTGGACACCAATACCCCCTGAGTTCATTTGGGTAAATTTAACCCTTATGCTGTTGGTACAAAATTTGACTGATACAAAATGATACAAAAAATCATAAAAATGACAGAAACCCTGGCACCTTGGTACTCATCTCTCATAAAGGTAGCAGTAATGCAATCATCACAAGTTCAGGTGCGCTACCTTTCATTTTATCTAGAATACCATATTGGTGAATCAAAAACATCTGACATCCACTTGGACAACAAATACCACCTATAGTTCATCTGGGTAAATTTAATAAAAAGTATTTTGCAAAAAGGTCCTCACCTACCTTATCTATTCTATTTTTCTTTGGCCCACAACAGGAGGGAGGTCCTTAACTCTTCTAATGCTAAGGCTAATTGTGTCCAAAGCACAAGAACAAAAAGATTTCTGAAAACAATCTAAACCCTGTCATGTTGGTTTTCATTAGATAACTTTTGCTGAGTACTCACATATGAGTACCCATGTGCCAGGGTTTCAGCCATTTTTCAGGTTTTTTGCATCATTTTTTTCATTGGACAAATTAGCTACCAGCAGCATTAAGGGTCAGTAAAATAAGTATTTTGCTATTTAATTCTAACCTACCCTATCTATTATCTTCTGTTTTTCCTTGACCCACAATAGGAGTTGAGTCCTTCTGCAGTCACACACTCCAGATGAACTGAATGGCCCAATATCTGTGCATAATGCACCTAAGCCAGATTTTCCTGATTAATACAGCAGTATGTTACATAACCTAATCCTCTAGTATGTCAGGCAGTTATTACTCAGCCTTGAGATCAAGACGACTCTCACACCACTGTCAGCTCAAGATCAAAATCCCGCGGGATCCGAGGATCTGAAACTCCTCGTAGCTCTGAGAGGCCCTCTGAGTGGCCTTCTCAATACGCTAATCCCAAACACATCATGACAAATACAAAATTGGAATTTCAAGATTTTCAGCTACAGCTGAGGCTCAGTAGCGGGAGAATAGGGCAATTATATGCCCTATGAAAATTCCTAAATACTAGTAGCTTGTGGTCTATCTGGGTTTAGATCATTTCATCCTGTATGGAAATTATTCAAGGAAAAAATTGGCCTTTACTGATAATCCCGATAGCTGAGATATGCAAATCAGCGTTGAGTCACAGTGTGACTAAGTTACAAAATTCCATTACAATAAGTTCAGGAGATTTCAATTCTGAGTACGTCAATTATTGGCAAAATATGTAACAAGATGAAGTGAGAAGATTTAGCAGAATTGGTTTGGTCAGAAATCATTTGTGGGTAGTGTGTAGAGTCTGTAGAGGTTCTAATTGAGTTATTTAATTCAGGTCTTGGGGGGGTGGGGTGGTAATTGACATACCGGCACAGACGTCACATAGCTGATTACAGCAGATTGTGCACTCAATTATACAAGTGTCAATCAGCAATTCATAGGTCAAGAGGTCAATCTATTGTCCCCTGCAGAGAAAGAGAGAGAGAGAGAGAGAGAGAGAGAGAGAGAGAGAGAGAGAGAGAGAGAGAGAGAGAGAGAGAGAGAGAGAGAGAGAGAGAGAGAGAGAGAGAGAGAGAGAGAGAGAGAGAGAGAGAGAGAGAGAGAGAGAGAGAGAGGGGAAGAGATAAAGAGAGAGAGAGAGGGAGAGACAGACAGACAGACAGACAGTGAGGGTTAGAGAGAGAGGGCGAGAGAGATTAAGAGGGGTAGAGAGACAGACAGTCAGACACACAGAGAGGGAGAGAGAGAGGGGGGAGAGAGAAAAAGAGAGAGAGCGAGAGAAAAAGAGGGTGAGAGAGAGAGAGGGGAGAGGGGGAGGGAGGGAGAGAGTGAGAGAGAGAAAAGGGGGGGGGGGGGGGGTAGAGAGAGAGGGGGGGGGGGAGAGTGAGTGTGAAATTAGAAAATCTTCCATTCTGTTCTGATTCTTCTATTAAAATTGCTAGGATGTTCAGGATATAAGGTTATTTTTTTATTTGAATGTTGGGTCATAATTCCTCATTATAAAAAAGATTGACTTACCATTGCAAATATGTTTCTAATAATGCAAAGAGCCACAAATTGTTTACAGTGAAACCTCGTGACCAGGGCACAAGTGTACTTTTCATAATGTAAAAGACATAAATATGACTGGGAAATTGTGTGGGGTTGTTAACATCTCTGGGGCGTTCACAATGAGAGGTTTCAATGCACTTTATACTGTTTTGGAAATTAACAATATCTATTGTCAATACCATCTGTGAATGACATTTATCACTGACTATGAAAAATGAACAAAAGATTAATCATCCTTTCAGTATAAAAAGTTTATATTGGAGTCAGTCCAAGCTGAGGCTGGAAAAACTATCATGAAGCAGGATATAAAAAAGAGAGTAAACATTTGAATCTCAGGTCATAATTCTTCATTATTAAAAGATGGTTTTACAATGGCAAATATGATTTCAATATAGCAATTAAAGATTTTATATTCAAAACTAATTACTTCATACTGTATAGGAAATATATGAAGAATAAACACAAGATTAGTCGTTTATATTGGAGTCAGTCCAATCTGGGACTGGAAACGCTATCATGAAGCAGGATATGAAATAGTATAAAAACATTTTGAAATGTACATGCCAGCCTGGTTTAACCCTTCCAATGCCAAGGCTACTTGCGTCCGCAGAACAAGAACCCAAAGATTGTTGATAACCATCTAAACCCCGTGATGTTGGTATCCATTGGATAGCCTTCGCTGAGTAATCTTACATGAGTACCCATTTGCCAGGGTTTCAGTCATTTTTTAGGTCTTCTGCATCATTTTGTAAGGATATGAAATAGAGTAAAAATGTTGTGACACGTAAGTGCCAGGCTGCTGGCATAAGTGAAGGTGTTATAAGATATTGACATGTAAACAATGCTCTCACACAGCTGTCATCTGATAGCGCTGGTTATACAAGTGCCGTGGTCCACACTTAATAGACTGTGATCACTTAGCCATGTGCCTACCCTCCTCCTACTCCACTCAGAAACAGTCTCACAGACTCAGAGTTTAACCCTTCCAGGACGCTGGTTATACACGTGCCCCTTGATAGACTGTGATCACTTAGCCATGTGCCAACCTACACTACTACTTCTCTGATCAGAAACAGTCTCATGACAGTCCAAGTTCAACCATTTGAGGATCATCCAAATCTTAATATTGCCAACCTTCTCTGCTCAGAAAAAGTGTCATGACAGTCACGGTTTAACCCTTCCAGGACGCTGGTTATACAAGTGCTGTGGTCCACACTTGATAGGCTGAGCACTTAACCATGTGCCAACCTACCCTCATACTTAACTCAGAAACAGCCCCACGAGAGTCACTGTTTAACCCTTCCAGGACCATTCACATCTCAACCATGTGCCAACCTACCCTCATACTTAACTCAGAAACAGTCTCATAAGAGTCACTGTTTAACCCTTCCAGGACCATTCACATCTCAACCATGTGCCAACCTACCCTCATACTTAACTCAGAAACAGTCTCATGAGAGTCACTGTTTAACCCTTCCAGGACCATTCACATCTCAACCATGTGCCAACCTACCCTCATACTTAACTCAGAAACAGACTCATGAGAGTCACTGTTTAACCCTTCCAGGACCATTCAGATCTTAACCATGTGCCAACCTACCCTCATACTTAACTCAGAAACAGTCTCATGAGAGTCACTGTTTAACCCTTCCAGGACTATTCACATCTCAACCATGTGCCAACCTACCCTCATACTTAACTCAGAAACAGTCTCATGAGAGTCACTGTTTAACCCTTCCAGGACCATTCACATCTCAACTATGTGCCAACCTACCCTCATACTTAACTCAGAAACAGTCTCATGAGAGTCACTGTTTAACCCTTCCAGGACCATTCACATCTCAACCATGTGCCAACCTACCCTCATACTTAACTCAGAAACAGTCTCATGAGAGTCACTGTTTAACCCTTCCAGGACCATTCACATCTCAACTATGTGCCAACCTACCCTCATACTTAAATCAGAAACAGTCTCATGAGAGTCACTGTTTAACCCTTCCAGGACTATTCACATCTCAACCATGTGCCAACCTACCCTCATACTTAACTCAGAAACAGTCTCATGAGAGTCACTGTTTAACCCTTCCAGGACCATTCACATCTCAACTATGTGCCAACCTACCCTCATACTTAACTCAGAAACAGTCTCATGAGAGTCACTGTTTAACCCTTCCAGGACCATTCACATCTCAACCATGTGCCAACCTACCCTCATACTTAACTCAGAAACAGTCTCATGAGAGTCACTGTTTAACCCTTCCAGGACCATTCACATCTCAACCATGTGCCAACCTACCCTCATACTTAACTAAGAAACAGTCTCATGAGAGTCACTGTTTAACCCTTCCAGGATCATTCACATCTCAACCATGTGCCAACCTACCCTCATACTTAACTCAGAAACAGTCTCATGAGAGTCACTGTTTAACCCTTCCAGGACCATTCACATCTCAACCATGTGCCAACCTACCCTCATACTTAACTCAGAAACAGTCTCATGAGAGTCACTGTTTAACCCTTCCAGGACCATTCACATCTCAACCATGTGCCAACCTACCCTCATACTTAACTCAGAAACAGTCTCATGAGAGTCACTGTTTAACCCTTCCAGGACCATTCACATCTCAACCATGTGCCAACCTACCCTCATACTTAACTCAGAAACAGTCTCATGAGAGTCACTGTTTTAACCCCTTCAAGCTCCCCTCCTCCTCCTCCACTCAGACACAACCTCATGAGAGTCACTCTATATTCCTTCCAGGACCATTCAAATCTCAGCCATGTGCCAACCTCCCCTCCTACTCTAGACAGAAACAGTCTCATAAGAGTCAGCGTTTAACCCTTCCAGGACTATTCACATCCTAACCATTGCTACCATTAATGCCATCACTCTAAATCAACAATAATACATCATTTAAAAATAGCTTCTTCATCATGATTTTGTTACTATCACTAAACAGTATTATCATTATTATTATTATCATTATTATTATTATTATTATTATTATTATTATTATTATTATTATTATTATTATCATCATTATCATTATTATCATTATTATCATTATTATCATTATTATTATAATCATTATTATTTCCATATGATTATAATTATAATCATCATTATCATTATCATCATCCTCATCATCATCATCATCATCATTATTTTCATTTTACCTAGCTGGTATAGGTACATCTGGGCCAGGTCTGCTGAGCAGTTCGTCATGTCAGCACAAATGCAGCCATCTTGGGATTGAGGCCCTATAGTAGTGCTAAGCCTCAATACTGATAGCTACAGGTGCACCACTGTACATGACTGCCAGCAGAAAAGTCCCTGGTTGAAATGCTCTGATATCAACATTCTGAGATCTGGTGAAGAGACCTGAAGAAACAGCATCATATGGGTTCAACAGCACTGTATGGGTTCACAAGTGGCAAGGCCAAAATGTAATACTCAACAGAGGCTAAGATCGCAATGCTCCAGATTCAGACTGAACCCCTGCTTCCTACGTGGTATTTGGCCAATCACTCCTATGATTACTAACTCTTTCCATTCTGAGGCCACTACTTAATGTCCATACCACACGACAGCAAAAATGTTTGGAAACAAGCTAAACCCTGTCAAGTTGGTATTAATTGGAAAGCACTTGCAGAAATGTACTATCAGATGAGTACCACTATTGTAGGGTTCTGGTTATATTTC
>OZ012689.1:12127029-12135455 GCA_963942565.1 Maea johnstoni | reverse complement strand
TCTCTCTCTCCTCTCTCTCTCTCTCTCTCTCTCTCTCTCTCTCCTCTCTCTCTCTCTCTCTCTCTCTCTCTCTCTCTCTCCCCTCCCTATCTCTCTCTCCCTCTCTCTCTCTCTCTCTCTCTCTCTCTCTCTCTCTCTCTCTCCTCTCTCTCTCTCTCTCTCTCTCTGTCTCTCTCTCCCTCTCTCTCTCTCCCTCCCTCTCCTCTCCCTCTCTCTCTCTCTCTCTCTCTCTCTCTCTCTCTCTCTCTCTCTCTCTCTCTCTCTCTCTCTCTCGACTGCTCAGGAAATTAGGTAAGAGGAGTATGACAACTCGCGACCCTGTGAGCACCTCACGCTTACTGCTGAGAAAAGATATTTATGGTTTTCTCGTAGGAATGTTTTGAAGTGATCCGCGGAGGATCTGTGAGAGATGTAGCCTCAATGAAGTCAGGGGCTATCTCTATCAACCAAGCTCTCAGGGGGACAACTTCTACTCAGGATATATTTCACCTAACCCATTCACCGACTGCCACATTAAGGAGACTTTTTCAGCCTCAGAGTTACTCTAGAAAGTATCGTCTGCTACTCGCATACTTTTATAAATAACTTTGGAATAGGGGGATAGTTCACAAAATATTTGAAGGAGAGTTGTTGTTTAGCTTCTGATCAACATTTCTCCTTGAAATGTTTTCCAAAAAAATGCTGTTGTAAGTAAAATATTTCCCAAATCGTCAGGCCTGTTTTGGATGCTCTGAGTTTCAATGGGTTAACCCATTAACAGCTAGTCACTTATTCAACCTTTAATCTCACATCTAGAGAAACGTAGCCCATTCTAACCCTGCTCTACTGGGGCGATCAGCTAAAAGGCGGCCATCACTTATTTATAATGATGATGAGAAGAGCTTCTTTGACACTACTGCTTGGTACGCGAGCAGTAACACTTTATACATACAAAGATTGCAGTAGTAGTCTTGAAGCTTACGCAGTTACCCTGTGGGAAGGTCATGTTTATTTTGAGGAACATAGGTAATCCGAAACATTTCTGGATGAGGAATTCAAATAAGTATGTCTCAAATATTTTGGATACAATTTTGAAGGTAAAAGGCCAAATTACAGTAAAATGCCTGAAATAAGTATAGTTATAACCAATCATGCATGAGGAATTCAAATAAGTATGTCTCAACTACTTTGGGTAACATTTTCACAGTATTAGGGTCAATTTACAGGAAAATGGCTGAAATAAGCAGTCATAACTGTTTTGGAATGAGGAATTCAAATAAGTATGTCTCAAATATTTTGGATAACATTTTCAAGGTAGGAGGTCAAATTACAGGAAAATGTCTGAAATAAGCAGTCATAACAGTTTTGGGATGAGGAATTCAAATAAGTATGTCTCAAATATTTTTGATAGGATTTTCAAGGTAAAAGGTCAAATTACAGGAAAATGTCTGAAATAAGCAGTTGCAATATAAATGAGTATGATTCACCTAGTATTAGATGAATATTCACCTCTAGAAAGGGGTGTGATCAAAGTGCTCCAAAACTGATTTTCAAAAAAGTGACAAAAACCTAAATTCTCAATTTATATATTTATATAAATTTAAAGCATATGGATAAAAAATCCTCTTCTATAGATGAGACTGTACCATCTGCAGACATTGACTCATCTCTCATCAAAACATCAAATGAAATTTGTTACTCATTTGGCGTGTTACAGTCAATTATTTTGATAGGCGGTACATCGGTACATTTAATTGGTTTCCACCACCACTTACAACTGGCTACTCAAGACAACCGCAATATGGCAGAAAAAGTGACGAAATTCATAAAGTTATATATTTTTATAGATTTAAAGCACTTGGATAGAAATTCTTCATCTATAAATGACGGCTTCCTTATCAAGTGCGTTCATGTCAATTATTTTAATCGACGGTACATTGGTTTCCACCACCACTTACAACTGGCTACTCACAACTTAAACCGCAATATGGCAGAAAAAGTGACAAAAACAAAACTGCAAATTTACTTATTAGGTGAATTACTCTTAATTGTTTATATATTTACATTAATTTAAAGCATTTGGATAAAAAATATCTTAATTTATTGATGAAATACTCATTAACTTATTAGGTGTGTTATTGTTAATTCTTTATATATTTATATAAATTTAAAGCATTTGAATAAAAGAATCTTCAACTATTGATAACATTCTCGTTAATTTATTAGTTGTGTTACTGATAATTGTTTAGATAGGATAAGGAGATGGTGATTATGAGGAGAGAGTATTCCTGTCAAGTCAAGTGTGAGCTCTTCAGCTAGTTCCTCAGCTGATAACAATGCAGCTATTGTTGTTTGCTGTGGGATCAATATGGGAATAGGACCCCCCTCAGGGCTGCCGCAGCATGACTCTCACAACACAGATAGACTGCCATCACTTATAGAAAGGCAATCATAATCCTAGTAGTAGGGCATCTGGGCGTCATTTTAACACACAAACCCTGGAAAATCACCCCTCAGGAAATCCAAATTTTTTGTGAGTAATTTCCTAAAATCAAGCATATCATTGAAGTTGGCTTATCTCATAACACAGCCAGACTAACACTCATTATATATGGAGGCAGTTAGCCTAGCTACTAGGCTTATCTGTATGTATGCCAGCACCTGTACTACATAAGGGTTTGTGACAATGCAGCTATTGTTGTTTGCTGTGGGATCAACATGGGAATAGGACCCCCCTCAGGGCTGTCTCATCATGACTCCCACAACACAGCCGGACTGACACTTGTATAGGGAGGCAGTGTGCAGCATTCTACTGCTACTCACTGGTTCATACAATAGTGTACCGCACAGAAAGGTACCGGTACCAAACAATATACTGCATGTAGACAGCTGCTCTGGAATATCCCTCGGGGGATTGAAATGGTTTCCGTGTGTACAGGCCTACTAGGGAAGGAAGGTCATGTGAACACTTTGGTGGATACTTTACCTTTACCTGGAATATCCCTCAGGGGATTGAAATGGTTTCTGTGTGTACAGGCCTGCTAGGGGAGGAAGGTTGTGTGAACATTTCGGTGGATACAAGACTATAAACCCAATACCTTTATGTAGATAGCCAAACTGCAACAAGATACTACCATTTAAAACAGTGGCATTGCTGCCATGTATCAGAGTATTGTAGTATTGTACCCCATGTATAGGTACAGTGCAGACATCTAATTGCTGCACTAAATGCGTGGGCATCCCAGGCTTAATACAAGACCGCACGCCTGATTGCCACCCAGTTTTCTTCTTTCCTTTCTTCACCATAATTTTATGTGGTATACTGACAAAGACTGTTTGATTGAATATGAATATAATAACTTCAAATAGTTATAAAGAGTATTATAAAGAGTATTACTGTAGAACACGAAATTCACGCGTGTCCCAAGTATAGCGAATTGGGGAGTTTTGCATCATAGCGTATCTTTATATTAGCGTCTCTAATTTGAGCAGAGAGTGCTTGCTCATTCTCTCAAAAGGGGGCGCCCGTATTTACAAAGGGTTAAACAAAGGAAGTTAAACAAAGGAAATGGGGCTATGAACCCTATCCATGGTGGCACAACAAAGGGGCCATATCAGGTTGTATTAAGTGTATTTTTTGGAAAATAAACAATTAAAACAGATCACAATGATTTTCTTTGCTTTTTCAACATGTCTTTTGCTTCCTAAGGCCAGAAAAACACAAAAAAAGAATGGTTCAAGAAGGGCTACGTATGCTTCATGTTTGTACTAGTGGCGCCATCTAGCAGTCACCACGAAAACGAAAATGGCGTCTCCTGAAAGTGTCAAATGCCTGTGCTAAAGGCATGCTAAAGGTGCCATTTGTAGTTGTTTTTTGGTTTTAAAATGGAATGTTTATTAATTCAATGGAATCATGAGCTAGTCCACAAGCCCAGAAACCGATTTTGAAAAAGGGTTTCAGCAGGGCTACGTATCTTCTATTAGATTTACTAGTGGCGCTATCTAGCGGCCACCACTAAAACGAAAATTGACATCAGCGCCACCAGTGGCTAAAAAAAGACAAAAAGTGCAGCGTTTTTATATATAGCGAAGCGGCACCAGACGCTATGTACGCTATATATAAACACACCCGGAAATTTCGTGTTCTACAGTATATACCAAATACTGATAAATTTCCAGACACTGTTCTTGAACAAATAAATATCATTAAGATATTGTATCGATAAGAAAATTGTATCGTATTGTGAGATTTCAAAGGTACCAATCCTAACAAGAACCTCTGATCATCCTACCTCCCTCCAAGCACAATCAATTATGCAGGACACATTATCAAGTGTTACACCTGAGCACAGCTACCAAGGTAAGGTGACGAGCTCACCTGTAATCAAGATGCATCATCATTAATAAATAAGAGCAGGTAAAAATAAACAAGCCAAGCATCAATTCAATTTGTACCATGTTAGGAGGAGACGGCCACCAGATCGAGAGCTCCTCTAATCGTGAATAATTAATATCCCGCTAACGATAATTGCCATTCTTACCTGTTCTCCACTGAATACCTGAGATAACGAGCTAGCTGGCTGAATAGGTGGAAGATACCCACAAGCCCTGAAGATTACAGAGGTGATCATAGAGAAGACAAAACTAACACATGGACTCCATAACTGTACAGCTATTATAGTATATCTATACAATAATAGGCAGACCAAATAGCGAATATTCAGCTCTAGAATAGCAGAGTTTCCTTAATGATATGCAGGTAAAAAATAACCCTTATGCTGCTGGTGGCTAGTTTGGCCAATACAAAATGATGCAAAAAACCTGAAAAATGAGTGACCACCTACAAATTCAATTCAAAGATCTTACTTAGATCAACTTATACACACAGAGTGCTAGTCAAATATTTTATCATCATCATCATCATCATCATCATCATCACCATCATCATCATAACCATCATCATCATCATCATCATCATCATCATCATCATCATCATCATCATCTTCATCATCATCAACAGCAACATGACCTTTTTACCATTACAATCAACATTATCATCATCATCATCATCTATTCAATTTCTTTATCATATTATCATTCAAATTCCTACAGAGTTTAAACAAATCAATGGACATTTTCCATCAATAGATGTATCTGAATCGGTTAACCTTTTACCTGTGTATCATTAAGGAAACTGTGCTATTCTAGAGCTGAATATTCAATATTTGGTCTGCCTATTATTGTATACAAATAATATAGCTGTGATGGAGCCATTGTGTTAATTCATAACTTTTACCTGCATATCATTAAGGAAACTGTGCTATTCTAGAGCTGAATATTCAATATTTGATCTGCCCATTATTGTATAGATATACTATAGCTGTGATGGAGTCCATGTGTTAGTTCTTAACTTTTACCTGTGTATCATTAAGGAAACTCTGCTTTTACAGAGCTGAATATTCTATATTTGGTCTGCCTATCATTGTATGATATACTATAGCTGTGATGTAGTCCACATGTTAGTTCATGTTGCCTATAACATAAACAGATCTACCACACTAACATCAACACCACTCCACGGTCACTTCCTCACACAACCCCTAGACCTGTGTTTATATTACAACAACGCTTAAGAAAAACTTGTTTTTCTTGCCCGATGTTTTCGTTTCCATTTAAAGCCGCCTTTGGTTGTAGTTCACTGTTGTTCACGCCTGGGTGATTGTGGGAATGGCGGTAGATATTATGCAGTGGAAGAAAGGGGGAGTTGAATGAAAATCAATTAGCGATCAAGGGATCGTTATATTGACTGATCGCATGTTGTGAGGAGAGCTACTTGACCGTAGGGATAATAACATTATTTGTAAACAGTACAATTTCTACACAAAGAAGACATTATTAGTTCAATAATCTACACTTTACTTCCAGATAATAGTTACGTTACACAAAGCTATTCTAGCTTAGTAGTAATTGGTTGTTTATTTATTTTCATAACTGACTTTGTATCTATTTGCCCACTTGCTTGAGATCCATTAAAAAAATAACATCAAAAGGAAATTTAGCGTATATTTCAAGAAGCCCATTGAGAATGTTTCGATCAAGGTTTCACTTTTTGTGAAACGAGATGATTCCGATATCAGGAGGCACATCTAGCATGTGGCTATTACCTATCTAAAACAGCATGCATTAGGCCTAAATAAAGTTGTTAGTTTCCTGTAACCTGACCCTAACAAGTTTTTAATGAAAGAGAAATTCTATCATAAAGTTTATTCCACCCTTTCAACTCCCAAATTAATCAAAAAAAGATACTGTTTACCGACATACCTACTTTGTTTTTGACTGCTACAGGAAACACACACTTTTTTAGGCCTTAGCACTCACATTCTTCACTCTATTTGAACAAGTAATGAAAGAAGATGGCCTTCTTAGCTTGTGAGCTTAAGTTTGAATCATGCAGACTGTATGGGAGACTTGAAACATGTTATTGATCAATGTGACCACATGGACTTTCTTTAATAGTAATGATAGTACCAGACACATCAAGAGCTCTCAGACCACTTACTGGCGGCCAGAGCAGACAGCACTGACCACTGGTCAAGTGGGATAAATCACCAGCTACTCCGGCCACTCACACTGGGTAGTCCGGCCCGGCCCGCTCTCAGACCAGTGGTCAAACGCAGCGCATTAATTAAGGACCAAAAGTTAGATCATTGATGATTTCTGTCGGAAGTAGATTATTCGAATCAATCATCAAAATCATGTACATACTGATACTCCGATTCAATTTAACTAGACCTGCTTTTAACTCTCAAATACAAACAAGAGAAAAAGTTTAATTATTATGTTATTATATCTCATACAGCTTCTAGACAGGAGAATTACTATCCTAAGAAGAAGAAGAAGAAGAAGAAGAAGAAGAAGAAGAAGCAGGTTAAATCACCAACTACTCCAGCCACTCATGCTGGGCAATATGGCCGCTGACCACTGGTCAAGTAGAATAAATCACCAGCCACTCCGGCCACTCATGGTGGTCAGTCTGGACGCCACAAGCGCTGTTAGTATGATTAGTAGATCTCGCTTGCGGATTTGTTGTTACATAAGTTTTCACTTCGGGCAGATAAATCCTGGGCTAACTAGACAGGAGTGACCACTGCTGTTGATAGATGGCGCCCTACCATAAGCTATTAGATATGACTCTACCGAAGGAAGAAAGGAAAGAAGAAAAGGATTTTTACATCGCTTTCACTCACTTAGGTCGTATCTCGAGGAGGGTAGAAACCTGGAACTGGGAACAAATTCTCTTCTCCCACTCAGAGGCCTTCACTATGTGTGGATAACTCGAAAAGAGATATTATCTTTTTACACTTTGGTACAAAGTTCAGGATAATGTGTAGCTCATGCTATTAAACCTACCCCCCCCCCCCCCCCCAACCCACACACACACAGATTCTGCTTTTTTAGAAGCTTACTGATACACGCCTGTTCCCCCCCCCCCCCCCCTTCGCACCCCCCTGGTGTGCAACACAGATTCTGCTTATTTAGACGCTGACTGATTCACGTATGACCCCCCTCCCCCCTTTGCACCCCCCTGGTGTGCCCCCTCTCCCCCACAGATTCTGCTCATTCAGACGCTCACTGATTCTCGCCTGCTCCGCCCCTTCATCCCCCCCCCCCTTCATACCCCTCTAGTGTGCCCCCCCCACCCACTGATTCTGCTTATTTAGATTTCGACGCTGACTGATTCACGCCTGTTCCCCCTTCATCTGCAATGAAAACACAGCAATCTGGCGAGCAGAGGGAAAAACATGTACGTTACACACATGGCCCCCACTTTTTCCCCTGAGATACAGACCTCCCTGTCATTCAGACTTATCTACACCTCTACACACACAGGGCTGCGAGTTTCTCTAGATGTAACATGAAGTGGGTTTGCGTCTATTAGATTAGAATAGTTCACTGCAGATTGCCAGTGTAGTACTCCTGCTTGGCCAGAAGTTTTCTGGGAGTGAGTAGAGTAAGGTAGAGTCAGCACCTACCATATTCATAACCAGCCAGACATCTGGGCATCATTTGCACACCCAAACCCTCAAAAATCACCCTTCCAGACACACAAATGTTTTTGGTAGGGATTTCTCAGCAATTTCAAGCATATAATTGATTTTCTTCACCTAAATAAATCACACAAAGCATTGTATATGGACATTGCACCATATTGCAATGAGTAAATACATGTCTATGTATGTGATCTGAGTATATTCTGGTCTCCATTGAAAAATAGGATGCCCCCCAAAATTAGCAATTTTTGGACATCCAGTTTCTAGGTTTTCTACATCCTGGCTAAGACCTTGTCATCCTACAGTTGAGTTGCCCAGACAGAGAGGGGTCAAGGTGTATTCAGTCTTTTGATGTGTAGAGAGTATACTTGTTCAGTGGGAGAATGATTTCTCATT
>OZ012689.1:12104529-12122029 GCA_963942565.1 Maea johnstoni | reverse complement strand
TGAGCTCTGTGATCAGAGGGTCTGTAGCAGGTGACGGACAGAATCAGCTCATGAGATGCCTGTGAGAACATAATATGAGCTCTGTGAGCAGAGTGTCTGTAGGAGGTCAGAATCAGCTCGTGAGATGCCTGTGAGAACATAATATGAGCTCTGTGAGCA
This sequence comes from Maea johnstoni, assembly GCA_963942565.1. Taxonomy (NCBI): domain Eukaryota; kingdom Metazoa; phylum Annelida; class Polychaeta; order Spionida; family Magelonidae; genus Maea; species Maea johnstoni. The sequence continues at coordinate 12,121,870 of OZ012689.1, read as the reverse complement.
GAGGGTCTGTAGGAGGTCAGAATCAGCTCATGAGATGCCTGTGAGAACATAATATGAGCTCTGTGAGCAGAGTGTCTGTAGGAGGTCAGAATCAGCTCATGAGATGCCTGTGAGAACATAATATGAGCTCTGTGAGCAGAGGGTCTATAGGAGGTCAGAATCAGCTCATGAGATGCCTGTGAGAACATAATATGAGCTCTGTGAGCAGAGGGTCTGTAGGAGGTCAGAATCAGCTCATGAGATGCCTGTGAGAACATAATATGAGCTCTGTGAGCAGAGCCTGTAGGAGGTCAGAATCAGCTCGTGAGATGCCTGTGAGAACATAATATGAGCTCTGTGAGCAGAGCCTGTAGGAGGTCACAATCAGCTCATGAGATGCCTGTGAGAACATAATATGAGCTCTGTGAGCAGAGCCTGTAGGAGGTCAGAATCAGCTCATGAGATGCCTGTGAGAACATAATATGAGCTCTGTGAGCAGAGGGTCTGTAGGAGGTCAGAATCAGCTCATGAGATGCCTGTGAGAACATGATATGAGCTCTGTGAGCAGAGTGTCTGTAGGAGGTCAGAATCAGCTCATGAGATGCCTGTGAGAACATAATATGAGCTCTGTGAGCAGAGGGTCTGTAGGAGGTCAGAATCAGCTCATGAGATGCCTGTGAGAACATAATATGAGCTCTGTGAGCAGAGGGTCTGTAGGAGGTCAGAATCAGCTCATGAGATGCCTGTGAGAACATAACATGAGCTCTGCACGTGAGCAGAGTGTCTGTGAGAGGTCAGAATCAGGACGGAAATAAACACTGTATCAATCTGATAGTATCCAGGCCCAGCGCCAGGTATCGGAGTCTCTCTCTGTTCACAGACTCAGTGTGTAGGAACAAGCGTCAACCTTACTAGAGCCTGGAGCCCTGCAATCTCTCCCCTATCAGTATGGAGGGAATGTAGGCTAGCCACAGCCTCTGCAGTACTAGGTATCGGTCTCTCACTGTTCACAGGCTGAAAGTGTAGGAACAAGCGTCAAACTGATCAGCTTCGAGCCTGGGGGGGGGGGGGGGGACACTCTCTGTTCATAGGCTGAGTGTGTAGGAACAAGAGTCAACCTGTGTGCCAGGGAGCCTCTCCACTATCGGGGATATGCTAGCCACAACCTCTGCGGTACCAGGTATCAGGAGTCTCTATCTGTTCACAGGCTGAAAGTGAGTGTAGGAACAACCCTCAACCTGATCAGCTTGGAGCCTCTCATCAGTACAAAGAAATACCACTATCAGCATGGAGGGATACCCTCACCAAGCCTTAGTGGTAAAAGTGGTCAGTAAGCCTGCCCACTGCATAAAAAAGCTGTGAAATGGGGTATTTAAGTGGTACCACTGTCAGAGTCGGCCCCACTGTCTAATGTAGTGGTAAGACCACTGTTTCCTGCAGTGGAGCCACTGCGTCTTACAGTGGGGCCACTGTTTCTTACAGTGAGACCACTACATAAACCCATATGTGACTTGAAAAAATCCACATATATCAGGAACCACTATAATGGGGCTTCCAAAACTTAGTTTATCTTAGGACCTCTTTTTCTTACAGTGGGGCCACTGCTGATTACAGTGGGGCCACTAAATAAACCCCTATATATATCAGGAACCACTATCATGCAGACCTAGCTACCAGGTCTGTCTGACATGGGTGCGAAAATAGGTGCTGGCTGTTCCTTATCAGTAATAGTATTGAAGAGGGCTTTATGACACTGGGGTCACTTGACCTACTATTTTCAAATCTAACAGTTGACATGGAAGCCAGTAAGGAGAGGGAGGGTAAGTCAATTTCCTTTATAAAAATGTGTTCTCTCAGTGGTATGAGTTGGTGTTTTGAACAACTACCTAGGACAAAGTGTGTGTAAGGGGATAAAGATACAGTTGAGGCATGTCCATTTTAAAAGGCAGGCAGATATCTCTGCTGCTGAATACAGAAAAGGCAAGAGGAGATGAAATACTCAGGGTATATAGGAAGGGCATGCTGACATGATGTAGAAGTGTCCTAAAGTAATGATGTTGAAGTGAGGATGAGGTATGACATAGCTGCTATTCATTTACATCAATTTTATCTGTGTCCATCAGGATATTTCTATAATCATTCAGGAGAAGGGAACCCTGCCAATTGTAATGTACTATTAATGTTGGGTTTCTAACCCAGTAAGACTTAGATTGACTGGAGAAACATGGCTGCTGCAGACAAGGATATCTTAGTACATATATTTGCCTAATCATATCTGCTGTTACCATGCATTTGAACTATAGAAATGTTCCTGAAGAGTTAAACCCTTTCTAATAAACTTTAAAAAATACATATTTACATTTTAAGTATTTATCTATAAATGTATTCATTTATTTATTCATTTATCTATTTATTCATTTTATTTATTCATTCATTCATTTATTTCCATACATTTTAATATTACAGAATATCATATCATATCTATCTAATTGATTAGTTAATGAATGATTCAATTTTCTTTATCTAATTATTTATTGCCTTCTCTATTTATTTTTCATTTACTAATATTTATTTAATTTATTTTTACATTTTCATATTTCTACTTATTTATTCTTCTATTAACTATCATTGTTATTAATATTATTATTATCATTAATATCGTTATTATTATTATTATTATTATTATTATTATTATTATTATTATTATGATTAGTGGTAGTAGTTGTAGCAGTAGTAGTAGTAGTAGTAGTAGTAGTAGTAGTAGTAGTAGTAGTAATAGAAGTAGTAGTAGTAGTAGTAGAATTACTATTAGTTAATAGTAGTAATAGTATTTTTCATTATTATTATTTTCATTATTAGCGTTATTATTATCATTATTAAAAGTATTATCAATATTATCATAAGCATCATCATCATCATCATTATTATTATTTTTTTTATTTTTTTTATTTTTCTTTTGGGGGGGGGGGGGGTACCATGGTGCCATGCAGCAAGAGAATTACTAGAAGCAACAAATGAATTTTGAGGAATTTGTGTTTAAGAAATAAATGTATATTTCAGAATGTCAATGTTATGAAAATTCATTTTTCATGAATTGATTTCAAAATAATTAGTTACATTTTTATATTTCATTTTGCCACAACAAATAACATTTAGGCCCCTTGATATACAATGTGCCCTAAGTGCATTTGTATTCACTCCCTTATTAAAAAAAAATTCGCAAAATTGTTTCAATGTGAGGCTTCAATATTTTAGATTATTTAATAATGCTCAACTATAAACAATTTTCTAATGGATATATATATATATATATATATATATATATATATATATATATATATATATATATATATATATATATATATATATATATATATATATATATATATACTGTCAGAAACAGTGGGACCACTACCTTGGACAGTGGTTAAACCACTGCATTTTACAGTGGGGTACATGACCACCACTGTCAGAGAAAGTGGGTCAACCACTTCCTTTGACAGTGGTAAAACCACAGCATCTTGCAGTAAAGCATGACTTTACCACTGTCGGAAACAGTGTGACCACTACATTGAACGGTGGTAAATCTACTGCAGGCTAAGCCACAACCTCTGCAGTACCAGGTATCTGCCTCTCACTGTTCTCAGGCTGGATGTGTAGTAAACAAGCCTTTGCAGATAGTGGGCTGAGAAATTATTCACCACTATCAACATGGAGGGAATATAGGCCACAATATACACACACACATCTGAGAAAAACAACAATACGGAACAACTAATTTCACCACTAAAGTCATCATCATCATCATCATCATCATCATCATCATCATCATCATCATCATCACCATTATTATCGCCATCATCATCATCAATCATCATCATCAAAAATCATCATCATCTTAATCATCATCATCAACATTAACTTGCCTACGATGCATAATCCAGGATGAAATTCCAATTTTCTCTGTTCACATGACTTTCACTGACCAATCTTACATGATATGACATCTTACAGCTAAGACTACAGAGACATTAACTCATCAGTTCACAAACTACTGCTGGGGTCGGGCATAGGGAGGTAGGTGAGCCACGGCCAAGAACTTTTTATATTTTTTGTGAAAAATGTCCTTAATTAGGAAATACATTATCCATCCATGCACCTTTAGTTGTTTACTTGTACTTTTATAATGCTATTCCTTGTAAACGTGTAGGTGTAGGGTAATTCATACTGCTATTCCTCCCTTACTAATCTCTTGTAATAGCTCTCTCCTAGTTGACAATCAGTATGTTACACACTGTATACAGGAACATATAGGGTAATTCATAATGCTATTCCTCCCTTACTAATCTCTTGTAATAGCTCTCTGCTAGTTGACAATCAGAATATTACGGCTATCTCCTAAGAGATCAGGCTGCGGCCATGTCTCATTTGAGTAATGCACCGTCCAGGGCGATCAGGCTATTAAACCCTGCACCGCAGCAGCCATGGTGCTCAGCCTGCTCAGACCTCGTACTTTGTCTCATTTTAGTAATGCACTGTCCACCACTGCAATCAGCCTATTAACCCTTCCAATGCTGAAGCTGCTATCGTCCAAAGCACAAGGATGCAAAATTTTGGAAAAACCGTCTAAAACATGTCATGTTGGTATTCATTGGATAGCTCTCGCCGAGTACTCTCAGATGAGTACCCATTTGCCAGGGTTTCAGTCATTTCTCAGCTTATTGCATCGTTTTTGTATTGTCAAAATTATCCATCAGCAGCACATGTGTTAAACCATGCACCACAGCCATCAGTGCTGAGCGTGCCCACTGATCAGGCCCTGTGGTACATTATCATATTATTATTCATGCTCCTGCTCGGTGCTGTAGGTCCCCATGGAACTACTGTGAGCTAGCACAGAGATACTGCTAGGCCTCCTGAACAATGCCTTCACGGCCATTAGCACACAAGTCATTAGCTTGTTCTTGTTGTTACATTGCTGTACAGCAGCCCACGAAACAGGTGGCTTGGTCTCTATAGCTGAATACCTATAGGGCGCCATACAAAATATCACTTATCATTATCATTATCAATATTATTATCATTATTATTAAAGAGAGAGAGAGAGAGAGAGAGAGAGAGAGAGAGAGAGAGAGAGAGAGAGAGAGAGAGAGAGAGAGAGAGAGAGAGAGAGAGAGAGAGAGAGAGAGACAGACAGACAGACAGACAGACAGAGAGGGAGACAGAGACAGAGACAGAGAAAGAGACAGAGACAGAGGCAGAGACATGCAGAGAAAGATTCTTGAGTTTTTTAACCACAAAACCATGCATTTCCAATGACCCTGCAGCTGAGAGTGCGAGTGCCTGTTCTTGAGTGAAAGGCCGAGAGACAGACAGAGGGAGAGACAGAGACAGAGAGAGACAGAGACATGCAGAGACAGATTCTTGAGTTTTTTAACCACAAAACCATGCAGCTGAGAGTTCACATGAACAAAATCACACAGAATAGCTATAGCAGGTGAAAATAATTTGCCAATTAGCATATGCTTACTAAATTATCTCGATCCTCCTCTAAAAGTGCAGTGCGAGTGCCTGTTCTTGAGTGCCTGTTCTCAGGCGGTATTTACCTTTTGGCGCCCGGCACTGTGACAAACCTGTATATATCACACTCTAGAGTGCAGCGTAAAGATTGCCCAGTACTTGAGAGCGTTCTCCAGAACTCAAGTGCTAAAATAAATCACTCTGACTCTTACTAATTAATAGTTAATACACTGCTTAAATATTTCTTTGTAAGACGACCGCAATATTTGAAGGATCATTGAGTACAAACACAATTAGTCCCTATGGGAATCAGATTGCATGGGTACAGCAATGTCAATATGGGACATCCCATGTATGCTGGGGGTAGCCAGAATTTAGAGATAATATAATTTCAGTTTAAAGACAATGTCAGGCAATGGTAATTTAACCTACCCTGTTCTGGACAAAACATTACAGCCATGAGTACAGAAGGATGAGAGTTGAGCCTTTTAAACTTTAATATAATTCAATTTTCTTTGTTTGATTTTCATTTATAAAACTCACTCATTCTCAAAATGATATTCACCTTCCTAGTCTAAAAATTGTCCCCTAGGAGCAATACGTTTCATATACAAGTAAGATGTGGTACCAGCATTCTTAACTCCGCTTTCTCCTCCCTCCCTAATATGCACCCTAACCCCCAGGGTCTGACACTTAGATTTCAGACTAGGGGCCTGGGAAAAAATCATCAAAATTAATGGTCAAAAACTGGATTTCTGGTTATCATACATACCTTTTTGGCCCCTAGTCTGAAAAATCTAGGGGCCCACAGCATATGCCCCTGGTCCCCTGGGAAAGTCATACCCTCACCCCTATACAGCCCTTACGGTACTACCCCTTCTTTACATCCCTTACTTTCCCTCCTTGATTCCATGAACATGGAGTCTGAGACTAGGCTAGACTACCCCTACACCCTAGTACTACGTACCCCCTCTTTACACCCCTCCCTCCTTAATAACTATGCACCCTTAACCCCATCCCCCCTACTACCATTCTTTACGCCCTTCCCCCCCCCCCCCCCTACTTGATTCAATGAAGAGTCTGAAGAGAATGGAGTTCCAGACCAGTTGTTTCTTGTACCGTACCCATACATGCTAATACTGCCCCCTCTTTACACCCCCTCCCTCCCTAATATTACTATGCACCCTTACCCCTATCCCCCTAATACCATTCTTTACACCCCTCCTTACTTGATCCAATGAAGAGTCTGAAGAGAATATAGGCCAGACTTAGGGCAGTTTTTTTCTTGCAGGGCCGTACGTGTATACGTATGGCACAGCTGTGAGTATCCCACCACTCTGCAGCATGCGGCGTACTGGTCGTCACGGCGTCTCCGGGCAGCTAGGCAGCAGGGAGAAAACCTCGCTCTGTGCGTGAAAAACACAGTGTTTTCACGCCATGGTAAATACAGCGCCAGCAACTTCTTCCTGGATTTCCTTCTCTCATTTGTAGCTGGCTAACCTGGCCATAAAATATTCATTCCTCCACTTCATCTATTGCTGGGTAACAGGAGAACTGAGACGGCAGTCAGCCCAGGAGAGTCAACCCTCCCAATACCAAACCATAGAAACTGTCCTGATAATAATAATAATAATAATAATAATAATAATAATAATAATAATAATAATAATAATAATAATAATAATAATAATAATAATAATTATAACAATAATAATATTTATACTAATGATAATAACAATAATTATGATAATAATAATAATAATAATAATAATAATAATAATAATAATAATAATAATAATAATAACATTAATAATAATAATAATAATAATAATAATAATAATAATAATAATAATAATAATAATAATAATAACAATAATAATAATAATAATAATAATAACAATTCTAATGATAATAATGAAAATAATTATAATAATGATAATAACAATAACAATAATAATAATAATAATAATAATAATAATAATAATAATAATAATAATAATAATAATAATAATAATAATAATAATATTCATTCCTCCACTTCATCCATTGCTGGGCAGCAGCAGGAGAACAAAGCAGCCATATATATATATGTATATATATCCATCCATCTTTCTTACTAAAATATCAACCCAATTCCCGGATACCCTCCCTTTCACATGATCATAACATATCAGGGATCATTTCTACTGCAATGGTCAACCTCAGACCATAAAGCTTTCTCAAACAAGTTCCTGCTTGTACAGTGTCTGGGTCTTTAACCCTTCCATTCCCCATTAAAGTGATCTACTCAGAGTGGATATATCTTACAAGCCATTGCGGTATCTCACATCCAATCAGAATGTTCCCTTCAGAAAGAGGATCTTGTAATCACACTAATTCTTGTTTATCACACTGACATTTGAACAAGGCGCTTAAGCATTGGAATTTATCTAAATTCATTATTTCTGCAATATTACATGTCCATATCAATATGTTCCTTAATCCTTCCCCTATAGTGATCTGCTCATAGTGAATATATTTTTTACATTCCACTGCAATATCACACATCCAATTTTCAGCATGTTCCCTAGAACTGCATGACGATCTTGGAATCACACTGACAAACGCTTGTTTATCACTCTGACATTTGAACAAGCATGGGAATTTACTCAAATTCATTATTTCTGGTGATGTCGAATATCTGTTTATCGAAATCAAGTAGAAAGTAATTCTGATGAATATGATATTATATTTGACTAAAGGAGGTCACTCTCTCATATAAGTATATTCCTTTCAGAAAGAGAATCTTGGAATCACACTTATTGTTGTTCATCCTTCTGACATTTGAACAAGCTAAATGGAATTTACACCAAGTCATTATTTCTTTTGATGTCAAATATCTAAATCCAGTTATAAGTAATAATGATGAATATGATATCATATTTGTACTTGGTGATGTCAAATATCTGTTTATTCAAATCAAGTTATTAGTAAATATGATGAATAGGATATTGTTTTTGTATTTGATAATGTCAAATAGCTGTTTATCCAAATCCAGTTATTACTTATTCTGATGAATATGATATTGTATTTGCATTTGGTGATGTCAAATATCTGTTTATCCAAATCAAATGATTAGTAATTCTGATGAATATGATATTTGCATTTGACTAAAGGAGTTCTTGCAGTACAGGCAGTGTGTGGTCCCTGATTGTGTCCACGTATAAGTAGGCTGTGATAGTAGGATGTACTACCTCACTGTGTGTCTTAGGGGGCGGTCAGTGACAAGGTAAACACCTCCCCAGCTGGTCATACTAGTCACCAGTGGTCAGCCGTCCAGCAAACACAACAGTAAACAGTCAGCTGGAATACAGCAATGGTAAAATACTGTAGTAAGAGCAATGGAGTACTCACCTAATGAGTCCTGTAGAGTAGTCGAGTAAAATCGCTGCACTATAATCCAGAGAAGCCGTCGTCCATGAGCGTGGTAAAATCCCAATAATCAGTTTTCCTCTTTCTGCTGCAGCCTCTAGATCTCTCTCGCTGTGTCTCAGTGAAGGCACTTCTACACACACGCTCACACACCTCCCTCTGATCCAACAGCCACTATCACTCAGCCAGCCTCCCCCTGAAAGAACAGCCACATCGCAGCATTACTTTAACACATCACTCAAGCCCTGCTACCGGCTCCCGTTACCATGGCAACAATCACAGATTCGAGGAGCGGGAATGCGGTGGCTGAGGCTGTTGGGTTATGAAGGTTTTACTCGGAGCTGCCACGGGATGCCTGCTGAAATATGCGACAGCCTCACTCCTACATAGACAAGTATCATAGCGGAAAATAAGCTTTTGGAATTTCTGTGAGGTGTACTATGTGCTTGGCAGGGCGGGGAATATTTTGGTGCCGGGGTCAGGAGAGATAGCGGAGGAGTGATGAGAGAGAGGCTACGGGAGGAGGAACCTGGTATTCGGTAATTCGGTCCCCACTTTGAGCACGGATCGCAGTTAAACCAATATTTGGAATTTGGTATTCCATAGCTGTTTGCCCCTCGGCCCCTATCGTTAACAAACCCAAGCTTTATGGGCTAAGGCAGCAGATGCTCTAAATATCTAGCTGCCACACTTATAGTTACAAATATGAACACCAGAGGGCAGTATCAAACATGGAAAATAACTATAACAGAGCATTCGTTAGTCATGTTTAATCATGTGTTTAATCATGTTTAGGGTAGAATATAACACTAGAGGGCAGTACTAAACATAAAACTATAACACTTATAGTTACAAGTATGAACACCAGAGGGCAGTATCAAACATGAAGAATATAACACTTATAGTTACAAATATGAACACCAGAGGGCAGTATCAAACATGGAAAATAACTATAACAGTGCATTCGTTAGTCATGTTTAATCATGTGTGTTTAATCATGTTTAGGGTAGAATATAATACTAGAGGGCAGTACTAAACATAAAATTATAACACTTATAGTTACAAGTATGAACACCAGACGGCAGTTCCAAACATGAAGAAAAGAACACTTATAGTTACAACAAGTATGAACACCAGAGGGCAGTATCAAACATGAAGAATAGAACACTTATAGTTACAAATATGGACACCAGAGTGCAGTTCCAAACATGAAGAAAATAACACTTATAGTTACAATAAGTATGAACACCAGAGGGCAGTATCAAACATGAAGAACAGAACACTTATAGTTACAAATATGAACACCAGAGGGCAACACCAAACATGAAAAATAGAACACTTATAGTTACAAATATGAACACCAAAGGGCAGTGAAGTAGAATATAACACCTATAGCTACAAATATGAACACCATGAGAGGGCAGTACTGAACATAAAATTATAACACTTATAGTTATAAATATGAACACCAGAGGGCAGTACCAAACATGAAGAATATAAGACATAGTTACAAATATGAACACCAGAGGGCAGTATCAAATATGAAGAATATAAGACATAGTTACAAATATGAACACCAGAGGGCAGTATCAAACATGAAAAATATAACACCTATAGATACAAATATGAAAAGATATACAAATATGATTTTAATCATGATAAGAGTAATTTACCAAATTTAACGAAGGCTTCCTTGCCCTAAGAGGCTGTATGACTGACTGACCTGCTAGTGGCTACACAAATGACTAACCTGAGTGTGGTGTAGTACCAGATATGACAGATAGATGGCACCATAGCGTCCTCCTATCTCTGGTCTATCCTGTCATACATAAACTTAGTCCTCTGTTCACATAGTGAGGTAGATATGAACTAATATGACCACTCATAAAATTGCCAACTACCATTTTATTGCAGCAACTAAGAGGAAAGTGCTATAACTGAGAGCTATATGGGGATGATTTGTGGGAAAGCATTAGTGCAAGACGTCTCTTAAAGTGACAAAAATTCCTTAATAGCATGATGGAATCACTTGACACCTTTCTAGAATTCTCTCAAATACTGTTAGTTGCTGAAAGGCTAGGTGACATCATCACTTAATAAGAACACTCTCGTCAACTACCTTTAACTGATCCAATGCCAGGACTACTTTCAGCCAAAGCATAAGGATGTAAAGATTTTTGAAAATCATCTAAACCCTGTCATGTTGGTGTTCATTGGAAAGCTCTCGCTGAGTACTCTCAGATGAGTACCCATGTGCCAGGGTTTTTCATCTTTTTGTATTGGTCAAACTAGTTACCAGCAGCATAAGGGTTGATAAAGTAGCTGGTTAGTCACGATTTAGCTGCAATATGGCAGAAAAACTGACAATAATCAAAAAGAAAAAAATAATCCACACACATACCCACACACACCAAGATGCAATCTATAATCAATTAGCCACAGTGCTCTGCCCTAGAGTTCCATATATCAAACTCTTCATTATGTGAGTACCACACAACAGTCTCTATCCCACTACATGGCGGTTGTCCACAGTCTATGAATACCAATATGTATGATAAAGTACATACGTCCCAGGAATTCATTATCTCAGGCTGTAAATTTCACCTTGGATGTTAAAAGGTCTAATGGAAGTACTGAGAATTCTATGAATACCAAAATGCTGCATGATTAGAATGTGTGATACCTATGTCAAAAAAGCCCGAAGTGGTTTATACTGTAATACTTTATAAAACAATGGGTGACCAGTTCCCAGATCTGTATTTTTAGTCCTGGTATAAAATGATGGATTTGCAATGTACCTTTTTTGCTGTATATATATCTATCCAAAACAGAGACATTCTAATGTACATCTCTGTCACAGATGACACTGCAGACCACCTTGTTTTATAATGGGTCTGGGGCAAAAGGCAAAAGGCCACTGAGATTGCCAGGAGACCCAGGAGGGGGGCCTGCTGTATGAGAATGCAGCGTGTAGTATCTCGCTCATGTTGCAGCGTTAGCCATCAGCAGCATCAGCAGGGCACCGCACATTAATGAATCCCTGACCGCTCACAGCTCATCTTTACTGAGCACATGGGAGTCACAATGCGAGGCGGACTGCCCGCCACAGCAACAATAATGCACACGCAAGACACTCAGCTCTGACCACAGACTGGAGTGATGGATCCTCGACCCTCTGACCATCGTCAGAGACTCATTCTGTAGACTCCTCTCGAGAAAGGAAGGTTAACAAATAAGGAACAAGAAGTAGAGGGGGGCTGCCTTGATGGCTGAGTAGTCTAAGACGTGGTCACTGACTGCTCATTCTCTATCACCACTGAGGGCCTGCCAAGATGGCTGAGGGGTCTAAGGCATGGTCACTAACTTCTCGCTGTCTCTCACCACTGAGGGTCTGCCCTGATGGCTGAGTGGTCTAAGGCATGGTCACTGACTGCTCGCTGTCTCTCACCACTGAGGGCCTGGCCTGATGGCTGTGTGGTCTGAGGCGTTGCCACTGACTGCCTGCTGTTTCTCACCACTGAGGGCATGCCCTGATGGCTGAGTGGTCTAAGGCATTGCCAATTACTGCTCGCTCTCACTCACCACTGAGGGCCTGCCCTGAGGGCCAAGATGTCTAAGGCATTGCCACTGACTGCTCCCTGCCTCTCACCATTGAGGGCCTGCCCTGAGGGCCAAGATGTCTAAGGCATTGCCACTGACTGCTCCCTGCCTCTCACCATTGAGGGCCTGCCCTGATGGCCAAGATGTCTAAGGCATTGGCACTGACTGCTCCCTGCCTCTCACCATTGAGGGCCTGCCCTGAGGGCCAAGATGTCTAAGGCATTGCCACTGACTGCTCCCTGCCTCTCACCATTGAGGGCCTGCCCTGATGGCCAAGATGTCTAAGGCATTGGCACTGACTGCTCCCTGCCTCTCACCATTGAGGGCCTGCCTTCATAGCAAAGTGGTCTAAGGCATTGCCACTGACTGCTTGCTGCCTCTCACCACTGAGGGCCTGCCCTGATAGCCAAGTGGTCTAAGGCATTGCCACTGACTGTTAGCTGTCTCTCACCACTGAGGGCCTGCCCTCATAGCAAAGTGGTCTAAGGCATTGCCACTGACTGCTTGCTGCCTCTCACCACTGAGGGCCTGCCCTGATGGCTAAGTGGTCTAAGGCATTGCCACTGACTGCCAGCTGCCTCTCATGACTGAGGGCCTGCCCTGATGGCCTAGTGATCTAAGGCATTGCCACTGACTGCTCCCTGTCTCTCACCACTGAGGGCCTGCCCCAATGGCCAAGTGGTCTAAGGCATTGCCACTGACTGCTCCCTGTCTCTCACCACTGAGGGCCTGCCCCGATGGCCAAGTGGTCTAAGGCATTGCCACTGACTGCTCACTGTCTCTCACCACTGAGGGCCTGTCCTGATGGCCAAATGGTCTAAGGTGTTGCCACTGATTGCTAGCTATCTCTTGCCACTGTGGGCCTGCCCTGGTGGCTGTGTGGTCTAAGGCATTGCCACTGACTGCTAGCTGTCTCTCACCACTGAGGGCCTGCCTTGATGGCCAAATGGTCTAAGGCATTGTCACTGACTGCTAGCTGTCACTCACCACTGCATGAGGGCCTGTCCTGATGGCCAAATGGTCTAAGGTATTGCCACTGGCTGTCTGTCACCACTGAGGGTTTGCCCTGATTGCCAAGTGGTCTAGGCATTGCCACTATCTGCTAACTGTCTCTCACCACTGAGGGCCTGCCCTGATGGCCAAGTGGTCCAAGGCATTGCCACTGACTGCTCACTGTCTCTCACCACTGAGGGCCTGCCCTGATGGCCAAGTGGTCCAAGGCATTGCCACTGACTGCTCACAGTCTCTCACCACTGAGGGCCTGCCCTGATGGCCAAATGGTCTAAGGTGTTGTCACTGACTGCTAGCTGTCTCTCACCACTGCATGAGGGCCTGTCCTGATGGCCAAATGGTCTAAGGTATTGCCACTGGCTGTCTGTCACCACTGAGGGCTTGCCCTGATTGCCAAGTGGTCTAGGCATTGCCACTATCTGCTAACCGCTCTCACCACTGAGGGCCTGCCCTGATGGCCAAGTGGTCCAAGGCATTGCCACTGACTGCTCACTGTCTCTCACCACTGAGGGCCTGCCCTGATGGCCAAGTGGTCTAAGGCATTGCCACTGACTGCTCACAGTCTCTCACCACTGAGGGCCTGCCCTGATGGCCAAATGGTCTAAGGTGTTGTCACTGACTGCTAGCTGTCTCTCACCACTGCATGAGGGCCTGTCCTGATGGCCAAATGGTTTAAGGTGTTGCCACTGACTGCTAGCTGTCTCTCGCCACTGAGGGCCTGCCCTGGTGGCTGTGTGGTCTAAGGCATTGCCACTGACTGCTAGCTGTCTCTCACCACTGAGGGCCTGCCCTGATGGCCAAATGGTCTAGGGTGTTGTCACTGACTGCTAGCTGTCTCTCACCACTGCATGAGGGCCTGTCCTGATGGCCAAATGGTCTAAGGTATTGCCACAGGCTGCTAGCTGTCTCTCACCATTGAGGGCCTGCCCTGATGGCTCAGTGGTCTAAGGCATTGCCACTGACTGCTCACTGTCTCTCACCATTGAGGGCCTGTCCTGATGGCCAAGTGGTCCAAGGCATTGCCACTGACTGCTTGCTGTCTCTCACCACTGAGGGCCTGCCCTGATGGCTCAGTGGTCTAAGGCACTGCCACTGACTGCTAGCTGTCTCTCACCACTGAAGGCCTGCCCTGATGGCCGAGTTGTCGAAGGTCTTGCCACTGACTGCTTGCTGTCTCTCACCACTGAGGGCCTACCCTTATGGCTGAGCGGTCTAAGGCATTGCCACTGAGTGCTAGCTGTCTTTCATCACTGAGGACCTGCCCTGATGGCTGAGTGGTCTAAGGTGTTGCCGCTGACTGCTTGCTGTCTCTCACCACTGAGGGCATGCCCTGATGGCTGAGCTGTCTAAAGCATTGCCACTGACAGCAAGCTGTCTCTCACCACTGCCCGGGTACGCATCTCGGCCGGGGCTTGTTGCGAAATTTCAAAACCCAGACGAAATGGTTAATTAGCTCAGATTATCATGGTGATACCCTGTGTTTCTCAATTCCCAAGTTTGTGATAAAAGTATCAAATACCCAGATGACAATAACTAGAGGAACCATTAAGCATGATATTTAAGGTGAGAATTTGAATTGTGGGTTATAAGCTCCTGCATGCCTTCCCGCCGCTATCTCCCCCCCCCCTTTACGTATAGAGCATCACGACTGCACTATTGGCTCAGAGAGACTGTCTGAGAGTTGTATGGCGGCTTGCTTCCCGGAGGCCAGAGAGAGGCTGTCTGAGCGCCCCTCTCACCCTCGCCCGGTGTTCTCTAAGGAGTATTGACCTATTAATCCAGGCTCTCATAGAAACATTCTCACACACACCACTCCGCTTAATTAACCTACTCACCTGCGCTTAACCGCATCACCTGAAAACGTGATTTTTTCCCTATAATCAGAAATATACACACTAATATTCTACAGCATATGATTTATGTGGCTGAGTCATGGAGGAAAAATATATGAAATTCAGAAGTGTATGATAAAGCGTTGGTTGGTTCAACACTAATGCATTTTATCGAATGACAAGAAAAATGTATTTGTATCCTTCTCAATATTTTAACTATTATGCTGCTAGTGGCTAATTTGGCACATACAAAATTATGCAAAAAACCTGACAAATGACTGAAACCCTGGCACATAGGTACTTATCTGAGAGAACTCAGCGAGAGCGTAATCCAATGAGTACCAACAAGACAGGGTTTAGATGGTTTTCAAAAATCTTTGTGTTCTTGAGCTTTGGACGAAAGTAGCCTCAGCATTTGAAGGGTTAACCACATCACCTGAAAATGTGATTTTTTCCCGATAAGCAGAACTCTACACACTAGTATTCTACAGCGTATGATTTATGTGGCTGAGTCATGGAAAATAAATAAATGAAATTTAGAAGTGTGTGACACAGCGTCCTTTATTAGATTGGTGCAGTATTTCAACACTGATGCATTTTCCCAGAATGACAAGAAAATGCATTTGTATCTTTCTCATTATTCTAAGGCTAATCTTAGATCCTTAAGGTGATGGGTACCATTGCAAGCTAGTCAAATGCCCCGTCCCAAAACACACCTCAGAGCGACGTAACCATATAGCCAGTTGTATCTCTAGATTCCTGAGTGTGATCAGGTAGAGAATATTATAGCCTACAATCCTTAGTCAACCCATATTTTATATAATTTCAATATTTACAACTTTTCACTCAAATGACATATTCTCACTACTTACACAGGTGATGATCACTGCAGGTTCAGAATTACCTTAGGAATATCATTGTCTATGCCCAATAAAAAGTATTTTTTAGATTTTTTACTGCTGAAGACTTTTACAGGCCATACCATCGAAAATTTTAGTGAGAAATCTCGTGTGTGGAGGCATGGGAACCCCATCGATAGTAATGGTCATACTTCGCTGATCACTTCTGAGCACTAGACACAAAGGGCAGTTGCACAAAGATACACCTCGACGATATCAAGACAATGGCTTGTGGTCAGGATGCTATAAATAGGTGCTAGCTATGAGCACGTGAGGTCACCAAGTTTAGTTGGTGTGGAGATTTCTAACTAAAATTTTCAACGTTATAGCCTGTAAAAATCTTCAGCAGTAAGAAATCAAAAAAATACTTTTTATTGGGCATAGTCAATGATATCCCTAAAGTAACTCTGAACCTGCAGTAACCATCACCTGCGTAATTAATGAGAATATGTCATTTGAAAAAAAAGTTGTAAATTTTGAAATAAAACAGAATATGGATTGAATAATGACAGGTGGCGATGATATTCGCTACCTGATAACACTCAGGAACCTGGAGATACACCTAGTTATAGGATTATGCTGCTTTGAGGTGTGTTTTGGGACAGGGCTTTTAACTGGCTTGCAATGGTACCCATCACCTTAAACTAAAGATAAATTTTGGAAAAAACATTCAAATGCTCTCTGAATAGAAAATGGGGGCATGTATCTCTTTTTCCTACCTCAGTAAGACTCGATAGCAATCACAGATACATAAAGAAGATAAAGAAATCTGTCCCTGGATACAGAACTCCAACTACCATTAAACATGCAAGGGGTGATTTTAAACTTGTCTTTTAAACAGATTACCAGTATGCAAGTTATCGTTGAAAAGATCAATTTCTGCAACCCCCAAAGGCTCTTCTCATAGCAAAATGAGCCAAGAAGATAAGAGGTTTAGGTATACAATACCCCTAGAGCACTCATTGGGAATCCTATTAAATTCAATGATACGCAAGGTACCTAATTCTGAGGGCGTCGATCGTTTTATGCAAGAAATAATTAGTCAGATTAAGAAACACGAGAGGAATGTCCCAAAATCTCGGTACCGGA
>OZ012689.1:12094894-12104329 GCA_963942565.1 Maea johnstoni | reverse complement strand
ATCACCACCATCATCACCATCACCATCATCACCATCATCATCATCGTCATCATCACCATCATCATCATCATCATCACCACCACCATCATCATCAGTATCATCATCATCATCACCATCATCATCATCATCATCATCATCACCATGGTTTTATACCTTACTATGCGCCTAAAATAATCACCGGCATCATTCACATCATCATCATCAGCAGCAGCAGCAGCAGCTGAATCAAAAGTCAGACAGAGTTCACTTCCTCTACATTCATGATGTCTGTCGCTACACAGACAAATAGTTAATCAAAACAGATCTCAGAACCATTATAAAAGAAAGATTTTGTGAAATAAGTGTGAGGCAGTTAGTCTTAGGACTTCCTGACTAGGTATTTGTATACGTACTTGTTATAATAACAAATATCAATAGCGAATAGGAAAAGTATTGTATCATTCAAGATCTGTTACACCGATGATGAGATGCAAATTTAAGTCGCTGGAAGGTAGAAAATATTTTTTTAAATATGGTTAAGATATTGTATCATTAAGGAAGTATAAATATCATATCTTGACGATTTTCAAGGTGCCAATTCCTATTGGTAACAAGACTGCATGAGGCACTTGATGAGATGCGCCTGACCTTGACTGGCCTACACTCCTGGCATTCAGGATCGTGATTGATCGGCAGATTTCGAAGCAGACACTCGACATATCCCACGGAGACCTGCTGATCAATAGCAGTCCAGGCCGATCAAGGTAGAACCTCAATGTATGCGGCAAACACACATCTTTGCTCTGAGCCTCAATACAGCACACACACACATCCGTGCATAGTCTGGGGAGAAAGTGGAATTATAACTTACAGTGCTTCTGAATTGCTCCAATACAAAAGAATTGTAAGTGATTATTCAAAAAAATGATATTATTGGCAAAACTAAAAAATGTCATATCGATTATAACAATATGGCAACCGCACATCGGAAGGAAATGGAATTTAACATTGTTTCTTAAATATTTCATAACCCATTTCCATAAAGAGTAACCCCTCTGATGTTAATGTGGTCATTTACAAGGCACACTTAATTGCTATAAATAACTTTATATGCAACAAGAAATTCAATTCATATCAAGGTACAACCTAAATACGCCAAACACGCATATCTCTCCTCAGTCTGGGGAGAAGGTGGAATTATAATATTGCTGCTGAAATATTCAAATACAAAAAGCATTGAAAGTGATTGTAAGTGTCACTATTCAAAAAATTATATTATTGCCAAAACTAAAAAAGTCATTTTGATTTGAACGATTTTAAGTTGTATGCATGAAGAGGGTTCATTCAAACTCTTTGAGACGTTTAAATGTGGTCTGCACTAACCCTATAAAGGTATGGTCGAGAAAGTGGAGGATTGAGGTTGAGTTATCCGTTTCCACTCGTGAGATGCCTGTGAGAACATAATATGAGCTCTGTGAGCAGAGGGTCTGTAAGAGGTCAGAATCAGCTTGTGAGATGCCTGTGAGAACATAATATGAGCTCTGTGAGCAGAGGGTCTGTAGGAGGTCAGAATCAGCTCATGAGATGCCTGTGAGAACATAATATGAGCTCTGTGAGCAGAGTGTCTGTAGGAGGTCAGAATCAGCTCATGAGATGCCTGTGAGAACATAATATGAGCTCTGTGAGCAGAGGGTCTGTAGGAGGTCAGAATCAGCTCATGAGATGCCTGTGAGAACATAATATGAGCTCTGTGAGCAGAGTGTCTGTAGGAGGTCAGAATCAGCTCATGAGATGCCTGTGAGAACATAATATGAGCTCTGTGAGCAGAGGGTCTGTAGGAGGTCAGAATCAGCTCATGAGATGCCTGTGAGAACATAATATGAGCTCTGTGAGCAGAGGGTCTGTAGGAGGTCAGAATCAGCTTGTGAGATGCCTGTGAGAACATAATATGAGCTCTGTGAGCAGAGGGTCTGTAGGTCAGAATCAGCTCATGAGATGCCTGTGAGAACATAATGTGAGCTCTGTGAGCAGAGGGTCTGTAGGAGGTCAGAATCAGCTCATGAGATGCCTGTGAGAACATAATATGAGCTCTGTGAGCAGAGTGTCTGTAGGAGGTCAGAATCAGCTCATGAGATGCCTGTGAGAACATAATATGAGCTCTGTGAGCAGAGTGTCTGTAGGAGGTCAGAATCAGCTCATGAGATGCCTGTGAGAACATAATATGAGCTCTGTGAGCAGAGGGTCTGTAGGAGGTCAGAATCAGCTCATGAGATGCCTGTGAGAACATAATATGAGCTCTGTGAGCAGAGTGTCTGTAGGAGGTCAGAATCAGCTCATGAGATGCCTGTGAGAACATAATATGAGCTCTGTGAGCAGAGGGTCTGTAGGAGGTCAGAATCAGCTCATGAGATGCCTGTGAGAACATAATATGAGCTCTGTGAGCAGAGGGTCTGTAGGAGGTCAGAATCAGCTTGTGAGATGCCTGTGAGAACATAATATGAGCTCTGTGAGCAGAGGGTCTGTAGGAGGTCAGAATCAGCTCATGAGATGCCTGTGAGAACATAATGTGAGCTCTGTGAGCAGAGGGTCTGTAGGAGGTCAGAATCAGCTCATGAGATGTCTGTGAGAACATAATATGAGCTCTGTGAGCAGAGTGTCTGTGAGAGGTCAGAATCAGGACGGAAATAAACACTGTAACAATCTGACAGTATCCAGGCCCAGCGCCAGGTATCGGAGTCTCTCTCTGTTCACAGGCTGAGTGTGTAGGAACAAGCGTCAACCTTACTAGAGCCTGGAGCCCTGCAATCTCTCCCCTATCAGTATGGAGGGAATGTAGGCTAGCCACAGCATCTGCAGTACCAGGTATCGGTCTCTCACTGTTCACAGGCTGAAAGTGTAGGAACAAGCATCAAACTGATCAGCTTCGAGCCTAGAGTGGGGGGGGGGGGGGGGGGGGGGGGGGGTACTCGAGTCAACCTGTGTGCCAGGGAGCCTCTCCACTATCAGGGATATGCTAGTCACAACCTCTGCGGTACCAGGTATCAGGAGTCTCTCTCTGTTCACAGGCTGTCAGTGAGTGTAGCAACAACCGTCAACCTGATCAGCTTCAACGGAGCCTCTCATCAGTACAGAGAAATACCACTATCAGCATGGAGGGATAGGCTAGCCACAACCTCTGTGGTACCAGGTATAGGGAGTCTCTCTCTGTTCACAGGCTGAGAGTGTAGCAGTGCTGAAAACAGTTTGCTAAGCCTTGGTGGTCAAACGGTCCATCAAAATGAATAGATTAGTAGTCCACCAGAAAAATTAGCGGTCCACATCACTTTGATAACCAAAGTGGTAGCCAACAGCCATTTCATAACTGAACATTCATGGTAAATTGTGCTAAATTTATGAATTGTGACAGTTATAATCTAATGTAGAAGAAATGTGAAACTGGATGTGATGCTTACTATATCAACGTGGTCAGAATATTTAGTAGACTTTCTGGGCCAGTAAACATATACTTTTACTAGCCCATTCAAATTTTTGGTAGAAACGGACCGGTGGGCTACTGTCTATTATCACCACTTGAGTGTAGTAACAAGCATCGACCTATGTGCCAGGGAGCCTGGAGTCTCAAGTGGGCTGAGAAATACCACTATCCACGTGGAGGGAAAGGCTGGCTGCTACTTCACACTTACATCTGAGGAAAACAATGCCGAGAAAAGTGCCAAAACAACTGATTTCATCACTGTGGTCATCATCATCATCATTCATCATCACTATCACTATCATCAAAAAATCCCTACCCTAACGTTTTTTCCACCCTCCTAACTCCCAATCAACATAAAACATGTATTAAACACATTTTTGAACAACAAAAATAATACAAATCTTTTTTTACCTACCCTATTTTTTTGACAGTTACAGGAAACAAACAATTATATGCCTGAACCACAGATGGAGATGATACTGTCTGTCAAGTCCTTTTTTATGTCTTTTGCAAGAAATGTCCTTAATTGGGAAATACATTACACATCCCTGCACCTTCAGTCGTAAACGTGTACATACATGGTAATTCATACTGCTATAAATTCCTCCCTTACTAATCTCTTGTAATAGCGCTCTCCTAGTTCACAATCAGTATGTTACACACTATATATTGTACATATAGGGTAATACATAATGCTATTCCTCCCTTACTAATCTCTTGTAATAGCTCTCTCCTAGTTGACAATCAGAATGTTACGGCTATCTCCTAAGAGATCAGCCTGCGGCCATGTCTCATTTGAGTAATGCACCGTCCAGGGCGATCAGGCTATTAAACCCTGCACCGCAGCAGCCATCGGTGCTCAGCCTGCTCAGACCTCGTACTTTGTCTCATTTTAGTAATGCACTGTCCACCACTGCAATCAGCCTATTAACCCTTCCAATGCTGAAGCTGCTATCGTCCAAAGCACTAGGATGCAAAAATTTTGAAACCGTCTAAAACATGTCATGTTGGTATTCATTGGATATAGCTCTCGATGAGTACTCTCAGATGAGTACCCATTTGCCAGGGTTTCAGTCATTTCATTTCTCAGCTTTTTGCATCGTTTTTGTATTGTCAAAATTATTCATCAGCAGCACATGGGTTAAACCATGCACCACAGCCATCAGTGCTGAGCGTGCCCACTGATCAGGCCCTGTGGTACATTATCATATAATTATTCATGCTCCTGCTCGGTGCTGTAGGTCCCCATGGAACTACTGTGAGCTAGCACAGAGATACTGCTAGGCCTCCTGAACAATGCCTTCACGGCCATTAGCACACAAGTCATTAGCTTGTTCTTGTTGTTACATTGCTGTACAGCAGCCCACGAAACAGGTGGCTTGGTCTCTATAGCTGCATACCTATAGGGCGCTATATAAAATAACAATTATTATTATTATTAATATCATTATTAGAGAGAGAGAGAGAGAGAGAGAGAGAGAGAGAGAGAGAGAGAGAGAGAGAGAGAGAGAGAGAGAGAGAGAGAGAGAGAGAGAGACAGAGAGAGAGACAGAGAGACAGAGAGACAGAGAGACAGACAGAGACAGACAGACAGAGACAGAGACAGAGACAGAGAGACAGAGACAGACAGACATAGAGACAGAGACAGAGAGAGATCGACAGAGATATGCAGAGACATATTCTAGAGATTTTTAACCACAAAACCATGCATTTCCAATGACCCTGCAGCTGAGAGTTCCCATGAACAAAATCACACAAAATAGCTATAGCAGGTGAAAATAATTTGCCAATTAGCATATGCTTACTATATTATCTCGACCCTCCTCTAAGAGTGCAGTGCGAGTGCCTGTTCTTGAGTGCCTGTTCTTGAGTGCCTGCATGTTCTCAGGCGTTATTTACCTTTTGGCGCCCGGCACTGTGACAAACCTGTATATATCACACTCTAGAGTGCAGCGTAAAGATTACCCAGTACTTGAGAGCGTTCTCCAGAACACAAGTGCTAAAATAAATCACTCTGACTCTTACTAATTAATAGTTAATACACTGCTTAAATATTTCTTTGTAAGACAACCACAATATTTGAAGGATCATTGAGTACAAACACGATTAGTCCCTATGGGAATCAGATTGCATGGGTACAGCAATGTCAATATGGGACATCCCATGCATACTGGGGGTAGCCAGAATTTAGAGATAATATAATTTCAGTTTAAAGACAATGTCAGGCAATGGTAATTTAACCTACCCTGTTCTGGACAATACATTACAGCCATGAGTACAGAAGGATGAGAGTTGAGCCTTTTACACTTTAATAATTAATTCAATTTTCTTTGTTTGATTTTAATTTATAAAACTCACTCATTCTCAAAATGATATTCACCTTCCTAGTCTAAAAATTGTCCCCTAGGAGCAATACGCTTCATATACAAGTAAGATGTGGTACCAGCATTCTAAACTCCGCTTTCTCCTCCCTCCCTAATATGCACCCTTACCCCCAAGGTCTGACACTTAAGATTTCAGACTAGGGGCCTGGGAAAAAAATCATCAAAATTAATGGTCAAAAACTGGATTTCTGGTTATCATACATACCTTTTTGGCCCCTAGTCTGAAAAATCTAGGGGCCCACAGCATATGCGCCTGGTCCCCTGGGAAAGTCATACCCTCACCCCTATACAGCCCTTACGGTACTACCCCTTCTTTACATCCCTTACTTTCCCTCCTTGATTCCATGAACATGGAGTCTGAGACTAGGCTAGACTACCCCTACACCCTAGTACTACGTACCCCCTCTTTACACCCCTCCCTCCTTAATAACTATGCACCCTCAACCCCATCCCCCTACTACCATTCTTTACACCCTTCCCCCCCCCCCCCCCATCCCCTACTTGATTCAATGAAGGGTCTGAAGAGAATGGAGTTCCAGACCAGTTGTTTCTTGTACCGTACCCATACACGCTAATACTGCCCCCTCTTTACACCCCCTCCCTCCCTAATATTACTATTCACCCTTACCCCTATCCCCTTACCATTCTTTACACCCCTGCTTACTTGATTCAATAAAGAGTCTGAAGAGAATATAGTCCCAGACTTAGGGCAGTTTTTTTCTTGCAGGGCCGTACGTGTATACGTATGGCACAGCTGTGAGTATCCCACCACTCTGCAGCATGCGGCGTACTGGTCGTCACGGCGTCTCCGGGCAGCTAGGCAGCGGGGAGAGATCCTCGCTCTGTGCGTGAAAAACACAGTGTTTTCACGCCATGGGAAATACAGCGCCAGGAACTTCTTCCTGGATTTCCTTCTCTCATTTGTAGCTGGCTAACCTGGCCATAAAATATTCATTCCTCCACTTCATCTATTGCTGGGTAACAGGAGAACTGAGACGGCAGTCAGCCCGGGAGAGTCAACCCTCTCAATACCAAATCATAGAAACTGTCCTGATAATAATAATAATAATAATAATAATAATAATAATAATAATAATAATAATCATAATAATAATAATAATATTTATACTAATGATAATAACAATAATTATGATAATAATAATAATAATAATAATAACAATAATAACATTAATAATAATAATATTAATAATAATAATAATAATAATAATAATAATAATAACAATTCTAATGATAATAATGAAAATAATGATAATAATGATAATAACAATAACAATAATAATAATAATAATAATAATAATATTAATAATAATAATAATAATAATAATAATAATAATGATAATAATAATATTCATTCCTCCACTTCATCCATTGCTGGGCAGCAGCAGGAGAACAAAGCAGCCATATATATATATGTATATATATCCATCCATCTTTCTTACTAAAATATCAACCTGATTCCCGGATATACCCTCCCTTTCACATGATCATAACATATCAGGGATCATTTCTACTGCAATGGTCAACCTCAGCCCATAAAGCTTTCTCAAACAAATTCCTGCTTGTACAGTGTCTGGGTCTTTAACCCTTCCATTCCCTATAGTGATCTACTCAGAGTGGATATATCTTACAAGCCATTGCGGTATCTCACATCCAATCAGAATGTTCCCTTCAGAAAGAGGATCTTGTAATCACACTAATTCTTGTTTATCACTCTGACATTTGAACAAGGCTTAAGCATTGGAATTTATCTAAATTCATTATTTCTGCAATATTACATGTCCATATCAATATGTTCCTTTCCTTCCCCTATAGTGATCTGCTCATAGTGAATATATTTTTTACATTCCACTGCAATATCACACGTCCAATTTTCAGCATGTTCCCTAGAACTGCATGACGATCTTGGAATCACACCGGCAAACGCTTGTTTATCACTCTGACATTTGAACAAGCATGGGAATTTACTCAAATTCATTATTTCTGGTGATGTCGAATATCTGTTTATCGAAATCAAGTAGAATGTAATTCTGATGAATATGATATTATATTTGACTAAAGGAGGTCACTCTCTCATATAAGTATATTCCTTTCAGAAAGAGAATCTTGGAATCATTATTTTTTTTTATGTCAAATATCTAAATCCAGTTATTAGTAATAATGATGAATATGATATCATATTTGTACTTGGTGATGTCAAATATCTGTTTATCCAAATCAAGTTATGAGTAAATATTGTTTTTGTATTTGGTGATGTCAAATAGCTGTTTATCCAAATCCAGTTATTACTTATTCTGATGAATATGATATTGTATTTGCATTTGGTGATGTCAAATATCTGTTTATCCAAATCAAATGATTAGTAATTCTGATGAATATGATAATTGCATTTGACTAAAGGAGTTCTTGCAGTACAGGCAGTGTGTGGTCCCTGATTGTGTCCATGTACCAGTAGGCTGTGATAGTAGGATGTACTTAACCTCACTGTGTGTCTTAGGGGTGGGCGGTCAGGGGCGGTCAGTGACTAGGTAAACACCTCCCCAGCTGGTCATACTAGTCACCAGTGGTCAGCCGTCCAGCAAAGACAACAGTAAACAGTCAGCTGGAATACAGCAATGGTACAATATAGTAGTAAGAGCAATGGAGTACTCACCTAATGAGTCCTGTAGAGTAGTCGAGTAAAATCGCTGCACTATAATCCAGAGAGGCCGTCGTCCATGAGCGTGGTAAAATCCCAATAATCAGTTTTCCTCTTTCTGCTGCAGCCTCTAGATCTCTCTCGCTGTGTCTCAGTGAAGGCACTTCTACACACACATTCACACACCTCCCTCTGATCCAACAGCCACTATCACTCAGCCAGCCTCCCCCTGAAAGAACAGCCACATCGCAGCATTACTTTAACACATCACTCAAGCCCTGCTACCGGCTCCCGTTACCATGGCAACAATCACAGATTCGAGGAGCGGGAATGCGGTGGCTGAGGCTGTTGGGTTATGAAGGTTTTACTCGGAGCTGCCACGGGATGTCTGCTGAAATATGCGACAGCCTCACTCCTACATAGACAAGTATCATAGCGGAAAATAAGCTTTTGGAATTTCTGTGAGGTGTACTATGTGCTTGGCAGGGCGGGGAATATTTTGGTGCCGGGGTCAGGAGAGATAGTGGAGGAGTGATGAGAGAGAGGCTACGGGAGGAGGAACCTGGTATTCGGTAATTCGGTCCCCACTTTGAGCAGGGATCGCAGTTAAACCAATATTTGGAATTTGGTATTCCATAGCTGTTTGCCCCTCGGCCCCTATCGTTAACAAACCTAAGCTTTATGGGCTGAAGCAGCAGATGCCCTTAATATCTAGCTGCGACACTTATAGTTACAAATATGAACACCAGAGGGCAGTATCAAACATAGAAAATAACTATAACAGAGCATTCGTGAGTCATGTTTAATCATGTGTGTTTAATCATGTTTAGGGTAGAATATAACACTAGAGGGCAGTACTAAACATAAAATTATAACACTTATAGTTACAAGTATGAACACCAGAAGGCAGTTCCAAACATGAAGAACAGAACACTTATAGT
>OZ012689.1:12082394-12089894 GCA_963942565.1 Maea johnstoni | reverse complement strand
GCTTCCCGGAGGCCAAAGAGAGGCTGTCTGAGCACCCCTCTCACCCTCGCCCGGTGTTCTCTAAGGAGTATTGACCTATTACTCCAGGCTCTCATAGAAACATTCTCACACACACCACTCCGCTTAATTAACCTACTCACCTGTGCTTAACCGCATCACCTGAAAACGTGATTTTTTCCCTATAATCAGAAATATACACACTAATATTCTTCAGCATATGATATATGGGGCTGAGTCATGGAGGAAAAATATATGAAATTCAGAAGTGTATGATAAAGCGTTGGTTGGTTCAACACTGATGCATTTTCCTGAATGTCAAGAAAATGTATATCCTTCTCAGTATTTTAGCCCTTATGCTGCTGGTGGCTAATTTGGCCAATACAAAATGATGCAAAAAAACACAAAAAAATGACTGAAATCCTGGCACATAGGTACTCATTTAAGAGTAATAAGCAAGAGCTACCGAATTAATACCAACATGACAGGGATTAGATGTGTTTCAATAATCTTTGTGTTCTTGAGATTTGGGCGAAAGTAGCCTCAGCATTGGAAGGGTTAACTGCATCACCTGAAAACGTGATTTTTTCCCCTATAAGGTGAAATCTACATACTAGTATTCTACAGCGTATGATATATGTGGCTGAGTCATGGAAAATAAATGAAATTCAGAAGTGTGTGACACAGCATCCTTTATTAGATTGGTGCAGTTAATTTCAACATGGATGCATTTTCCTGAATGACAAGAAAATGCATTTGTATCTTTCTCATTATTCTAAGGCTAATCTCAGATCCTTAAATATTGTAACATCTTTTGAGTTATCAGATCATTTATGTTACAATTAGCTAGTATAGGTCACTCAAATCTTAAAGATATTGTTGTTGTTATTGTTGTTGTTGTCAATGGTGTGGTTGTTGATCATGATGATGATAACGACAATGATGATGATGATGATGATAGAGATGAAATTGATGATGTTGGTGATGAAGATGATGATGATGATGACAACCATTCCATATTAACTCTTTCCCTCCCTACCCTAATCAGTTAATAGAACCATTATATAATAATGACTGGTACATTTTTACATTTTAAAGCCACTTTAATTAATTGTCTTACGAGCTCCTGAGGCAGGAAATGAGCCATTTTGGAATTTTAAAAAAAGTTGAAAAATGTTTATATATGTTTATATATATATATATATATATATATATATATATATATATATATATATATATATATATATATATATATATATATATATATATATATATATATATTTATACATATATATATATATATATATATATATATATATATATATATATATATATATATATATATATATATATATATATATATATATATATATATATATATATATACATACATATATACATATGCACACCAGATAACCTCGTTCACCGGTGGTGGGGACATAATAAATAGAAATTCACCAGCTTTGGCCTGGGATGCTTGCACATTCCCTAAAACGCCATTGAGCAAGACTGCACTGAATGCAAAATGCAGCCCCCATTCACGGCGATGTGCGCGGATCAATGAATTGACACCTTGGAGGAATGTTAAGGAGAAGACAGATAAATGAGTTAAGCATCGAGGCTCGGGAACTCTCTATGGAACGGAGAGTGAGAAAAAAGGCGACATGGACGCGCAGGACAATGAAAGCCATGCAGGCAAAAAGCAGTGCCCCACAGAATAGAATAGCAAAGAAGGCAACACAAACTCTCCGGATATCAACCAAATACATTCACAGTGGCCAAAAGAGGCTTGACACTTTTGGAAAAATTTAATAAATGAGTTAAGCACCGAGGCTTTAGAACTCTCTACAGAGAAAAAAAGAGAAAAAAGGCGACATATAAGCTCTGAGCACAATGAAAGCCATGTAGGCAGCAAGAAGCAGTGACCCACAGAATAAAATACCAATAAAGGCAACACACTTCTCTCTGAATATCAACCCAATTACAAGCGTGTAAAAGAGACTTGATGATTTTGGAAATATTCAATAAAACATTGAGGCTCTGGAACTCTCTAGAGAACAAAAAAGAGAAAAAAGGTGGCAACGGCTCTCAGCACAACGAAAGCCATGCAGGCGAAATTCAGTGCCACACAGAATAAAATACCAATAAAGGCAACACAGACTCTTAGGGTACTAAAAGCCATTCAAAAGAGATGCTGAGCTCTCCACAAAGAATAAAAGAATAAAATACCTGGAAACATGGACTCTCAAATAACAAACAGCATGCAAGATAGAATTTGGAATTTGGTATTTCGTTTTTTGTCATTTTTTCTGCCATATTACGGCTAGGTCATGACTAGTCAGTTGTAAGTGGTGGCAAAAACCACCACCTAACCCCAAGTCACTGGCAACTTTCTCCCCCAGAAGGCAATGGCAGCAACTATTTGACACCTGGGAGTAGTAGACAGGGAGTGGGCACTGTGCATGCGTCATCAAATTTTGCTGCCTCCGACTATATGAGTCATAGATAACCTGTGTACCGAGGATTGGCTGCCTGCTGAAAAAAATCACGTGACCAATTCTTCCCCAGGCAACACCGCATAACACGAGGCGCACATCACCTAGGTACTAGCATGCTGTGCCTATGGGGTTGCGGATCAAGGGGATGTATTTCTCTGTTGACACTAAATCATCTTTCCATCATTCCTGCATGCACAGCGTATGTCAGAATCAACATACTGCCTACATATAGAAGGCACAACGGATTCCATAGAAAGAACCCTCCTAGTTCCATCTGATTTTATTAAGCTTGCATGCCATTTCTCATAATTTAGGTCTCCAAGGACTCTTCTCCGGGTCTCTTTACAAACTATCTCCGAATAAGACATTCTGTACATGTTCCTTATTAATCCATCCCTGACTAAGGCCTAAAACCTTTTTTTGTTTCATGCAACCCAACCCTAACAAGATTTGACTTAAAAGAATCCCTACCCCAAAAATGATTTCCACCCTTCCAACTCCCAATTTAAAAAAAAATGCATAAAACACATTTTTTTGAAAAAAAAAATAATAATCCAAAAAAATATTTTCATACCTTTCTACCTACCATATTTTTTCGGATCATTACAGGAAACAAACATTATTTTCTAGGCATAATCATACTTTGGCCAGTTGTTTCCATGCAGTGCCCCCTGATAACTGTAGTGTCACTCCCAATCTGTGGCAGGTTATTGGAAGTGAAGTTTCCAATGGTCAGTGCATAATTGAGATTTATGAGAGGAATTCTTATCTATCTGGGGAGATAGGAACATGTGTTGGCAAAATCATCATTTTTGATGTTTCTGAATTAATATCTCAAATATCAGATGATCTTGAAGACTACAGACTGCTCAAAGGCAAGTGGCGTTCATGAATAATCAATGTATAAGAGACAATATCATTTATCTTAGATAATAAAAACTAAAAATCCAAACTTCCTGGCAAGTTTTGGAATGAATAATATAAAGGAATGGTTGAAGAAATCAGCCAAAATATGTACAAGAATATTTTTTAAAATTTGACAAAGTACAAAGGGACAATGTTACTTAGATGGGAAACTTTTTATACCAAGTTATCACATAAAATCAGTACTAATAATGTGGATATTACTGCAGCTTGTCCCCAAGTCAACCTCTCCCATTTAGACATGATATAAATGTCTGCCAACACCCTGTCATATCTTCTCTCATACAGAAACCTCTCCCATATTCCGACATGACAGATATCATGTCATATCTTCCCTGATACAGACAACTCCTCATGAGCTTTCACAGAGACATCTCTGATGACGGCAGCAAGACGGCATGGAGGATGACATTCCTACAGAGCAACAAGCAGCATCCTCATCATGACAATTAATGTACACAACCTGAGTACGGCACACTATATGGTAATGGGGCCTACCCTCATGGCCGTGTGGTCTAAGGTGTTGCCACTGGCTGCTAGCTGTCTCTCACCACTGAGGATGACATTCCTACATAGCAACAAACAGCATCCTCATCACGCCAATTGATGTACATGAACAGACAACTATATAAACCTTAGACTAGCTCCTAGTCTATGTTTTACTGAAATGTACACAAACAGACAACTACAGCAACATATATGGCGATGGGGCCTGCCCTAATGGCTGAGTGGTCTAGGGCATTGCCACTGACTGAACGCTGTCTCTCACTACTAAAGACAACATTCCTACATAGCAACAAGCAGCATCCTCATTATGCCAATTAATGCACCCAAACAGACAACTACAGAAACCCTAGACTAGCTCCTAGTCTATGATGTACTTAAATGTACACAAACAGACAGCTACAGCAACATATATGGTGAAGGGGCCTGCCCTAAATGGCCATGTGGTCAATGGCATTGCCGCTGATTGCTAGCTGTCTCTCACCACTGAGGATGACATTCCTACATAGCAACAAGCAGCATCCTCATCATTCCAATTAATGCACACAAACAGACAACTACCGCAACCTTAGACCAGCTCCTAAGTCTATGATTTACTGAAATGTACACCAACAGACAACTACAGCAACATATATGGCGATGGGGCCTGCCCTAATGGCTGTGTGGTCTAGGGCATTGCCACTGACTGAACGCTGTCTCTCACTACTAAAGACGACATTCCTACATAGCAACAAGCAGCATCCTCATCATGCCAATTAAGGCACACAAACAGACAACTACTGCAAACTATATGGTGATGGGGCCTGCCCTGATGGCCAAGTGGTCTAAGGTGTGGCCACTGACTGCTAGCTGTCTCTCATTACAACCTGGGTTCGAATAACAACTGGGGCATGTGAGAAAGTTGCCAGTGACTTGGGATTAGGAGGTGGTTTTGCCAGGTACTCCAGATTCTTCCACCAGCTACAACTGGCTAGTTTGACAACATTATTTTTTTAGTGTAATATTCACTGTAGTAAAGGAATGATAATGTTTGAAATATTCCTTTTAGCTAAGGCATCATGCATTTTAGTTCTGTTAGGCTAGAAGATGTTCATTTCATTAAGGCCTAAAAATGTCTGTTTCCTCTAAGGCCACACCAAGTTGATTGTTCGTCTTACGGATTTTTTGGTAAAAAAATTCTTCGTCAGACTCCAAAAAAAATAAAAATAAAATCAGGCTTCCAGACTTTAACGGTCAATGTTTTTCGCGTCATTTTCAGCTATGCACACACTTATTTCACCCTTTGCTGTGTCTTTGTATTTTGCAGGTATAGCATTGTTGAGTAATCTTGTATATCTGTGACATTACTTAAAGTGACGTCTGTGTCTGTCTTGTGTACGTCTAGTTTCTGTTGAATGAGTGACATGATGTAGGTGCACAATAAAATAATTTGGTGTTCTGTGTTACATGTGTGTTAAAAACTTCATTTGTTGTTCAATAAGTCCCTGTAGTAGGATAGTGACTTTAGTGAGTTAGACACATAGATCATATTCAAAGGATATACAAAGTTGTCAGTCCCGAAAATTGGTAGGATACTGTTCTCCCAAAAAGGTGAGTGACAGTTGGATCTGCAGTATACACAGTAAGTCCGATGGAAATAGATCATACTGATCGATCGAGGTACACTCAACAGCGACTGTGTCCTCAGAGGGCCCTTAAGAATAGGACTGGTTCGGTAAAGTAAAAACTATGTGGAATGTGGTACGGCCGCAGTGGATCGTAGCGTCATCAATAGTTGACAGGATGATGTGTATTGTAGACAGTATATATAATAATCGATCTCAAGTGTAATGTCGGAACGGATCTATGGAGGACCTGTGTAAAAAGTTACCTCTTTTGTAAACCTTCATGTGAAGGGTCCAGAAGTGATACTGTCTGAACGTGATTAATGGTTGTTATTAGTATGTTTCAGGGGAGTACCTGTTGCGTCGTAAGGTCTGGTTTTCCATGGTAAGTATACGGTGGCTGAGGAGTAGCAGTCTGTAATGGTACGTATAGTATGAAAGTGATACGTGTGGTGAGTGTATAGTGTTGAGTGATTGAAGTATGATCAGCGCTGTGATTTGCGTTGTGTCGTCATGTCAAACCAAATATCGAAACTATATGGTTCTTTTGTTGTTTTTGTTGCCCCACGAAGAGCATGTGGTGTGTGTGTTTAGTTAGGGTACATGACGAGAAGGATGACCCAAAAAATAAAGGTAGGTTCGCCATATAACTGCGACCAAGATGAGTAATCAAATGTCAAGTCGCAAGATAAGAGTGTGAAAGTTACTAGTGTCTGGCAATAACGTAGGTATAATATACCCTTACAAGTATGAATGTGTTAGTGATCTTTGTCGACATGATTCCTTCCATTAGGGATAGTGAGTGAATGTGCGTATCCCCTCATAGGCTATTGTACGACCCTAATATGAGCGTGCATCTGGACATATAGGAGCTAGTGATGAAGTGGAAGGAAGTGATTTATATTCTGGATAAGCATACCGGGTAGTTGAGTATGGGTCCATATCGTTTGATTATAGAGTAGTATTGCGCAAAAAGTAAGTGGTCTAGAGTGATTAGTGATTGGTTTGGTAAAGTGCCATGAGCGGTAAAGCTCTGTGCATGTGATATGGTGAGGCTAATGAAGAATAAAATAAAAGCTTTAGTGCCGTAGATCGAATGTGTAGATATTAATCAACTTTAGTCAAAGAAATTAGCCACACATAGTACAGGCCAAATTATCTTGTAAAACTGTTAAGGAATTAACTGCACATTGTCAAAATCTAACATGCTGTTGAGAGGGTACTTTCGTTATTTTTATTGTATTCCTCATCAGGAAATAGCTTTCAGGAAAATATATACTTTGTATATGCTGAATTGTCAAATAAATGCATGGTAGAGGAAAACCTGAGTCAAAGGAATTAACCCCACATTGTATAGGCAGAATGGTTAAATTTTCTAGGAAGTATTAAACCCCAATATAAAATTTCATTTGATTCTAGAAGCAAAAATGTAAAAGAAATTGTAAAAGAAAATCTATGTACTGAAACTAAATGTATTGTCCTTAACCTATATCATTATGTGGTGTTTTTTCAACAAGAACATGGCTCATTTAGGCAAGCAGTTAGTTGAGAGTTATCAAGTCTAAAAATAAACATTATAATCAAACTGAAAAACTGATGTAGCCTGGGCCTCCTGTGCTATATGACTACTGCCCATGCACAAACAAAAACATCCTGAAAAATACAGATTTTATTTATTTCTGCTGAAAATCATCATATAAATAGATCTATCTATCTGTCTGAAACTAGAAATTTAGTTACAAATCTTTTGTCAAAAGATAGAAAATGTGGCCTCTATTTTACAAGTTTTTGGATGCATGAACTCATGTTCTGTGTGAAATAAATATAAATAGCAAAATAAAATTTACAAGTGCCATTTGAATACTAACCTTTACATCTGGTAGATCCTTTTCTTGTTTTGTATTATAGCTATGGCTGAGAGATCTTGAGAGATCATTTCTGGAGCCTCTCAGCATGATTGAGGCCATTCAATG
>OZ012689.1:12072394-12077394 GCA_963942565.1 Maea johnstoni | reverse complement strand
ACAGCTAGCAGTCTGTGGCAATACCTTAGACTACTCAGCCATCATGGCAGGCCCTCAGCTTACACAGCCCATCAAGGCAGGCCCCTCAATGGTGAGAGACAGCTAGCAGTCTGTGGCAATACCTTAGACTACTCAGCCATCATGGCAGGCCCTCAGCTTACACAGCCATCAAGGCAGGCCCCCTCAATGGTGAGAGACAGCTAGCAGTCTGTGGCAATACCTTAGGACTACTCAGCCATCATGGCAGGCCCCTCAGCTTACACAGCCATCAAGGCAGGCCCTCAATGGTGAGAGACAGCTAGCAGTCTGTGGCAATACCTTAGACTACTCAGCCATCAGGGCGGCCTCAATGGTGAGAGACTGGGAGCAGTCTGTGGCAATACCTTAGACTACTCAGCCCATCATGGCAGGCCCTCAGCTTACACAGCCATCAAGGCAGGCCCTCAATGGTGAGAGGACAGCTAGCAGTCTGTGGCAATACCTTAGACTACTCAGCCATCATGGCAGGCCCTCAGCTTACACAGCCATCAAGGCAGGCCCCCTCAATGGTGAGAGACAGCTAGCAGTCTGTGGCAATACCTCTAGACCTACTCAGCCATCATGGCAGGCCCTCAGCTTACACAGTCATCAGGGCAGGCCCTCAATGGTGAGGAGACTGGGAGCAGTGTGTGCCAATGCCTGAGACTACTCAGCCATCCAGGCAGGCCCTCAATGGTGAGAGACTAGGAGCATTGTATGGCAATGCCTTAGACTATACTCAGCCACCCCGGGCAGGCCCTCAATGGTGAGAGACAGTGGGAGCAGTGTGTAACAATGCCTTAGACCACTCAGCCATCCAGGCAGGCCCTCAATGGTGAGAGACTAGGAGCATTGTATGGCAATGCCTTTAGACTACTCAGCCATCAGGGCAGGCCCTCAATGGTGAGAGACTGGGAGCAGTGTGTGGCAATGCCTTAGGACCACTCAGCCATCAGGCCAGGCCCCTCCGTGGTGAGAGACAGCTAGCAGTCAGTGGCAACGCCTTAGACCACTCAGCTACCCGGGCAGTCCCTCAGTCGTAAAAGACTGAGAGCAGTGTGTAACAATGCCTTAGACCACTCAGCTCCCCGGGCAGACCCTCAGACCACTAGGCCATCAAGGGAGAGTGACATCCGATGACATATCCCTCAATCTCTCCCTGCTAAATGAGCAGCCACTTCAGTCCTAACCCTGAATGCCATGGTCCCATAATGGTAAATCTTTGATTCTGATTCTCGAGTCAAGAAGCGTAGCCGTCCTAAGAGCCTTTCACATGGTATTAATTATGGTTAACCCATTAACACTTAAGAGTTCTGCTAGGAATTGTCGTCTGGATATCTGATACTTTTGATGATAACCTTGGAGTTAAGCATGATTTTGCAAAATATTTGAAGGAGAGTTGTTGGTTATGTCCTGAATAACATTTCTCTATCAAATATCTTTCTAAATTTGCTGTTCCCTGTAAGATTTCATCGAAATTGTCAGGCTGTTTTTGGCCGCTGTGAGCATTAATGGGTTAAATCTCACCATTGCAATGGCCCTGTAAAGGTAAATCTTTGATGCCAATTCTCGAGTCAGGAAGCGTAGTCGTCCTAAGACAGTGCCTTTCACAGGTCTCTACAGTCCGTGAGCTGCTACGCGTAAATCTTGTTAATGGCCGCACTTAACCGGGCAGCCGGGCTGACTCATGCCCCGTATTCCGCCAGCAGTCTCGCACGGCGGCCAAAGAGCCCCTTGAGAAGATATCGCAACGATGATCGGCATTAAATCCTGGACAATATGGAGTTTCTGCAAGGTGATAAATACAGGGTATTAACTGTGGTTAAATCTGCGTGATGGATACAGGGAGCTCTTTTGAAGCATACTGTGGGATTTAGACGTAATGTTGTGTCCGCATGCTGCATCCTGCTGTAGGGATGATAGCAGGGGGGCAGAGGATTAATGGGTTAATGGATTAGTGGATTAACCACAAGCCACTGCTCTGCTTTCTCTGCTAATCCGGCGACAAGACGGCGGAGAATAGATGTTTCCCAGGTCTGGCATTGACTGCAGAGCAGACAAATACTCTCCTCCTCCTCCTCCTCAACACTCTTAGGCCTAAAAAGTTGTTTGTTTCCTGTAACCCTACCCTAACAAGTTTTTACTCAAAAAACCCCTTACCCAAAATGTTTTCCACCCTCCCAACTCCCAATCAACATAAAATATGCATAAAACACACATTTTTTAACAAAAAATATCCGGTAATCCCCAAAATAATATTTACCTACCTACTCATTTTTTTTCAGACCGTTGCAGGAAACAAACTTTTCTTTTTAAGCCTTACAGTAGAATTCCTTAATTAAACTGAGAGCATCCATTTTCTGAGCAGAGCCTGTGCAAAATACTATTTCCACATAATGCTTAACTCACTCACAGCCACAGCCACAGGCTAATGCTTTGCATTCTTCACACACAAAATTAAATCAACAAAAATCAGCATATTTAAATGTAGACATTTTAGCACTTGTGCCTAGCTCTGAGAGGTTCATTCGATAGTAGGTCTTCAGAACAGACTGTCTCTTGGTGCAGACGTCTGGGAAGAGGGTTCTTAACCCTTATTCTGCTGGTGGCTCTTTTGGCCAAAACAAAATGATGTGAAAAAACCTGAAAAAATGACAGAAACCCTGGCACATGGTTACTCGTTGAGAGCAGTATCCCATGAATAACCACATGACATGGTTTAGATGTTTTTTAGATGGAGGTGAAGTCGCTTGAACTACTTAAAACCATGGGTCTGAGGTCCTCGGCTTACAAACCATGCCACTATATCAGAAAATAGGCACCATCCTATATCATCTGTAATTTCAATTAGGCGTTCAGCATCTGTATGGCCCGCATTCAGCAAATGCAAAATGTCATATCCAAGCCTTAACAAGATCTAAATAAACATGATACTTCCAGCACCCAGGCACCCTATACTCTATGTACCGCCAGTAATGCTGAAATCACAGGCCGCCACTCTAGCAGGAAATTACCATTCTGCTCTCATTAGACAGAGGAACTAATGATGCAAATTAGGGCTCATCATTGTCATGGTGTGCTTGGGGGTGGGGTATGGAGGGGGAGGGGCTCCGAGAGCAACGAGCAGGGCTCAAGATATAAGTAAAACGATATCCCATTGGGCTCCAGGCAGAAATTTTGGAGAACCCAAACCAATCTATGAGAGCCCATCCCTGAAATTTGCAATATATGTGAGCAGCCACATGAGCTAAGAGTTGTTGATCTGGGCAAGCTGAACATGCTACAGGGTCCTGTTCGGTGCAGCACTAGGGAAATTTGTGAAGCCAAGGGCTTACGGTTCCAGCTTATTTTGAGCCCTGTAGTAGTAGCAGCTGCAGCAGTAGTAGCAGTAACAGCAGTAGCAGCAGCAGTAGCAGCTTCAGCAGTAGCAGTAGCAGCAGCAGTAGTAGCCGTAGTAGCAGCAGAAATATCAGCAGCAGCAGCAGCAGCAGTAGTAGCATCAGCAGCAGCAGCAGACTAGCAGTAGCAGTAGCAGCAGCAGTAGCAGCAGTAGTAGCAGTAACAGCAGCTGAACTATCAGCAGTAGCAGCAGCAGTAGTAGCATCAGCAGCAGCAGAAGCAGCAGCAGAAGCAGTAGTAGCATCAGCAGCAGTAGCATCAGCAGCAGCAATAGCAGTAGCATCAGCAGCAGTAGCAGTAGCAGCAGCAGTAGTACTATAAGCATCAGCAGTAGCAACAACAGAAGTAGAAGCAGCAGTAGTGGTAGTAGCTGTGATAGGCACAATTAGCAGAGAGTATAATTGGGAGAGGACTAGTTGAACAGCGTCATCGAGTGGGGTCTGTAATAATGATTAAACCACATGCAGAGCAAGGAATTGCCTAGTAAGAGACCATCTGTTGTTAAAGACCACCAATCTACAGAGCAAGTACAACACTGTGCTTGTAAACTGAAGTATAGAAAGCACAATTGCATTGTAATCATCTCTATAGATATTGATGAGTGAGATCTCAAAATATCTCAGACTCTTGGAATTTCATTATTCGTCACTTTTTCTGCCCTATTGTGGCTAAGTCTTGCATAGCCATTTGTAAATGTTGGAGGAAACTGGAGTACCTGGCGAAAGCCACCAACTAACCACAAGTCACTGGCAACTTTCTCACATGCCCAACTGGTATTCAATCCGGGACGTGGTTGGAGACCTCGATCAGTCAGTGGCAAGGCCTGAGACGGCTTGCCATCAAGTATTGGATGAGAGGTTGATACAAGGAGTGAAAAGTCTAATTAAGAAGGGAGGGCTGGACTCATCAAAAATAAGTATCTATTGATATCAATAAATCATTTATTGATATCAATAAATCATTTATTGATATCAATAAATCATTTATTGATATCAATAAATACCTATTTTTGATAAGTTTGGCTTGCCATATTGTACCACCAATAGATAGAGAAGCAATATTGTGATACAATATTAACCACAGAGATGAAAAGATCTCCTGCGATATTTTTGTACTATGGCAGGCCAAACTTATCAAAAATAGGTATTTATTGATATCAATATATTATTCATTGGTTTCAATAAATCATTTATTGGTATCAATAAATACCTATTTTTGGTATAAATAAATACATATTTCTGATATCAACAAATAACTATTTTTGATATCAATAAATACTTTTTTTTGATATCAATAAATATGGCTTGCTATATTGTACTACCATTGGATAAAAAATGAGTGTGAATCAATGTAATATTGCGTATGATTTCTTGCTGCGATGGTGATTGATATGTAATCTGATGAGAGGCAGAATGCCACTTGCTCCGTGACTTATTATAAGATTCCATCCTTTTCCGCGATAACTTCACACTCGATCACCTTCCTCATCAGACAGAGGCTCCGCTCATCTGGAAACTCCTCCGCGCGGAAACAAAGGCGTATGGAGGAGGATGCGGGGAATGGCGCAGTCGATCAGACTTACG
>OZ012689.1:12015354-12072194 GCA_963942565.1 Maea johnstoni | reverse complement strand
GTTATCAACAGAGGCTATGATATCAACAGAGGTCACTGTTTGAGAAGAGTTGTCATTAATATCAGGGCTAGCAGAAAATATTTCAGGGCTAGTAAAAGTTTCGGTAACTAGCCCTGCTGGGCTAATGAAGTTTTTTCTTAATGTTAAGCCCTGGTAACCCTACCCTAATAGGTTTTTACTCAAAAAAATCCCTACCCTAAAGTTTTTTCCACCCTTCCAAATCCAACCAACATAAAACATGCATGAAACACACATATAAATTTGAAAAAAAAATAATCAAAAAAATATATTTTACCTATCTTATGCCTACACTATTTTTTCAGACCATTACAGGGAACAAACTTTTTTTTTTACCTCAGAGACAGCGTCTGAGATCTGGCAACTCGCTGCCATTCACCTGAATATTAGATCAGGCCCAAAAAAAAGATGTTTGGTTCCTATTACCCTACCCTACCTAGTTTTTGTCCCTACCCTAAAGTTTTTTTTGCCAATCCTACTGGAAAAATGAATTGTTTCCTACCCAAAAAATTGCCTCGCCGTCCTAAATACCAATTCTCCAACCATTAAATTATAAATTTCTGGATGAACAGAAGCAGGGGCCTACAATTAATGCATATAAAGACAATTACAACAAGGCAAACCTTTATCAAAGCCATCCAACTCCAGGGAATCGTGCAAGTTAAAGAATAAAAAAAAAATTAAAATAAAAAAATCCTACCTACCCTACCTATATTTTTAGGACGTAATAGGAACCAAACACTTTTTTTTTTGGCCTCACTAGCCCACAGTTATAATGGAGTTATGAATCACTGGACTATGCCATTGAGTACTAGCCATTTCAAGATGGAAATCTTAAAGCCACCTCATCATACAATAAAAGGCCTTTAATAGCTTCATCTGCCATCTAGATGATGATACAGATGGTGTAGGGGCTATAGGGTCATGACATCATAAATCATGCATATCTAACATTAATCATATATCTCCTCTCTCTCCCTCCCTCTGTCTATCTGTCTGACTCTCTCTCTCTGCCTCTCTCTCTCTCTCTTTCTCTCTCTCTTTCTCTCTCTCTGACTCCCTCTCTCTGACTCTCTCTCTCTCTTCTCTCTCTCTCTCTCTCTCTCTCTCTCTCTCTCTCTCTCTCTCTCTCTCTCTCTCTCTCTCTCTCTCTCTCTCTCTCTCTCTCTCTCTCTCTCTCTTCATCTGCCATCAAGATGATGATACAGATGGTGTTGGGGCTATAGGGTCATGACATCATAAATCATGCACATCTAACATTAATCATATATCTCCTCCCTCCCCCTCTCTCTCTCTCTGTCTGTGTGTCGACTGTCTGTCTGTCTGTCTCTCTCTCTCTCTCTCTCTCTCTCTCTCGTCTCTCTCTCTCTCTCTCTCTCTCTCTCTCTCTCTCTCTCTCTCTCTCTCTCTCTCTGTCTCTGCCTCTGTCTCCCTCCCCCCCTCTCTCTCTCTCTCCCTCTTTCTTTCTCTCTCTCTCTCTTTTTCTCTCTCTCTCTCTCTCTCTCTTCTCTCTCTCTCTCTCTCTCTCTCTCTCTCTCTCTCTCTCTCTCTCTCTCTCTCTCTCTCTCTCTCTCTCTCTCTCTCTCTCTCTGTGGAGGCTATAGGGTCATGACATCATAAATCATGCAAAACCAACGCTAATAATATTCAGTACATCTGATCTGCTGAAATGTGTGACTCCAGGAAAGCCGCCATGCAGTGTCTTATGTAGAATAATGAATTGCTGTTATTTGCGCAACAATGTTGTCTTTTTTAGAAACATTCTTTCCAAGATTTATTTATACTTACATCATATTACTTTATATCCTTTTCATAAGTTCTAATCTATTAAGAATGATAAACGACCCGTTCCCTTTTACTATACCAGCATGCAGCATATCAACATTCCTCATTTCCTCAGTTGAATGTTACAATCCCTAAAATATTCCACAATAAACAATTGAGATCCTCACTAAAAATACACTATGAGGTTGATGGTAAATATCGAAGGGGTTTCTACAACATGAAAATATTGTTTGGTTATGCAACCTTTATAAATGCAATGACCTGATAACTAAACGATACCCCAGGGTGCCCAGGTAATACACAAAATCTATTTCCAAAACACCTATAGGAATATTAACAGAAGACACGGAGGAAGACAAATTTGTCCCCTTCAATAGATGAACCAAACCCCTACTTGCCCCAGCATGGGTTTGAACTCTGGACCCGACACCTCCCAGCACTCAGACCGCCAATCTTGCCACTGTGACATCAGCTATCATGCATTGGCCGCTGAGTTAGAAGTCTGTTGGTATTTCTTCCCAGACTAGAAATGAAGATTTTCTGTGATTGCCTCAATCTATCGAGGATTCGAACCCTACTAGCCCAGGCATGGGATTGAACTCTGGACCCCACGCCTCCCAGCACTCAGGCCAGCAATCTCGCCGCTGTGCCACTGAGTCTGGTCTGGCCACGGCATGGGATTGAACTCTGGACCCCATGCCTCCCAGCACTCAGGCCAGCAATCTTGCTGCTGTGCCACTGAGTCTGGTCTAGCCACGGCATGGGATTGAACTCTGGACCCCACGCATCCCAGCACTCAGGCCAGCAATCTCGCCGCTGTGCCACTGAGTCTGGTCTAGCCACGGCATGGGATTGAACTCTGGACCCCACGCCTCCCAGCACTCAGGCCAGCAATCTCGCCGCTGTGCCACTGAGTCTGGTCTAGCCTCGGCATGGGATTGAACTCTGGACCCCACGCCTC
Organism: Maea johnstoni; assembly: GCA_963942565.1. Taxonomy (NCBI): domain Eukaryota; kingdom Metazoa; phylum Annelida; class Polychaeta; order Spionida; family Magelonidae; genus Maea; species Maea johnstoni. The sequence goes on along the minus strand of OZ012689.1, from coordinate 12,069,430 downwards.
CCAGCACTCAGGCCAGCAATCTCGCTGCTGTGCACTGAGTCTGGTCTAGCCATGGCATGGGATTGAACTCTGGACCCCATGCCTCCCAGCACTCAGGCCAGCAATCTTGCTGCTGTGCCACTGAGTCTGGTCTAGCCTCGGCATGGGATTGAACTCTGGACCCCACGCCTCCCAGCACTCAGGCCAGCAATCTTGCTGCTGTGCCACTGAGTCTGGTCTAGCCTCGGCCTGAGATTGAACTCTGGACCCCACGCCTCCCAGCACTCAGGCCAGCAATCTCGCTGCTGTGCCACTGAGTCTGGTCTAGCCTCGGCATGGGATTGAACTCTGGACCCCACGCCTCCCAGCACTCAGGCCAGCAATCTTGCTGCTGTGCCACTGAGTCTGGTCTAGCCACGGCATGGGATTGAACTCTGGACCCCACACATCCCAGCACTCAGACCAGCAATATTGCCACTGCAACATCAGCGATCGAGCCTTGGCCGCAGTGTTAGAAGTCTGTCTCGAAGTCTGTCGGTATTTTCGCCCCCGACTATTTCTGCATACCAATAGAGCAGCGTTATGTCTCTAGACAATACCTGTGGCTATTGTCTCCATACCGAGAGAAGTGTAAAGCTTCAATTGCTCCATTAAACCTTCGGAGCGCGAGAATTCAGCATTGATTATAGCGCACGCTGATGAAATGATCTCAATTAGGTTCATTTGCATAACTACGCTATTTCTATGCATGGGCTGAGGGTCTCTGTGAATCATCTCGGCTCAGGCGGACTGCTAAAGACCTTAACCTATTGCTGCTCAGAGTTACACGTGAAATTGTCGTCTGGATCTATGATACTTTTGACAATAACTTGGAAATTAAAAACTCTTTTACAGAATATTTGAAGAAAAGTTGTTGGTAATGTTCTGATTAACCTATTGCTGCTCAGAGTTACATGTGAAATTGTCGTCTGGATCTTTAATACTTTTGGCAATAAACCGGAAATTGAGGTTTTTACAAAATATTTGAAGGAAAGTTGGTTGTAGCATTCTGATGAACACTTCTCCTTCAAATATATATTTTTTATATAGAGTTTCCTTTTTTTTAACCCATCAATACTTACACGTTCCTCCAGAAAATGACGTCTGGATCTATGATACTTTTGACAATAATTTTGAAATTGAAAATGATTTTACAAAATATTTGAAGAAAAGTTGGTAATGTTCTGATTAACCTATTGCTGCTCAGAGTTACATGTGAAATTGTCGTCTGGATCTTTAATAATACTTTTGGCAATAACTCGGAAATTGAGGTTTTTACAAAATATTTGAAGGAAAGTTGGTTGTAGCATTCTGATGAACACTTCTCCTTCAAATATGTATTTTTATATAGAGTTTACTCTTTTAACCCATCAATACACGTTCCTCCAGAAAATGACATCTGGATCTATGATACTTTTGGCAATAACTTTGAAATTGAGGATGTTTTTACAAAATATTTGAAGAAAAGTTGTTGGTAATGTTCTGATTAACATTTCTCCATCAAAAATCTTCCTATTCATGCTTTTGCCTGCAAGATTTCATCAAAATTGTCTGCTGTATTTGGCCGCTGTGAGCATTAATTGGGTAACCTATTAATACTTTAGGAGTTCCTCTGCAAATTCTTTTATGGATCTATAATTTCTTTTGACAATAACTTCAATTCAAAATAATTTTACAAAATATATAAAGGAGTTGTTGGTCATGCTCTCATTAACTTCATTCTTTCAAATATTTTCCAAACTTTGCTTTTACCTTCAAAATTTCATCAAAATTATCAGGCTGCTTTTGTCCACTTAGTATGAGTATTAACCCATTATTCAGCCAATTTAACCCTTCCAATACATAAATGCGTTTGTGGTAAAATAACCTAGAGAACTTAATGTACACATATTTGCATGCGAGACGATCAAATTCATTTGAAGAAGAGCCTAACTCACACATTTAAAATACCTCAACCTAGCTCAAAAGTTAGGCAATGGGCTGTAAGAATTTTGGGCTTTAGTCGATATTTTGATATGTCACGTACATGACTATGGTGGACCAAACTTTTATAAGATTGTCAAACATGAACAACCTAGTACTGGATTTTGGCCAATAACCCTCATTACAATTTGGCATCAGACATTTGTGGGCAAAATTACAATTTTGACTCACAAGGGTTAAGTATATTCAGCTCGCTCAAACTGTTGGCAGGATGGACACTTGGGCTCTCTGGACATGAAAGGGTTAATTAACTTTGGCTTTCTACCTCCCAATAACTACTGCAATGCCCCTACACAGACTCTTCAAACAGGGCACTCATTAAATACTATATTTGAAGAGCGTTAATGCTTAAGCGTCCCTCCAGAAATCGCTGTCTGGAATTCTGATACTTATGACAATAATTTTGGAATTATGAATTATTTTACAAAATATTTGAAGGACAGTTGCTGTGAATGTCTTCATTAACATTTCTCCATCAAATATTTATCTGACCAAGCTTTTGCCTGCATGATTTTGTTAAAATTGTCAGCATGCTTTTGGCTGCTGTGAGCATTGATGGGTTAATTAACTTTGGCTCTCTACCTCCCAATAACTACTGCAATGCCCCTACACAGACTCTTCAAACAGGGCACTCATTAAATACTATATTTGAAGAGCGTTAATGCTTAAGCGTCCCTCCAGAAATTGTTGTCTGGAATTCGGATACTTATGACAATAGTTTTGGAATTACAAATTAATTTACAAAATATTTGAAGGACAGTTGCTGTGAATGTCTTCATTAACACTTCTCCATCAAATATTTATCTGACCAAGCCTTTGCCTGCATGATTTCGTCAAAATTGTCAGGATGCTTTTGGCCGCTATGAGCATTAATGGGTTAATTAACTTTGGCTCTCTACCTCCCAATAACTACTGCAATGCCCCTACACAGACTCTTCAAACAGGGCACTCATTAAATACTATATTTGAAGAGCGTTAATGCTTAAGCGTCCCTCCAGAAATTGTTGTCTGGAATTCGGATACTTATGACAATAGTTTTGGAATTACAAATTAATTTACAAAATATTTGAAGGACAGTTGCTGTGAATGTCTTCATTAACACTTCTCCATCAAATATTTATTGGACAATGCCTTTGCCTGCATGATTTCGTCAAAATTGCCAGGCTGCTTTTGGCCGCTGTGAGCATTAATGGGTTAATTAACTTTGGCTCTCTACCTCCCAATAACTACTGCAATGCCCCTACACACTGACTCTTCAAATACGATACTCATTAAATACTATATTTGAAGAGCAGTTATAAGAGCCTGGGGGTCTCAATATGAATGGTTTAATATCATTCTTGGCACTATACCTCAAGGAATGGTTGACCCTGTTCTGTGTATCCTTCTAGGAAGTTCAGTGAAGATATTCAAAAAGGATTCACCAAAATAGAATCACTACTGTGGTACATGCAATATTTGCCAAAACCTGAAAATAGATTGACTTATTACAGGATCTTTCTGCTAAATTTGTTGAAGATATTGAAAGGATTCACCGAAATAAAATCACTACAGCTACAAGCGATATTCACCAAATACCAGTTACAAAACCAGTAAATAAATTGATATATTCCTGAATTATGCAAATCACAAAAGAAAACATGTTTAAAATTGACATTTATATTTTTTTGAAACAAATTGGTTCCATGATGCTTATCGGTATTCTTAATCATAAAAAAACCCAGCAACTTCTTTTCATTGATTAGATTGCTTTTTTCGCTGTCATTTGAGAGGTATACGATACTAAAAAGGTTAATTTTCTGATCAAAGACAATTTTCAATTTATCCCACATGCTGTCAGAATGCTCGTGAATTATGAGAAATTATCCAATCAATAAATTTCAGCTGAAAGACATTCGTTTATGTATCTTGCGAAGTGTATCTTTTCAAGCGCGTTGCCCAGATTGCGGGCGAGAGCGCGATGATGACATTTCGCCCTCTCAGATATTGATTTCGGCGGTAGATTACTCGGGGAGCATATTGAAAATCTGTCATCACACATAACCATTGGCCCTGTCTCATCGGAGGCACAGCTATTACTCACAAAACAAATCACAAACGCACTGACCCAAAGCACTTGTTTTAGATGCAGTGCCAATAGATAACTTCATATGTACATTAAGACATATTCTTTACTAAAATGATGTCCATCACAAAAGTAGTGGAACAGCTTTGACTGAAAATCCCCAAAAATGACTATTACACATTCCTATAAAAGATATTCTCAAACCTTTATACCAACTGTGCACTACATACAATATGCATGACCCGGGAATTTTGAATTGGATTTGGAATTTTGATAATCGAACCTGACTTTGGCCAATCACAGGTAACCCGGAGAACAATGAGAATCTATTGTTTCTCAAACAGGTAACCCAGAGAACAATGGGAATCCTTTGTTTCTGGAACCTGACTGTGACCAAACACAGGTAACCTGGAGAACAATGAGAATCTATTGTTTCTCAAACAGTTGACCCAGAGAACAATTGGAATCTATTGTTTCTCAAATAGGTGACCCAGAGAACAATTTGAATCTTTTGTTTCTCAAACAGGTAACCCAGAGAACAATGGGAATCTATTGTTTCTCAAACAGGTGACCTAGAGAACAATGGGAATCTATTGTTTCTCAAACAGGTGACCTAGAGAACAATGGGAATCTATTGTTTCTCAAACAGGTAACCTAGAGAACAATGGGAATCTATTGTTTCTCAAACAGGTGACCTAGAGAACAATGGGAATCTATTGTTTCTCAAACAGGTGACCTAGAGAACAATGGGAATCTATTGTTTCTCAAACAGGTGACCTAGAGAACAATGGGAATCTATTGTTTCTCAAACAGGTAACCTAGAGAACAATGGGAATCTATTGTTTCTCAAACAGGTGACCTAGAGAACAATGGGAATATATTGTTTCTCAAACAGGTGACCTAGAGAACAATGGGAATCTATTGTTATTCAAACAGGTGACCTAGAGAACAATGGGAATCTATTGTTTCTCAAACAGGTGACTTAGAGAACAATGGGAATCTTTTTTTTCTCAAACAGGTAACCCAGAGAACAATTTGAATCTTTTGATTCTGGAACCTGACTGTGAGCACTCATTAAGGTAACCCAGACATTGAGGGATCTAGGTCTTGTTCACTGCCTTCAAATCTCAATCAGCCTTGTGCCACGGTGCCATGGTTCACGGGGCAACTTGATAATCTCCGCAAAATGCTCTGGGAGTTGGAGAATAATGGCGCGCGAACATCTAATTATAGTGTGTATTTGCATTCCATAACACACATCAATCCATCAGCCAAATAGCTATTAACTGCTGGATTCCATCACTCTCGGCCGAAGCCCGCGTTTCTCCCCAGACAATGAACGCGGGGCACTACAGTTCACGGACCACTAACAATAGACGATCACTGGCTGCGTGCTGGACGGAGGCTCGCGAGGACTTGATGGAGCACATGCATCACACCTGAGCAATATTGTCATATTGAGAGTCCAAATAGAAATTGTCGTCTGGATCTGTGATACTTTTGATTATAACTTTGGAATAAAGAATAATTTTGAAAAATATTTGAAGGAGAAATGTTGATCATAAGCCTAACAACAACTCTCCTTCCAATATTTTGTGAACTTCTGCTTTATTGCCAAGTTATATTCAAAAGTATAAGAGTAGCAGACGATACTTTCTAGAGGAACTTGGAGTGTGAATGGGTTAACTGCTGGATTCCATCACTCTCTGCAAATGCGCGCGCTCTCGCTCCCTAGACAATGAACACTAGGGGGCGCCACAGTTCACGTACCGCTACCAATAGACGATCACTGGCTGCGAGCTGAACGGAGGCTCGCTAGGACTTGATGGAGCGCATGCATTACACCTGAGCAATATCGTCATATTGAGTCCAAAGAGAAATTGTCGTCTGGTTCTACGATACTTTTGATTATAACTTTGAAATAAAGAAATGATTTTGCAAAACATTTGAAGGAGAGTTGTTGGTAATGTTCTGAATAAGATTTCTCCATCAAATATTTTATCATATTCCATGGAGGAGGTGGAAAATAGCACAGTCAAGCTTTGGAGTCAAAATAGAAAACGTTGTCTGTTCTATGATACTTTTGCTAATAACTTCGGAATTAAGAATAATTTTGCAAAATATTTGAAGGAGGGTTGTTGGTAATATTCTGATTTAAATTTTTCCTTCAAATGTTTTCCCAGCTTTGCTTATGACTGTAAGTTTTCAGCCCAATTGTCAGGTTGTTTTCGGAGGCAGTGACCATTACTGGGTTAACTAGGTGGTGGGGTTAAGAGCCATGAGGTAATCTCACTCAAAATTGTACAGGGGGAATACTTAGATATATTATTATTTTTATCATTATTATTATTATTATTATTATTATTATCATCATAAATGAGCCCAGTGAGATGAACAGGTTACCGAGACTCAGAGGTGTACCGAGGCGGCTCTTATTTCCCGCCCCGCCTGCACTGTTCTAATATTGATGAGCGTCAGAGTGGTCTGATAGCGCTATAGCTTTGCCACTGCATGCATGCATTACAGTGGACAGCTCATCATGGCACTACCTCATAGAGACAAAGACACCAGATGATGCTGGTGACCCATATTATCTCTAAGCACCCCCCCCCCCCCCCCCACCCCCCCCCACCAGCTTTGCCATTGCATGCATGCATTACAGTAGACCTCTCATCATGCAGACCTCACTTCATAAAGACAGAGACACTAGATGATACTGATGCTGACCCACATTGTCTCTAAGCAGTCACCCCTCCCCCCCCCCCTCCCCCCTCACACTAATCTGCTGGAAAGAGGGGAAACTATGCAAAGATTAACCCACATTATCTCTCAGCAGCCACCCACGGTCACACTGTCACACTCACTGTACACACTAACCTGCTAGACGCTATGCAAAGATTAACGTTAACCCATTAAAGCTTAAGAGTTAATTCCTCTTGGAATTGTTCCCTGGACATATATGACACTTTTGACACACACTGTCATATTCCACACAAACCTGCTGCAAAGAGGGACGCTATGCAAAGATTAACCCATTAATGCTCAATACCAATATACGATGCAATAACAAGTTTCTCCTGAAATTATTCTCTGAATATTATGAAATTATGACTTTTATTATGAAGCAGAGTTGTTGGTAATGTTCTGATTAACATTTCTCCTTCAACTATTTTCCCAGCTGCGTTTCCACATGAAAGATTTCACCAAAATTGTCACCAGGCTCCTTTTGCAGGCACCGAAATCAAGCTGTTCTGAGACTCAGCCAATACTCAACCTAATAAAACTCCAAGTATGGCTGCTCTAGCGGTCAAGTGAATAACTATATTTGTTCAATGTCAACTTGGCCTGGCCTGATGACCCTGTGATCTGAGGCACACAGACTTAGACTTCTCGTCAGATTTCTTGTGGCATATTGCCACTGACTGCTCGCTGTTTCCCACCACTGCCTGACTTTGAATTACAACTGGGGTATGTGAGAAAGTTGCGAGTGACTTGGTGTTAGGTGGGTGGTTTTTACCACTGGCTAGTCACGACTTATCCGTAAAACGGCAGAAAAGGTCAAGAAAAACGAAATTCCAAAAAATCAAAATCAGTTTTCCTGGATTGGGTTAGAGTAACCTGAACAATACATATTCTAAATGCAGGATAAAACTGCTGTGCTGAGTACTCCAACTATCTCACAACTACGTGGGTACCTGGGAACATGGTATCATCTCCCTGGACCATATCTAAACTATGTCTTTAACAATCAACTGATATACACTGCTTGCAGCCAATAGGCACCATATATATATATATATATATATATATATATATATATATATATATATATATATATATATATATATATATATATATATATATATATATATATATATATATATATATATATATTTAACTAAAACGGTCTTTAATGAACGGCGAGCAGCACTGGTTACACTGCAGGAGTATGTGTCTACTGCTCACTGGACCCATTTTCTTTTCTGTTTCACCATTGTCACTTGATCATTGTCACTTGATATGCATATTAGAATGTTTTAGATCTCCATTAGCCAAGGATGGAGGCCCAGATTTCCCGGTAATTATTTTGCATGGTGGCCCAGATTCTTAGGGTGGTCCAATTTACTGAGAATTCAAGGTAATTTGATTGTTTGATATTTTGTCCCTCAATGTATCTACCTGATATCTACCACTCTGTTCTAACAGTAACATAGTATCAATATTTATCTTATGGCAGCCGCCCACCATAATACTAAGTGGCAGAAAAAGCCTACCAAGATTATAGTCTATTGATCTTGTTAATATATTGTATCGTTATGAATATATTGTATCGTATTTTACAGTGAAACTTTTTAAGGTGCCAATCCTATACATGATATATACCTCCTGAGTCCTAACAGTTAAATAGTATCAATATTTATCCTACGGCAGCCGCCCATCATTAATCAGCTACAAAGTGGCAGAAAAAGCCCAACAGGAATAGTGTATTGATCATGCATGATGATTTGCTAATTAATGCTTGCTTTAGACCTTAATTATTTTTATGGATCAGTGAGTAGGAGAGCTATATTTTCTACTACAGTTGGTTAATTCACCAGCCTTATTTCCTGCAAATCATTCAAGAACTGCTCATTCCCTGATCTGTCAAAATAATGAAACTCACTCATGGTGGTAAAATTACCAGTCAAAATGAAACACCCGACCTAAACATATTCCCTGTCAGAGTAATTTAATGTTTTAATAATAATGATAATAACAATAATAATAATAATAATAATAATAATAATAATAATAATAATAATAATAATGATAATAATAATAATGATAATGATGATGATGATGATGATGATAATAATAATAATAATAATTATTATTATTATTATTATCATTATTATTATTATTATTATTATTATTATAACAATAATAATAATAATAATAATAATAATAATAATAATAATAATAATAATAATAATAATAATAATAATAATAATAATGATAATAATAATAATATAGTAATAATAATAATAATAATAGTAATGATAATAATAATAATAATAGGTTAAATAGTTAAGAGTCAGCCATGATTCAGAGGCCTGCAGCATGCAATCAGCTATATATCAAAGCCAAGATCTTAATACTACACCATATTATTAGTATCATTTACTACTGGATTACATATCACAATATTATTAATCTCAGAATCAGACTTTCTCCTGCTAATACATGTACATAATAAATAATTATTCAGATAAACAACCTAGAAATAATGTATTTTTTGTTTCAGCTGACACAAAAGGATCAAAACATATGATATTGCATTCACATACATTGTTTTTCAGATATTATCACCTTTCTTCATAAGACATATTCATCAGATAGCAGGTCAACCCTGGTCGTATCAAATCTGCCACATTATCACTGCCAGTGGATAGGATTTTCCACAAATCTGCTCTCCACTCGGCACAGTCAATTCCCCCTGGCACTGATCTATATTATACTCGAAACAGTTCTTTGAAAATTGTCAGAAAGGTTGTCATTCATAAGCTGTCAGCATGCATTAGAGAACGCTGCTGTGAGGGAAGCAACCACAACCTCTGACATTTCTAATACCCATATCGTTGTGAGAGAGTTAAAGCTAACATTTCTAACACCCACATGATTGTGAGAGTTAAACCTAACATTTCTAACACCAACATGGTTGTGAGAGAGTTAAACCTAACGGGCCAATTTCATTAAGGTGAGCTAAACCCACCCAACTTAGACTAGGTGTCAACTTTGATACCTGGTCCGGCTGTTACCTAGTCTAGAAGTTAAACCAGCCTAACTTTAGTCCAATTTCATCAAATGAGTTAGTACCAGGTAACAACCAAACCTAGTCTCAACTATCTAGGCCTTGGTTTTCGCTCTATTTTGGGCATTGGCAAGGGCTTGTGGTCAGTATAACAAAGGCTATGAGTAGAGGCCCCCATGTTGAGAGAATAGAAATCTTCACTCCCTCAACAAAGCCTATTGCATCTATAGTGGATGACCAGTGTAGAGTATTATTTCTTTGGAATGAAATATGCATGTATTAAGTATTGTATAAAATTATGATGTAAAATGCTAATTAAAAGTATGGAACATAAAATAAAGTTGATACATGCAATATTTACCATTGCCATTTTCAATTGATTTGATATTTATTCTGACTTGTGTGTCAGAAGCTTCGAATGCTGCACTCTGCAATTTAAGACATGTATCAGCACCACTCAAACTATCTATGAATATCAAAATGTAAGTGTAGAAGCAAGATATCTTTAAAATGCAAATGCCAGTGATTTATTCTACTGCTAACACAAGTTCCTTAGTTTGCTTCTAAACTGTGTTATTTTTTTCTTATTATTTGAGAGATTTTTTAAAGAGAGAGGTACCTGACATTTTTGTTGACAAATCTATGACAAAAAGCATTTTTTTTGGAAACGTGACAAAAGCCATCTGCACTGCTTTATTAGCATTAATGTGTGTTAGATTCGTCAGCATCACATAATATATGCAAATTTACAAGCATGATTTTTTTTCTAAAAAACAACATGTGATTTAGTTATGATTGTACCAGAATAATCATGAAATGGCTATGTATATGCTAAGTCCAGTTTATATTCTCAAAAATAGCCTTTATATCAGCCATATAGATATTTAGACCAGGCCCTACTAGGATATAAACCACCCCTCCCCTGGTCTAAAGTTAGTCCCATATTTGTGACCTGGTTCAACTTTAGACCAGGTACTAAATGCTTAATGAAATTGGCCTAACTTTGAGACCTGGTCTATCTTCAAGTTGTGACCTGGTTCAACTTTAAACCAGGTATCAAGTGGCTTAATGAAATTGGCCCAACATTTCTAACACCCACATGATTGTGAGAGTTAAACCTAACATTTCTAACACCAACATGGTTGTGAGAGAGTTAAACCTAACATTTCTAACACCCACATGGTTGTGAGAGAGTTAAACCTAACATTTCTAACACCAACATGGTTGTGAGAGAGTTAAACCTAACATTTCTAACACCCACATGGTTGTGAGAGAGTTAAACCTAACATTTCTAACACCCACATGGTTGTGAGAGAGTTAAACCTAACATTTCTAACACCCACATGGTTGTGAGAGAGTTAAACCTAACATTTCTAACACCAACATGGTTGTGAGAGAGTTAAACCTAACATTTCTAACACCCACATGGTTGTGAGAGAGTTAAACCTAACATTTCTAACACCAACATGGTTGTGTAATGTGAGAGAGTTAAACCTAACATTTCTAACACCCACATGGTTGTGAGAGAGTTAAACTTAACATTTCTAAAACCAACATGGTTGTGCGACAGTTAAAGCTGACATTTCATAAAACTCACATGGTTGTGTGAGGGTTAAAGCTGAATCAGGTCAAGTTGTCACTTAGATATTGCAGAATGAACAGGGGTCTACCACTATGATTTAACTCAATTCTGTTGAGCCTGTTTTCCCTAAAATTAGATTAATTTCTCTTTGAGACAGAGTGATCCTGAAAGTATTTCCAAGAGAAAAAATCATACCTTGCTCTAGAGTTTTCCCACAGAGGAGGTGGAGTCCTGAGAAAAAGAAAGCATTATAAGACAACTATGGGAAAGGAATGTTTGAGGACAACATGACTATACAGAACATAATAGAACAATGGATAATAAAGAGATCACTGGATGACAACATATTTTTATATATATATAATATATATATATATATATATATATATATATATATATATATATATATATATATATAAATATATATATATATATATATATATATATATATATATATATATATATATATATATATATATATAAATAAATATATATATATATATATATATATATATATATATATATATATATATATATATATATATATATATATATATATATATATATATATATATATATATAAATATATATATATATATATATATATATATATATATATATATATATATATATATATATATATATATATATATATATATATATATATATATATATATACATATATATATAGATAGATAGATAGATAGATATATTTATATAGATAGATAGATAGATAGATAGATAGATAGATAGATAGATAGATAGATAGATAGATAGATAGATAGATAGATAGATAGATAGATAGATAGATAGATAGATAGATAGATAGATAGATAGATAGATAGATAGATAGATAGATAGATAGATAGATAGATAGATAGAGATAGATAGATAGATAGATAGAGATAGATAGATAGATAGATAGATAGATAGATAGATAGATAGATAGATAGATAGATAGATAGAGATAGATAGATAGATATAGATAGATATAGATATAGATATAGATATATACAGTAATTGAATATGATGTATATAAAAATAATTCAATCAATGAAAATGTATATCAAATCTATAATATCCAAATCTCTCTTAAAATGTGGCATTTTTTGGGATTGGCTGAACAAGCTGGAAGAATAATTTACAAACAAATTCCTCTCGCTGTGTGGTGTAGCAAGAGCTGGATGTGACAAAGTGGAAAATAATCAAACAGTCATTAGACAACAATTATGGACACAATTAGATGAGCCTGAGTATTGGACCACAAAAGGCAATTGTCATTTGGCATTGCAAGAAAATACTAAAGTTATGACTGAGTAGTTCAGAACAGCTTGATCATGATAATTAATAACAGACCATTGTATTAGACAAATGAAATATACATAAATCTCAATATCTATCAATCTATCTATCTTTCAATCTATCTATCTATCTATATCTATATATATCTATCTATATCTATATCTATATATATGTATACATATATCTATCTATCTATATCTATCTATCTATCTATCTATATACATATATATACATATATATATATATATATATATATATATATATATATATATATATATATAAATATATATATATATATATACATATATATATATATATATATATATATATATATATATATATATATATATATATATATATATATATATATATATATATATATATATATATATATATATATATATATATATATATGTATATATATATATATATGTGTGTGTGTGTGTGTATATATATATAGTTATATATATTCCAGCCCAGTTTGGTAGGTGAGTCAACAGTGCAATTTCTTCAACAATTTGCTTTAACTTGAGGCATTTACATCGTCATCTGTGCATACAAGATTTATTATTCATCAAATGCGGTGACAAAACTCAGGGAATTAATTCAAATATAAAAAGCAACAGAGCATGAGAGAAATTTTAATGAATTGGGTCCCAAATGAGATTGGACACACTTTTATGATTACAAAAGCACTTAATTTTGCATGGCAAAGAACAAAGCACTCCTATTCAGACCTGTATTCCCCATAGAGCAGGGGGAGAAATAGAGAAAATGTCTAACGGGTGGGCGACACATTATCTGACAACAGCAATCTTCTAGGTCTGAGCGGTTGTGGTTTTCTGATAGTGCATCACATTACAGAAAATCATACTGGGAATAGGGATGTTATCATTCTATGCATATCATAATTTGAGGTTGAAATATTTATTTCATGTATAGGAATAGACATTGAGAATCGAACACTATATAGATATAGAAAAATATAAAATTAGAAAAAAGGTACATAACATGCATAGACTGACACATTGTGAAGAATTGATTTTTTGAGAAGGGAGGGAGGTAGGGATGAAAAGAGGGGGAAGGGAGAGAGCGGGGGAGGGATAGAGAGAGTGTTTGTGTGAGGGATAGAGTAAGAGAGAGAGAGAAAGAATGTGTCTGTGTGTGAAAGAGAGATAGGCCAGGGGTAGGGACAGAGAAGTGGGGGGGGGGGGGGGGGTGGGGAAGGGAGAGATTGTGAAAAAGATATTCTTACCACAGGCCAACCTGATTGTAGGTATCTGATATTGATGTACCCCTTTGACTTCCTGATAGTCCCTAAGTCAGACTAATGTCAAGGTTCCCCTCACACCCAGAGCTACAGCCAGCACAGCCCCTATGCCTGGCCCACTAGCAGATTAGAGCACATCACATTTACACCCAATATTGATCCATATCTCCAATATCTATTCCCCGGCTCCCACTACCTAGGACACTGGCTGCTGCTCACACACAATGTAATTACATTTACAGTGGCGGCATGCTTGCACACGCTGGCCGCGCAGAGTCTGGGTGATGTAGCATAGAAGAGCAGCCCTAGGGATTGCCTCACGTACCCCCAGCCAGGGGGCAGGGGGGGGGGGGGGGGGTGCGTTCCCGCATTATGGATTTCATGAAAGAAAGAGGTCTTTTTCAAGATCTCCGCATGTCCGCGTTGTCTAGAAAAAGGGTTAAAAATATGGGGGGGTGAAGATCTCCCCAAAATCCACAAAATCTCTGACACCACATAAAATAAATCAGTAGACATCAATTAAATGAGAGATATTGAGTATATTTCGGAAGGGGTAGAAAGAAAAATACTTAATAGGCTGCTATATCATTTGATACAAGCATTTCATTTCCTGGTCCAGAAAAGTGGCTCCAAAGTCAGTGTTTTGGTTAAAGAAGGTTTTTTTTAACTGGAAAAAGTCAGCATTTTTTATAAACAAAGTACCTTTTTGGCCATAACTCAGTGCTTTGGGGTTATCTTAATAATTCAATAACAAGGTCACGATCATCACAACATTATCAAGGGTCAAGTGCGTAATTAAAAGGGTGCCGTTTGATGACGTCATCGCACCTAAGACCGGTGCCGCGGGAACGGGGACACGCTCATCACGTGACACATTCTAGTATTTGAAATGATGTAAATAGTATTTAGATACTCGTTTTGTTGCATTCTTATACAGCGAATATAGCCCGAAACGTTTTACTTTCTTAACAGAGGAATCAAATTGCCTACCTGAAATCGTGTTTGGCATTAAACACTGACTGTGTTAGTTTGATATTACTTTTCTGTGAAGTTGTTCTCGGAGTCTAGCCTCTAGAGCGTGGATTCGCGGCAACAGGTCAATCAGGACATTGTCGCATGTACATTGGTACCGGAACCAAAATAACTGGATGTGGGAACCACCCCATGGTAATCCCATTATGCAATAATCAGTTGTCATGATAAAGCATTTTTTTCAATTTCAATTATTATTATTAACATTACACATTAAACATGAAAATGCGAATCAAATTAAGATGCTTTAATCATTACACAATCACCCATGCGAATTCAATTATTCTATATATCTTGGCAATTGGCAAAATATGTTTTTCTAATGCTCCTTCAACAAAAAAGTAAGTCCTTTAAAGTAGCTAAAAATTGCGTTAGATTTTGTATATTTCATTCATAATCCCAGTATGTCTTCATGAATACTTTGTAACCACCTGCAAGGCGGTGTATTCGTGAATACCTTCGTATATGTGGGACGAAGTAACTCAGTCGTTGGTTAGGTGTCGGACTAGTAATCAGTAGGTCATTGGTTCAATTCCCGGCCGGGGCACTTTGGTCGGTCCTTGAGCAAGACAGTTTATTCCATATTGCTTCAGTCTACCCAGCTTTAAAGTGGGTACCTAGCATAAGTAAAGCAGTGCTTAGAGCTTGTGCGCTGTATGCTGCCAGCTGCTCTGGATTATCCCCCGGGGGATTGAAATGGTTTCCGCGTGTACAGGCCTGCTAGGAGAGGAAGGTCGTGTGAGCACTTTGGTGGATAAAAGACTATTATCCGAATACCTTTATGTCTATATAGGACACATCTGGTCTTATAGTTTCATTTTTCTTCCTAAAATGCCTTTTTGAGGAAAAAGCAGAAGTTGTGCTGGAGTCACATCGCTTGGAACAACGACTGTCTATACTTATCTAAAACAAATACCAGTGTATATGAATAGGGGGGACGCATAGTACTAAAAGATTAGTTTTCATCCTTAAAACGTATTGATGCAAACGCCTATTGTTTAACTATCGAAGAAAAACATGATATTTTATTTGTTTCCGCCCTAAGACATTTTATAGGGGTAGCATAATTAAAACTTAGATGAATAATCTCATAATACTATGTATTTTATGTCACTATGACAACATTATGGGGAGACATATAACTATGTAAAACCCCGGCCTAATGGATATCATCACAGCACAGCATGTAGTTTGTTTCGAATGGTGAGGCTGGAGCACTTGGTTTCAAAGAATTCCTCGTTCCTGTGGAGTGTTTTTCTGATATTTGCCAACTTGTGTGTTGGTTCTGGGTCGGAAGTTTTTTTTCTTGTGTTTTCTTTTGCAATCTGCTTTCATTTTATTACATTATGTAGTTAACCATAATCCCGACAGATAGCGCCACTTATCAGTAACACCAGTGTAGATTTGGCCTTACAATGTTCAGTTAAGTTTCCGCAGTCGCAGAACCCGGGTCGCAGAAACCTAATATGTTTCGAATGGCGAGGTCGGTAATACTTGAATTAAACGAATACACCGTTTCGGTGGTGTATTTGCCAACTTGTGTTTTTTATGGTTGGGAAGTAATCAATTTTATTTGCAATAGCCATCAGCTTTCATTTTATTACATTAAGTAGTAAACCACACTCCCGATAGATAGCGCCACTTATCAGGAACGACAGAGTAGACTCTACCAATGCAATGTGCATTTTTCAAAGAAAGATTTTTTCCAAATTTTCAGAGACAGATTATATATATATTTATTTTCCGATGCAAGAAAAAATGGTAGATATTACTTTTTTTATGATAGTATTTTCTTATATTTTGATAAATTTTAGATGCATTCTCCAGAATTGGATATTCTTTAGCCGCGATCCATGATTCATTTGTCTCATTGTATGTATTCTAGTCATATTTGACATTTTTGTACCTAATAAATTATCCTTATAATTTCAACTCTATGAACTTGGTATGAATGGTATTTTTCAACAAATATGTATTACTTTTATTTTGGTCTTAACATGTAGCTTAACAGTGTGATTTCCAGAAGTGATCTAATCTTAACAAAATTAGAAAAAGTCCGTTTAAAACCGACTACCTCAAACAGGGAGTTAGTCAGAACTTGAAAGTTTTAAACTATGATGTGGATGGGGGGGGGGGGGGGGGGGTGGGGGTTACATAGGGGTATGTGAATACCATGTCAAAGAATTACATTTATACGTGCGTGAGAAACCACTATTCGCACCTATACAGTTGGTGCATGCATGTTCACATATAGATAGATAGATAGATGCGTATAGATACAGATAGATAGATAAATGGATAGATAGATAAACAGATAGATAGATAGAAATACAGACAGACCCACAGGTAGATAGATGTTGATCTGACTACAAAGCAAAGCTTTAAATGCTCGAGCAGCTCGATAATAATTCTGGATTCCCTTCAAATGCAGTCAACTATACTACGTTCACATGAATGCAGTACTAGTATTTGTCCACAGAACCACAGGCATCTCCTGAAAGTACATCCGCATGGAAGATACAGATATCTAAATATGCGAACATCAAATTGACAAAGTAACTCTAACTTAGATGAAGAATGAAATATACAGATAGTGAGTGTGGGTACCTAAATATGCGAACATGAAATTGACATAACTCTAACTTAGATGAAGAATGGAATATACAGATAGTGAGTGTGGGTATCTAAATATACGAACATGAAATTGACATACATTGTACCTCTAACTAGAAAAGAAAAACAAAGACAAATACAAAGTTTGACAGGTACAGCTGACAGGTTTTATTGTATTTATGGTGATTTTCAACGCTGAAAATACATTCAGTATATACACTTTCTTCAATTTGATGAAACAGAAACCAAATGCTTGGTGCTTGGTCTAAGATGAAGAAGAGTGTGTTTATGAAATCACCATAGTTGGAAAATATACGCCTCAGCGAAGTCAACCTCCTGGAAAAGACACGTATTTGGTAATTAACATGAAGGCATACTTGTATCGCGATGAACCATCCAGTGTGTGTGTGTGTGTGTGTGTGTGTGTGTGTGTGTGTGTGTGTAAGAGAGAGAGAGAGAAAGAGAGTGAGTGAGAGCGTGTGAGAGAGAGAGAGTGTGTGTGTGTGTGAGAGAGAGGGAGAGAGAGAGTGTGTGTGGTTGTGTGAGAGAGAGGGAGAGAGAGAGAGAGTGTGTGAGAGAGAGAGGGAGTGTGTGTGTCCGTGTGAGAGAGTGTGTGTGTGAGAGAGGGTGTGTGAGAGAGAGTGAGTGTGTGAGAGAGAGGGTGTGACTGTGACTGTGCGTGTGTGTGAGAGAGAGAGAGAGACAGAGAGCGAGAGGTTGAAAAGAGAGAGAGAGCGTGAGAGAGAGAGAGAGAGAGAGAGAGAGAGAGAGAGAGAGAGAGAGAGAGAGAGAGACTTACTGCAGTGGGGAGCTGTATCGTTAGTAAGGAGAAAGAAGCGTGTTCTCTCCTGCACGGGCTTCGTGGCAAAGTAGCCCATCCGGTTACATCCATGAGATTCACAAGTGCACTTGCCGGCCTACAGAAAAAATATGCACTGAAAAGTTGTCTCATTGGCATAGAAAGATAGGAAGTTCGATCTAAAAACTGAGGAAAGTGATATTTCACTGGAACAGATATACAATGCAGTTAAATTAACGCAATACATCCCGGGAATACATTCCAGATATCTGTAACATGCACAGGTAAAAAATTGACGGGCCTTAACAGGCCCGTTAGGACAGGCCTGTACGGGCCCGTCAAAATAAGGGCCCGTCACTGGTTTTCAAGCCGTAACGGACCCATTGTAACGTATCTACTTTAACGGGTCCGTTACTTGTGTTCTGGCCGAGAAAGTGCACTGACGGGCCCATAACAGGTCTCTAATGGGATCAAAAAATAAGCCTGGAACGGGCCCATATGGGCCTGTGTCCGAACGAGACAGTAACGGGCCTGTCATCTTTTACCTGTGTAAGGAGAGGTGTGGAGATCTGTGTTATACTTGTAGCTACACAGGGAAGAGACTATTGAACGACCAAAGTATCAGACGCGGCTTTAGTATGTTTACAATGTCTTGAATTGTTCTCCACGTGTTGTACTCACCTCAAAGTCTTCTTTACTGGGGCACCTGACAGCGGTGAAGGGGCAAGCGTTGGTCAGTCATAGATTCCGTGAAGAAGTCTCGGGAAACCCCATGCCACTGACGCCCATCTAAAGTACCTATGGATGAGATTCACAAGTCAAATTCCAACATTCTTTGAAGGATATGTGAAAATCAACTGTTTGAAGAGCCTTAAACCCTTCCAATGCTGAGGCTACTTTCATCAAAAGCATAAGGACGCAAGGATCATTGAAAACCATCTAAACCCTGCCATGTTGGTATTCATTGGAAAGCTTCCGCTGATTACTCTCAGATGAGCACCCACAAGCCAGGGTTTCAGTGTTTTACAGGTTTTTTGCATCATTTTGTATTGACCAAATTAGCCACCAGCAGCATGATGGTTAAACCTTAAAGTCGTCTGGTGTTTATGAAAATCACCACTTCGAAATGCATTTGAAATTTACTGAAGGATTGTGTTTTTGCGCATCGATGATAAGAATAAACGAGCAAGAAAAGAAATTATTCGAAATAATCTTAAAAACACCTGAAACTATGGATTTTTATAGAAATAACAAGGCAAAAGAGAGAAACTTTCGAAGTGAAACATGCTTTATTTCAATTTTAATATAGAAAGAAACAATCTTTAGTAAATAAAAACGACCTCCTCGCCAGCATCAGGCTGGTATTCAAGGAATATCAATGTTTATCAAAATTCTCCACCTTAACCCTCGATCATGCTGTTGGTGGCTAATTTGACTAATACAAAATGATGCCAAAAACACCTGAGAAATGTCTGGAACCCTGTGGCACATGGGTACTCACTCATCTGAGGATACTCAGCGAGAGCTTTCCAATTAATATCAACATGACAGGGTTTGGACAATTTTCAAAAATCTTTGCTTCCTTGCGCTTTGGACGAAAGTAGCCTCACCATTGGAAGGGCTAAAACGATTCCTATGAAAAACATGTCATTTCTAGCCACGACCAATCCCATTGCTACTTAACTATTATTTCACTCGCCAAATTTTGTTAAGAAATTATACTAGTACTAGCAAAATCCTGACGGGGAGCGTGATGTCAAATTGTCTCATAAAAAAAAGATAATCATTGATGAATGAGTAAGAATTTCTCTCTTCAACTGTTATAATTTGGCGCATTTTTTGATCACGTACCTTGGCCTATAGGGTAGAAATCTGCATGGGCCTTTGCTACCCGATACACGGTGTGAATTTCTTGTACAAAGTCTGCATCACTTGGATCTAATGTATGTGCCGTGTCGTCCATATATGTATCTTCATCTATAGAGTCGAGACCTACATGTGCAAACAGATACTACAAATGATATTACTTTGAAATACGCTGCTATAGGGTAGGTTTTGAAAAAATTGTCATATATACATACACACACACACACATATATATATATATATATATATATATATATATATATATATATATATATATATATATATATATATATTTATATATATATATATATATATTTATATATATATATATATATATATATATATATATACATATATATATATATATATATATATATATATATATATATATATATATATATATATATATATATATATATATATATATATATATATATATATATGTGTGTGTGTATCTTCCACTTTCTGACTCCTGTTCTCAGCCGTGCGGGTGCCTGTAGTTGTCCGAGTGCAAATATCAATTTATTTGCTAACTAGATAAGTCATATTTAGAACGAGAATAGTGAAGAGAAAAATCGTAACTAAGATGAAGAATTAGGTTCAGCCCAAAACTAAGCCTGATTATTTTAGTTTTAATTCATAAAAGACCACGTATACACGTGGATGTACCTATCATTCGAGCCACTTTATTTTCCTTTTCTATGTATTCTCCTACATAACCGAGCACGTGGCCTCCCAAACTGTGACCAATCAAACTCATGTTCTTTCGTGACGTAGCAGCTGCGCGCTCCAGGAACCGAATGAAGTCAGCAATGGCATGACCTACTTTCGGGGCATTGCTCTTTGCCCTGGGCCAATCTCTATCGTCCGAGTATACAGTGTGGTCAACAATGATGATATTCTGGGCTCCCTAGAAGTATAAATTAAACATAGGTTAAGAGAGTATCCTTCCCCACTAAAATAGTAAAACCTGACACAACACCCATGACTTTTCTGAGGTCATTATACATGTTCACATACAATATACATCCTTCCTGAGTTGCATGATATATTCTAAAAGTTGCACCATATATCTTGAAAGTTGAACGATATATTTAATCAAGTTGAAAGATATATTGAAAGTTGCATGATATCTTGTGGAGTTGAACTAATATCGTTTTGGCCAAATGCAAGGGATGCATCGATAGTATGATCATTTATCATGAATTACCGAGTTATGAATATAAAGGATTGGATGAACGCATTCAAATTCCAAAACCATTAAATAATGATGTCCACTATGACGTACGATATAATTCAACGTAAGAAACCTGAACCCTTATGATGCTGGTGACTAATTTGATCCATACAAAATAAGCAGAAAACCTAAAAAATGTCTAAAACCCTGTCAAATTGGTACTCATCTGAGAGTACTCAGGGAGGGCTATCTAATGAATAGCTACATGACAGGGTTTGGATGTTTTACAAAAATATGTGCATCCTTTTCAATTGGACGTGCGTAGCCTTAGCATTGAAAGGGTCAATAAAACCAAGCCAACATTCTTACTATCTCCAAGTGCAGCTTTTTCTGTTGATGTTGCCATGGAGCCAAACTCGAGGAGAGCCATCCGTGCACCGAAAAGACAGTTGGCTTGGTGCCATCATAATGCGAACTCTTCAATCCATCATCGTCATTCAGCAGGAGAACCTGTTCTGTATCTACATTTTTCCTGAAAGACAGAATATTAGTATAGCGCAGTCTCTCTCTCTTTCTCTCAGTTGTTATTACAATTTAGATTCAGAGAATCTGGAGATTACAGAACACTCCCCCGTATACAATCAAATACAATCAAATTATTAAGTAATACAATCAAATTATTAATATATATATATATATATATATATATATATATATATATATATATATATATATATATATATATATATATATACACACACACACACACACACACACACACACACACACACACACACACACACACACACACATATATATATATATATATATATATATATATATATATATATATATATATATATATATATATATATATATATATATATATATATATATATAATATTCTGACTGACAACACCAACCTTGTGTACAGCTTAAAAACAATTCCCTCATAGTCCTGAGAAGCCGCCAGCACCCAAGCACCTGTTACGGGGAAACATACGATAAGATATTACGAATATTCATATCAACACCTACAGACGAATTTGACTAAAGTACACGGTTGTGGAATAAAATTAAATGTTAGAAAAGCCAGGCAAAAGACAATAGATAAAGAAAATACAATAAGATACACGCTAGATGTAATGTTATTGACCTGTTTTTGAACTTATTCATCGGCATACTTAAAAAGAGATTTCCCGCATTATCACAAAACACGCGTTGTAAATAGTCATTCGTTTTATGAATTATTTAGTGTAACGTTGAACTTAGCAGTACATCGCAGTACTGTGTACTGCGCAACACATACTATAGTCTGTCTGACTCGAGTTTGGCAACCGCTTTTTCCACTTTTTGTGACAAAACGTTCGAGTTTGCCATCAAAACATTTGGCAAATCTGTTTGGAGCACTAATACGTGCATGCACAAACATACGTTTTGTCTCAACTCCGCAAAATGTTGATTTTGCTCATTAGGTCCCATTGTAAAATTTGCCCATTGCCAACAATACGATCTCGCGAGTTTGTATTGTTGTCAATTGCTCCAGCTAGAGAGGTTTGCCAAGTTTGTATGGCAAACTCGAATATTTTGTCACAAAGAAAAGTGGAAAAGGCGGTTGCCAAACTCGAGTCAGACAGACTATAGATGTATGTTCTGAATGAACCTGTACTCTTTTCCTCATACATCGTACTTACCTGCAGCAAGAACTAGAATGAGGAATTTCGACGGTATAGAGTTAAGCATTGTGCAGAATGTAACGACACTCCGTCCTTCTTACGATGTCCGCACGCACTGCCAAATAGCCTTGTCCGATATATACATAACTTTATCTTAATTATTTTTGATAGGGTGTACGTGTACTTCTGCCGATAAGACTTAACCCATAAAAAGGTTGGGTAAAATACATGTTCGCTTAACAGTAAACTCTACAGAACTGAAACATGCATTGTGGTTATATAGTGTATTTTATTAATCATTTTGTTCAATTGCCCTTTTTTCACATACACACAAGATGCTGAATTTCTGCATATTTCGATTTTTAGCGTGTGATGTTTTTAAATTATTTTTTTGCTATCAACATTCGATGAAAGTATATCAGGAATATCTTGTACACATTCACGTTTGCCTTTGTTATGCACCAGGAACCGTCAGCTAACTCAAATGTAAAGAGTCCAATAGGGAAGGAGGAGTATCATAACGAAGTGATGGCCTGGATTACTGGACATCGACGCAACATAGCATGTTTCGAATGGTGAGTTCGGGAGTACTTGAATCAAACGAATGCTACGTTTCAGTGAAGTATTTTTCTGATATTTGCCAACTTTTTTTTTTATAGTTGGAAAGTTATCATTTTTGCATTTCGCTTTCATTTTATTTCATTGTAGTTAATCTTATTTCCAATAGATGGCGCCACTTATCAGTACCACTTTCGTTTTACTACATTATGTAGTTAACCACGATCCCGATAGATGGCGTCACTTCTCAGTAACACCTAATCGCACCTCTTACAGTTGGCGTATGTATGTACCATTAATAGCATCTTGTTTGTAAAAGAATACAACAGAACACAACCATTTTTCCGTTTACTTTTTATTCAATATTCACAAGAATATTGTCGACAAGAAATAATTCATAGATATGTACAGCAAGAATAAAAACGTGGTTTCAAGTATCACAGCTTGTTGTGCCTATCTCTGATACAATACCAATGCAGACAAGGCCAATATTGACCTTCCTCGTGCCTACATCAAAAACAGAATATGCAACAGAAAAATCCTGCGATTTTCATATCCAAAATTCACGTCCTTCCACGAGAAATAATACTAATATATTTACAGCTAAAAGACATATATATGACTATAAAATTCCAGAGCTTAGTACATTCACTAGGCAGAAAAAAAATGGGTAAGGTTCGGCGTAACGGTTTAACATTCAGCTTGGTTGTTTGAGTTGATGTGAAAATCTGGTAATTATCATTAAAAAGTTCATGGACACTTAAGTATGTTCACTGATAACATAAATTGTGAAGCATTATCGGGCACAAACGGCATGACTCTGGACAGTACACTATTTCATTTCGAACAAAGAAAATACTTTCGACATATATTTCCACAACATATTTTTTCATATAAAACATTTTCGTATAAAACAATAGTCGGTTTACAGCAATGCCATTTAAATCTATTTCTTAATTTATTGCCACTACACCTAACATGAACGCCAACAAATGATGACCTACATCGACCACTGTGACAATAAAAGAGGCTTTGGTGCAAGACATGTGTACTTTAAGGATCACAGGTGAATATAGCCTACTTGTAAAAGTAACACTACTTTCATTTATCAATGATAATGGTTGCATTATTCAAAGAAATTAGAACACCTTTATTATGCAAAACAGAAACGCATTTCAAATAACTTCGAAAATATGTCATGACACGTTTTGTAGGAATATACCACTTATTTACAGTTTGGCCTTCTAGTATGTAAAACATCTACGCATAGGTACCTACATTTATGAAGTGTGGGTAGCTAGAACATATTTAAACAATTCCCAAGAATAGAATTGATCACTTCATGATTCATCAGAGATAATAACTTACACAAAGAAAATATACAACTGGAGTACACCTGCACATTTTCGAACATGAAGGCTGCTTTGTTGTGATAACAAAACGCATAGGTATACTATGAAAATTGAAATATTTGCGTACGTGTGTGCACATATATACACACACACACACATATATATATATATATATATATATATATATATATATATATATATATATATATATATATATATATATATATATATATATATATATATATACACACACACACATATATATATATATATATATATATACATATAAATATATATACATATACATATATATATATATATATATATATATATATATATATATATATATATATATATATATATATGTATATATGTATATATATATATATATATATATATAACCTTCAAATGACCATCAAGGAGCCTGTTATATACATTGTGGTAAAATCGGTTTGTCATCACTTGTTGCAGAGGCCTGTATAAAAATCACTCTCCCTTCTCAGTCTATCAGAATTTTCTCTTCTCTCATCGTGAGGCCATCTGAAAAGAGAAAGGGAACCAAAAGTTAAGAGCAGTAAGCAATTAAAAACGTACATTTCAAGAGCAGTAGTTCACAACTATCAACTTGAACATTCCACACACACACACACATATAAATACATATATATATATATATATATATATATATATATATATATATATATATATATATATATATATATATATATATATATATATTTATATTGGAATACAATGTCACAAGGATGTATATGAGCTCATCCGTCTCTTTTCCTCTTGTTAAGGTCAAGACTGTTGCAATACCATGTTTTCTAGTCGAATCACAAAACCCACGTCTTTACTTACTTGAGTAATTTGTTTCGTTTCCTCTCGGCGTTAGTTTCATCGTATCTGAATTATCGTAATCATCATACGTCTCGTCTTCATCCATATATTCCTCGCCTTCATGGGTGTTATATTTCCTGAAGATCTTCTCCTTAGGAGTCGGTCCTACCTTATTAGGTTGTCTGAAATTAACAAGCAAGTGATTGAAGATATGTTACAGATGTACATGCTTCTTCAACCTATCCATGCATGTTGAAGTTCGACCTTTTCTTTTTTTAACCTGGTCTCTTGCACATGTATTTCATATACTACTATATAACGTTCTAAATAATACAAGGGCTGCAGAAGAAAATATAAAACAATCAAGCAATCATTGATAATACACACTCTAAGCTCTTTTGCTATTTCAAAATTATTCGTAAAAATGGAGCAAATCAAGGTTTCAATGAACATTCATAAGAGACATTTTATCGATGACCTAATTGATCATAATTATATAATAAAAATCAAATGAAAAGCCTTATTGACTTATAATACATTCATTTCAATAGATATACTTATTCAAATAGAACACCTCATAAATAACAAATAAAGTACCTTTTCAGTTTTGTTAAATAGTTTGGTTTGATTAAAGGGATTTAATCCTTCTACTGCTGGTTGCTAATTTTGCCAATACAAAATGATGCAAAAAACCTGTAAAATGACTGAAGCGCTGGCAAATGGGTACGAGAGCTATCCAATGAAAACCAACATGACAGGTTTAAAGGGTTTTCAGATTTTTTTTTGCATTCTTATATTTTGGACAAAAGTAGCATCAACGGTATAAGGGTTAGGGGGGATTTCATTGAACGAATAACACTGTATTTAGGAAAGCGCATACGTGTGAAAGAAGGATAATTTCTACAAGAGTGGGCTACTGTGATATTTTGATGTTAATAACTCACTTCTTTGCCTTGAAGTACCAGATGATGAGTGCGACGACGATGATGAGGAGCAAGACGAGGACGATTCCAACGATGATGTACACTGAAATACAAACAATACACTACCTTCAGAACATCATTTATTTCATATCTATACCTTTTACGTTAGCATCGTTTATTTCTTAAGTGTTTCATTCTTTTCTTTTTGTATTTCATTCAAAATTGATTGTAATGATTTATATATATTCTAGCGAATATAGATTCATTCATTCATTCCGCTTTTCGCCGGACAATTGGCTTTATCTAAACGATCCGATTGGAAATGTAATTGAACTGTTTCATCACAATCTTAAGTATGTGTACAAAATACGAAGGCAAGCAATAATACGACTCTAAATTCGTAAGATTCCATGAGATAAGTCACATGAAGGGCGATATCATTGGTGTTTGCAGAGCAGAAAATATACTGGAGATAGTACCGAGCTAAACACATATAGGCATCTCAAAAATCACCCCTCAGAACACCCAGACTTTTTGTGAAGAACTTCTTAAAACGCCAATTCAAAACATGTACTTGAACTTTCTCACCTAACCATAAATCCTATGGCATTTTAGAAGAACATTGTGCTAACTTCGAAAAGTAAATACATGATTGAAATATGAGTACATTCTTCCGTAAAGATAGGACGCCCAAAAGTTTCACAATAGCCAATTTTGGGCACCTAGTTTCTAAATCCTGGCTGAGACACTGCACTCGACTGTAGTCAAACTTTTATCTAATATCTTATACCATGGAATGTGAATATCTATTGTTGAGACAAAATTCATTGGAGCATCACGTGACTAGGCTACTCACTTGTCGTCTTGTCGTTGGTCCCTCCTGGGTTGACCTGAGCACCAACATTTCCAGGTAGATTAGGCAGGGTCGTCGTCGCTGCAGCAGTAGTTAGGATTTCTGAAAGGTATGGAGTTTCGGATTAGCAACACACAAATCATTGCTTAGCAATCTCATATAAAAGCTACACAAATAAAGCACTGATCAAACTATCATGAAGTAGTCTGAAGGAGAATACGATTGTAATGTCACGATTTCTTAAAAATCAACACTAGAACTTAAGATTATAACTTGAGAAAATCAGAATGTCAGATTGAAAATACAGAAGTACAATTGTAATGCCGCGATTTCTTTAAAATCAACACTAGAACTTGAAATTTAAAACTTGAGAAAACTATAATTAATATCTAAAACTCAAACTCAAGTTTTGATTTAAAATTTGAAATTACACGTAGTATTTTCATTATGTAAAGGATGAGTGCTATATCTCCAGTGTTAAGTATATAATGAAAGGCTCACCAATGCAACTTCTCCCCGAGTTGTCGGTGGTGTTATCTGTAAACCCAGACTTGCATGCGCACACGTACGTGCCTGGTGGGGAGTTGATACACAGGGCATTGATGTCACACGTGTTCAACGTAGAATCCGAACACTCGTTGATATCTGAAACAACAATGTTGTAGGATTTAAGCAAAATATCAATATCAACATGATGGTATCTATCTATCTATCTTTACACACACACACACACACATATATATATATATATATATATATATATATATATATATATATATATATATATATATATATATATATATATATATATATATATATATATATATATATATATATATAGAGAGAGAGAGAGAGAGAGAGAGAGAGAGAGAGAGAGAGAGAGAGATGTGTGTGTGTGTATATATATATAGGTAGATATATGAATATATATATATATATATATATATATATATATATATATATATATATATATATATATATATATATATATATATATATATATATATATATATATATATATATATATATATATATATATATATATATATATATATATATATAGATATGTATACAGTGAAACCCCTCATTGTGAACACCCCAGAGATGTGAACACCTCTTAATGTGAACACAATTTCCCGGTCCCATTTGTATCTTTTACATTATGAAAAGACCTCTAAACTGTGTACACCCCCTAATGTGAACGCTTTTGCCCTGGTCCCAAGGTGTTCACATTTCCGAGGTTTCACTGTATATACATATCTATCAAATCTATACATATATATATATATATATATATATATATATATATATATATATATATATAAACATATATAAACATATATATATATATATATATATATATATATTTATACATATATATATATATATATATATATATATATATATATATATATATATATATATATGAATATATATATATATATGGATATATATATATATATATACATAACTATCAAATCTATATATATATATATATATATATATATATATATATATGTATGTATGTATGTATGTATGTATGTATGTATGTATGTATATATATATATATATATATATATATATATATATATATATATATATATATATATATATATATATATATATATATATATATTCACATGTATATATAACGACATATGACATACGTTTTAATTTTATATTGAAAATTTGACACTAGCATTGGCAAATCATCCATTGCTGTTGATGTAGGAGCCCAGAGACTTGGCATCAATAAGACGTATAGATTAGCAAAATCTCGATAAATACTCTTGCATGTATTAAACAATATGTATAGTGAAATGGCAAGGCTGAACATTGAATAAGATTTTACTAAAAAGCAAAACAATAATGTGTGTAAGTAATACAAAATGCTTCCAAGAGAAATGGGTGGTAATCGGGTGTGCAGTCATATGTTATGATTGCGCTGCCCACGCATTTAGTGCAGGGATTAAATGCTGGCACTGTACGGTGGTACAGTAGGACAATTGTCACTTACCATTGCAAATCTTCCCTCTACGCTGGCTGGGAGGGGACTGGTCTGTGAAGCCACTGGGACAGGAACACGTGTAGTTACCTGCGCTGTTGACACACGTGGCGTATCTAGAGCAACCGTTGCTTGGCGACGAACACTCATCATTGTCTGAAATAGAACAAGTAGCAGAAAAACTGACATCTCAACACCTTTTAGACCAGCATAGGACTTCAGGCCACTTTAATCATTTTGCAAAATAATTATTTGGGAAATCCGGACCATCCTCGATCTATCATTCGTCAATATTTCACAAAATATTAACCATCCTGGGCCACTATTACTCTGCTTAGATCATACGATTGCAGCACCAAGATATTGTTTGTTAGGAAAGCGATGCTTTATGTTTGCATGCAATCAGCGTATAGAATATTTACAAACATGCTTAACCCAATCCCTCCTGCATTGGAAATATGGCCAGAAAACATCTCATCAAGTAGGGCAGAACTTAAAGAATAGTAAGAGAGTTACTGTTAAACTGAATAGTTTCTTCTACTTTCATCAAAAATCTCAAAATGTTGTATATTTCCATACGTGTTAAACCATGAGCATGCTACATATGTGAATAGAACTAAAGTCAGCAATTTCAATATTTACTAGTTAGAGTTGTTACTAAAACATCTTTTATCTTAGCATACCATGTGCAGCAGAGTACTCTGTGGAATTTACATCCTTACCAGCCAGGGCATGTGAGAAAGTTGCCAGTGACTTGAGGTTAGGCGGTGCGTTTTGCTGGGTACTCCGGTTTCCTCTACAATTTACAACTGTCTAGTAACAAATTATCCACAATATGACAAAAAAATGACAAAACTCGGAATTCCAAATACCTGTGCATTGTCGGCCAGGTGGTAGGCTGGCATCGACTGATGTGTCATTGAAGCCTTCCCCGCAGGTACATCTGTAGGATCCTTCTGTATTGACACACGTAGCGTGCGGACTGCAGTCATTTGTATTGGGTCGCGAACATTCGTCAATATCTAACATACAAAATCAATAATGAATATCAATATTTATCAAACAAAATCAATAGTAAATAAAGTGGTTAAAACGTATTCCAAGAAAAAGCATGCAAACACTATTGCGTTGTTAATATCATATTTTTCACGTCACGTTTGATATTAGCATTTTACTTGTCCGTTAAACATTCGCAAAGGTTTAAACTCTCTCTCTCTCTCTCTCTGTCTCTCTCTCTCTATATATATATATATGTGTTTGTGTGTGTGTTTGGCATTTTAAGACTTTCACTAAAAGATATGGCTCTCGATAGTTCAACAAGTCCTACCTCTGATCACTGCAGGAACAATTGCAGGGAAAATTAGAATCACATATTGTGAAGTAGGTAGTTTCAGAAAAAAAATGACAAATGAGTCCCTCGTGAGAAAATGACTTCAAAAGGCTAAAAGACAAGACACGTCAATCTTTAGCCCTGATCAGAGACTGACACAACATGGCGTCTTATTTCACACTAACACTAAATCCTGAAAACCATACTGTGATGTACATTTGTCGGCAAAGCAATCGACGCTATTTATATTCATTGAGATATATTTCGCAGTTACTCTAATTCCTATCGAAGATATAGAGATATTTATATGATTTACAATTAT
Source organism: Maea johnstoni (assembly GCA_963942565.1). Classification (NCBI taxonomy): domain Eukaryota; kingdom Metazoa; phylum Annelida; class Polychaeta; order Spionida; family Magelonidae; genus Maea; species Maea johnstoni. The sequence continues at coordinate 12,038,070 of OZ012689.1, read as the reverse complement.
TTGTCAGTGATCCTAACGAGGTATGCTTAAATTCATTTGATTGCAAATCAAATCTCAGATAATCCGTTCACTTGATTAGATTTATTTCCAATTCTACTAAAACGCAAATAGGGTCAAATTACAATGCAAACTCTTTAAAACAGCAAAAAATAACTTGATAGTGCCAACATAATTCTTAAGAAAAAAGTGCATAAAACAGGCTGATATCTTAGATAAATAAAAAAAATGGATACGAAACCAGCTCGTCTGAATAGGCTAGCCTTAACCAATAGCACAAAGGTTGAACTCTGTGCATGGTCAGATGATTTCTGTAAATGTACAGAAACCCCTGTCATGTCCATCCCTTCACTATAGCACATATAGTAATTAGTCTCTCCCTACATATCCATTCTTTTCTTCATGTAAGCTTATATTTACCTGTGCAATTTCGTCCTGGTCTGTGCGTGGTATTTGCTGATGTATCTGTGAAGCCCGGCTTGCACCGACACGTGAATGGTTGCGAGGGTGCCTGCGTGCACTGGGCATCCGGGGAGCAGTCATTCAGGGAAGTCTGGTTACAAAACGTTATGGCTGAAACAGTTAGAAGTGGTGAATGTTAAGATATTTGTGACTTTTGGCTTTAATTTCTGAAACATATGCATTGTCTTATATTAATGTTACATGTATATCTAAAAACTATGTCATGAAAGATGAAAGTATTTAGAGTTTCAGAAGCGGACTTTAATGAAAATTAGAATAAAATTTTAAGGAGGTCGTATCATTAAGATGTATACAACCCCAATCGTGTACCAACGATTCTAATGCATACAAACACAATTGCCCATATGCCATGCGCGCCATGTAAACCACACAGTTTCACTAATCAATGTTGATGTAATGAGAAAAGGGTCTTAGCCAGGATTTACGAACTGGGTGAACAGATTTGGCAACTGTGAAATATTTGGCCTATTTTTCAAGGGAGACAAAATATACTGAGATAAAAACCATAAACATGTATTCACGTAATGAAATAAAGCATAATATGCATATACTATGACACGAGAATTATATTGAGGTGGAGAAAATTCCATTACATGCTTGAAATTGACGTTCTATGAAATTCCTTCCAAAATATTTCGGGTGTCCTGAAGAGTGGTTTTTAAGGGTTTGGGTGTCCGAATGACACCCAGACACACTTCTGGCTAAGACTATGAATGAGAACATACCTGTGCATACTGTTCCTTGTTGACCAGAAGGGGAGACGTCTTGGAACAATGGTCCACACGTGCAAGTATATCCACCAATGGTATTCGTGCACGTGGCATGCGCTGAACACGTGTTCAGTGTTGAATTGGAGCACTCATTGATATCTGATTACATATGATAAAACACGGCATTAACACTTGAGGAACAAACACTTGGGATATCAAAAGAGTGCAGTGAACAACATAATTTACATAAAGGTAATTGCTGATAGACAGGGTGTTGAATAAGTTCCCCCTATTTCCACATAAAAAGTTGCACAGAAATTTCTTCTTAATACAAAGTCCTACACTGAATAGGCAACTGTTCATATTACTAGTAAAATTAGTGTCGTGGATGTATTTGCTGGTCGTATCTGAATAGCTGTGGTCAAAGTGTATAGTCTTGATGTTTAACATTTTGTTTCCTGTATTTTCAATTTTTGTATTGTAACGCCACCACTGTTTCCAATTAATTGATTTTGTATTTGTAATTTCATATACTGTAGAATAGGAAATTAATCCGGGTGATTTATTAAGTCCAACTTTTCCGAGTGGGGTCAGTTCGGTATAACGAATGTAGGATGCATTATTCCGGTCATTAGAAAGTTAACCTTCAAATACATTGGCTTTTCGGAATCAAAAAATGCCAGAAAAATCCAAAATCACAAATTTGGTTAATTTGCACTTCGGACTAATTTCCTATTCTACAGTACTTGGTATGATAAATAAATATTACATCACATTACATTGCATTAGGTGTTGTGTGATAATTTGGCTGATATCTTTGACATTTCTATTCTATTGAATCTATGGCATGACCATCTCATGCCAATGAGAAAAGGAAGTGATAAGACAAGATGTGCATTAGTACAATCGAGGCGACTAGGTGAAAAGCCAAGTACTGTAACATTTTTGAACATTATTATACCTCTTTTGCCCGAAAGACCATTCTAGCGATATAAACTGATGGCGTGAAATATATGATGACTTAGGCTTTTTTGTCGTATTGTATATACAGTATGATTTGTCTTTGACTCTTTTGTATAACATCTCATACATACACTGATACTATATTGCGTTACTTCATAGTTTGATAGGTGAATGTTGATTTTGTAATCACTTAATCAGCATTTACAAGCTTATAACATATCACATATTCAAAAGTATTATATTGTATTTACAACGCTTCTTGATATATTGTCTGATGTGTTAATTTTATCATCATCAGATCTGTATAAAGGAACCCATCAGAATCTATTAGGCAAGTTAGTCTGTTTTGCTTCAGTTACTTTGTGTATCAAGTATTAAACCTTCCAATACTGAGGCTTATTTCTTCCAAAGGACAAGGAGGCAAAATTGAATGCAATCTCAACCCTGCCATGTTGGTGTTCATCAGATAGCTCTCGCTGAGTACTGTCAGATGAGTAACTATGTGCCAGGGTTTCAGTGATTTTTCAGGAATTTTGCATTGTTAAGTATTGGCTAATTTAGCCACTAGCAGCATAAGGCTTAAGAAAGGCTGATGTGTGTGCGTATTAATAACTAGGTGAAGTGCGACTCTAGGCTAAGGGTGGTGCAATCCCTAGTGGCTGATCGGTGTGCATCAACAGAAATTGAAATTATAAATATCGTCATTTTTTCTGTTGAATTGCAGCTAAGTTGTGACTAGCCATTTGTAAATAGTGGAGGAAACCGGACGACCCTGCAAAAACCATCGCCTAACCTTAGTCACTTTCAACTTTCTCAAATGCCAAGGCCGGGATTCAAACATTGATATTGGTGAGAGACAGCTAATATTCAGTGGCTACGACCTAGACCACATGGCCATCAGGGCAGGCATCTGTCATCACCTGTGCCATGACAGGCACATGTGGATACAGTACAAGCCTCGCGGCTATCCTGTGGTAAGTGAGAAAGTAACCAGTGACTTGGATGATTCATTGTTATCTTGTTCCAGGATAACGATAATGAAGAAGCAGCAGTGCAGCATATTATGAACTTATCCGCAGCATCATGAATATGATGAGTTATTCTGGTTCGAAAGCAGAAGCAATGTTTCATATGAACCTCTGAATTGGACAATAAAACATCAACCTTCAATTACAAATGATCTTCAAAGAATTATCACCCGTCATAGTAAACAATGGTCAGACACAATTGAGAAAAAGCAGCCCAACAATATACGTACAAGTTAGCACATCTGTACATTCCATATTTTGTCTTTAATTGTAAAAAGTGTACTCTACTAAATCCGGACATGTGTAATCCGGATTTTCGTCTAAACCGTACGGATTGGAAGGTCCCAGTTCCTTCCTATGCATGTAATTCCTGTACGCATAATCCAGATTTTGTTTAATCCGGACAGAAATTTAGGGTCAACATCATCTGGATTAAGTAGTTGCACTATATTCTACAGACAATGACGTGAAGGAGGAGAGTACCCCCACTCCGTGCGAAGATAAGAATATAATAGAGTACAAGGTGAATATTGTGCGAGGGGTAGGTAGTGAAACGTCTAAAACATTTTTTAAACATAATTACCGGTACAATTCCTTCCGGGACGATTGGGCAAACCAGAGATATCACTAAAGCCACTTTTGCACGAGCAGTTGTGGGAGGCAAATTGGTCGATACAATTCGCATGCACGGAACAATCGTTGATGGACGAGCTAGCGCAATAGTCGACGTCTAGACACAACAAAAATAGAATAGATATTTGCATAATAAGGACGTGGCAAAATAAAATTAGCATAGCAATTGGAAGATGGAACATAAAATGCAATAACAAATTTTCGTGGGTGGGTTTTCAATCTAGGCATGAAGCGATAAAGTTAATTTTAACTAACGAAAAAACCTAAAGCATGCACAATACGTCATCCAACCCATTGCAAAGATTATGTACGTCATGACTGAGATAGGATGACGCAAACTCTACAAGCCACGCAGCGACAGTTTATAACTTATTCATATTAGCAATTAAGTCTACAGCAACATATCTACGCAACTGAAGTCTTTTTTAAGATGACTTTGGTAAAATGTGAATCTGCTTGTAATATGAGAGATGTGTGTAACAGACACCTTTGCATCACTACCTCAAGATAGCCTTGGATTGTAAGTTTTTGTTATGGGGATTAAGTATGGCCCGGAGGGCCGTGTGGCGAATAAAGCTGAGGAGCTGATGTCAACCCGTTCAAGGCGCAAAGCGCCGAGAACGGGTTGACATCAGCGACGAAGCTTTATTCCCCACACGGCCCAACGGGACATACTTAATCGCTATTATAGCATGATCAGAAATTGAAATGAAATGAACTAGTATTCCATATATGTTATATATAGGGTATTATGACCAGAGCACTTGTCTTGGGATTGCTGATTGTTTGAATGTTGAACAGAGCTTGACCCAGTTTGACCACAGGCGCCAAACTTGAAATTCAGAAAGAGGCAGATCTCATGAAAGGTCAAGGTCACCTCAGTTTAAAACAGTTTGATTGCAGATTGGTTCCCATATAGGAAAGACCCTAAATGATTTTTTTACATGTGTCTTGTCTGTACCTATTGTTTCATGGTCTATATATCTTAATTACCTCATTTTAAAGCCTGTATGACATATATTTGTGACATATAATTGTTGAGGTCAAAGGTCAGAAAACCGGGTGGCCTCACCCGGTTGCATCCGGGTGGGAATCGGCCTTGACCACCAACATTATAGGTTATATGGAATGGCGGTTGCTATATGAGAATGCTATAATATTTATGTAACATCATATTTGATTGGTTTGATAATATTAAAACATGCCACATGACTAAGCATAATACATAGAGAAGGTCTTAAGAAATCTATAAGTACTTGTAAGTAAGCGAACATATCTACGCTATTAACCGATTAATACTAAAATCGACTAAAAGCGGCCTGACGATGTTGATGAACTATTTTTAGCAAAAAGCAAGATTGTGTATATTCAAAGGAAATAAAATGTTCATTGGAACATCATTTACAACTTTTCTTAAAATATTTATCAAAAGTACTAAAGGTCCAGACGACAATTTCTGGAAGAATCCCTAACCATTATTGGGTTCAGACAATATGGATTTATTTTTCTAACAAAAGTCCTTTTTGGAAAATGTTTGAAGGAGAAATGTTAACTAGATGTAAAACAACAGCTCACCCTCAAATATTTCATGAATTTTCGTTTTATTCCAAAGTTATTTTCAAAAGTTTGAAAGTAGCAGACGACAATTTTTATTAGGGAACTCCTAAGCAATAATGGGTTAAGATAGGCTATGTCTTACCTGAGCAGACTCGTCCTGGTCTATTGGCCTGATCGGGTGAGTTGTCCACCAGTCCAGCCATACAGGTGCAGGTATAGCTACCCTCAGTGTTGCTGCAGCTGGCGTACTGGCTACACTCATTCAGGCTGCTACTCGAACATTCATCGATATCTAAAATGAAAAGTGGATGCAAAGATGGAGGAAGGAAGGAATTTGTTTTTATGTTACTTTCAACAGCTTAGGTCATATCGCGACAAGATAGTAACCTGGAACCGGGTAGATATCCCCTACTCTTCACCCAATATTTCCAAGGAGTCATTCAGTTGGAGATGCACCATAGACAGACCTCCACAATATTGTCACACATTTATATAGCAACCAGATCAATCCGCTTTTGGGAATGACACAAAGATAAAAACCCAATGTATGTCAAGAACGAAAATCTTGTCGGACTAATACAATACCTATAGACAAGATCAATGATAAATCTATTTTCTTAAATTCAGTTATAGAAATATGAATCCTACATGGATGCAATAAAATGTCAGCAATATTGTTGTTAATCACGCTTTTAACACTGCTAAACTCCTGGATTCAAATCGGGTATAAGGCATATGAGAAAGCTGACAGTGACTTACGGATAGTTCCTAGTTCCTCATGTAACTACTGGCTAGCTTATTAAGATTGAGCCATACTATTGTAGAAAAAAGTTCATCAAGTCACCTAATACAAACATTAAAACATCAAAGTAAGGTTAAAACGATTTCACCTTAACCTCCTTATAAAGCTAGAGACATTTTTGCTAAACAATAATGTATTGAAATGATTTTGTAATACCAAATACAGCCAAAAAAACATAAGAAACAGCAATACAATGGTGTATTTACCTCTGCAGAAGAGCCCTGGTGTGAGTGTAGAATTGAAGTCCTGATATCCAGATGAACATTGGCACCTGTAGTTCCCAGGTAGATTGACACACCTGGCATTGGTTCCACAGGTAAATGTGCCAGCCGCACACTCATCAATATCTAAAATCATGAATATTTATAAAATAAAATGTAACTTGTTCATGTTTTCATTCGTTTAAAGAGCAGTGCAATATATATTTCCAATTCCTCTTTTACGACAAACCAGCAAACGATTTTATGTTATGATATCATGGTATATACTCAATCTGTTATTGGATTGTTAGGAATGCATGTCATGATAGACTTTCATATCAATTCATTTTTACAATTCTAAGATGAGCAGATGTTTTTATTGTCTCTTACCATATAATAAAACACTTGAGAAATTGAACAACACGTCTCACCAAATGGGATCAGATGTTTCAAAATGGTAAATTTTCAAGTGGGTTACGAAAAAACCAACAGTGGTCATAACATTTTCATGGAGCAAGCTATATTTAGAAAAACAGTGTTACCCTTCTATCCATTTCGATCTTTTCTTCATAAAATTTGATTTTCTACAGTCTGTAATTGTGGATTGGACCTCCGTTTGAAAACACAATGCATGTTTTTATCTAAGTTTTGACCTTAAAAAACTTACACCCTGCTGGGAGGGTACTAGTATGTGTTATGATGATAAACCTTATCAAAAGAATTATCCCCATTAACCCATTAACACTCAGAGCAGCCAAAAGAGGCCTGACAATTATGTCAATATTTTACTTACAAAAGCATTTTCTTGAAAATATTTGAAGGAGAAATGCCGATCATAAGCCCAACAACAACTGTCCTTCAAATATCCTGTGAACTTTTGCTTTTTTCTCAAGTTATTACCAAAAGTATGAAAGTAGCAGACGATACCTTCTAGAGACACTCTGAGTGTTAATGGGTTAACTACCATAGATACGAACAAATCTGGATTGATACTACAAGAATTAGGCTTTCACACTCACCTAAGCATTGCGTGCCAGGAGTTGTTCCCACTGTATCGTTGTAGCCGGAGTTGCACTGGCACCTGTATGAGCCGATCAGGTTTATACACGACGCCTGTGCGTGGCAGCTAAATGTTCCTGCGGTGCACTCGTTGATATCTAAAAAACAAACAAAAGAGTGGATAAATGCCATAACTCTAAAGGTATATCATGTAAAACCTGATATAAAGGAAAAAAGCAATATAAAGGGTCACCACTGCAATTGAATACATATATATATATCAATTTCATAAATCTACGAGGATACTAACAAGTGAATGGAATAGCCAGGAAAGAAAGCACCTACATTTATTTGAAATATCAAAAATTATAAACAAAGATCTGGTTCTGCTAATCTAGCATTTCTCAACAGTGGGTTTAGCAGCCTTATAAGACTGAGTGGGTTTATAGCTGATGGTGAGGGTGCTGCCATCTATAATTTTAACTAGCAATCACAACTCGAGTCCTGTTCCTCTATTTGTAGACCCTGAGCATGCTCAGTGAGGACACTGGTCAGTGGCTTTAGGGGTTGTAAGTCAGTCTCCAATTTTTTTGAAAGGTCACGAGACGTGTACTTAGAGGTCCAACATCAGGTATTCATATCTCAGTTACTTAAGTATATATTCCTTTGTATTTATAGTTCCCTCTACATTTAAGTTTTATTTATATTCATTTATAGGATTTGTCACCTGTTAGAATGCTTATTTTTCTTTCTTTACATTATGTTAGAGCAAATCATCATCATAAGACATCTTAAGTAGACAGTCAGAACCATGAACCACAAATGCTATTATTGATGTTTGTCGACCATAGTGGGCATCCATCCAAACACATACTGTAAATCACTTAAATACTGTAAAACCCATTATTACCGCGCTCCTTTTAATTTCACGCATTTCGCGCTAGGTGATGATAACGCGTATATTACTGGCGCTGATATACATTCAAAACAGCAAAAAAATGCCCCATCTAGCGGTGATACAGTTGATGCGCGTAATTAAATGACCGCGATCAGATTCAGACGGCAGTTGCGTGAAAATAAATGTGCGTGGTAATAAAGGGATTTACAGTATGGCATGCACATTATATTGCGTAATTACGGTACTGCCCTGAATAGCGTGATCTAAGTATAGCGGTGAACGGGAACAGCAGCAGCAAGTTCAATTAAGAATTTAATAAAGACGGGATTTTACTATAGCGCATATGGGCAGAGCGCTATTATCGCTATCTTATTGTTCCCGCTATACTTAAGTGATTTACAGTATTCATCAACAATCACATTCTACTTAAGAAAAAATTACAAACTAGTTCAGAAAGTACATATTATGTATCCTTTGGGGATTTAAAAAGTAAAAAATAATTAGTTCAATTATTACTTACCTATGCATTGCTTTCCTGTGGCAGTGGCCCCGGGTGCATCCTGATAACCAGGTTTACACTGACAGGTGTAGGAGGACTGAGTGTTCACACATACAGCATCAGCATGGCATGAGTACAAACCAGCACTACATTCATTCACATCTGTCACGAAAAACACATAGATACTAGAATCATCTACTACACAGCACTGTCTACACTTTTTTGTAGTTTTTGAAATATCTTTGTTTTTTATTCAGCATAGCATATAAGCATGATAATACAAGAGAGCACTGTCTACATGATGTTGGTACGGAAAATGAACAAGCAATTGAAAAAGAATCTAAAATATTGAAAAACGTTAGCCACGTTTGGAACGTCCAAATAACATTACTGATTCATCAACATTTCTGGTATGCACCACATTAAAAGCTACATCAACTCGACGATTAATCAAGATAGACCCATAAACGTCCAAATCGTTTTGTTTCAAGAATATGTCTATATTCTCTTTAACATTAATTCAAATATCCTATTAATAACCATGGACTTAAGTGGTAAATAGACAACAACTACAATTAAGTCATGGTGGGAACATAATGTACGTATGCAGGCATTTGTGCCACAGTTTAGTCTGATGTACCACTCGTTAATTTTTAAGCACTAAGATAATCACCACTCCGAAACGTTGTATACGGAGGAATACATGGGTACAAGGACAGAAAGCCGCCACATAGAAAAGTACAGGTGAACTTGGATATGACGGACCACTGTACGACGGATTTTTGCATATGACGGACGATATGCTAGGGCCCAGTTTAATGCATATCAAGTATTCATTATATGTATACGACGGATTTTGCATATGACGGGCCAATTTTCCTGGTCCCATTGAGTCCGTCATATCCAAGTTCACCTGTATTAGTAAATTGATCTTACCATCGCACACCGTTCCTGCTGCCCCCGTTGATGTGTCATTATATCCTGCCAGACAGGCACAGACATAGCCTCCCTGGGTGTTGGTACAATTAGCATTCTGGCTACACAAGTTCAGAGATGATGACGAACACTCATTGATATCTGCGAGAAAAATAGGAATTTTGTACAATATATTACATATTTTTGCCCCCAACAATAGGACAATAGGACAAATCCAATCACACAAACACATCCTACAATTCATCCTCTGCACACTATTAAGCTGAATTCCAGCGCATCAAAAATAGAGAAGAGAGACACCCACTTAGATTCCAATCAGACAATACAGAACCATAAATAAATCCCTTTCAATAGATGAACTCAGGACTGCGATTGGCAAATCCCATGACACAATTGGACCAGACCATATGCACTAACAAATTTTAAAGCATCTTCCTGAGACTTCTCTCTAGTGCCTTCTTAAGGGTTTTAACAATACTTGGGAACTGGAGAGAACCTACCATCATACCCATTGCCAAGTCAGGAAAAGACTCTAAAGATTAGAGCTGTACTCACCACTCACAAACTCGAGTGGGTCGAGCACTAGGGCAGGCTAGCTGAGCTCGAGCTGAAGTTGTCAACTCGCGAACTCGTCTATATTTGGAACACAAACGTAATACAGAACACCTAACACAAACGTTCTTATTACTGCTTATCGCTGTCATGTTTTGTTTACAATCTCCAATATATACAGCAATATGTAAATATAGATATGTATTCTTCTATGCAAGCACATTTTAAAATGAAATAACCATGTAAATGTTAGCAATTCTCCATCAGTAAGTATTTTGTTTCTTAATTGGTGGGCTGAATAATGAATAATTATTTCAAAAAACGCGCATCCATGAGCTCATGAGCTCACGAGTGAAAGTGGTGGTGAGCTCATGAGTTGATCTCCTTCTGTGAGTGCAGCTCTACCAAAGATCCAAATAATTACCGCCCTATAGTACTGACCAGTTGTGCCTGTAATACCATGGAAAGAATGATTGATGACCACATTGTTTGGTTTCTTGAATCCTCTCCACTCATTACGGAAGTCCACAATTGCTTCCGGTAAACAAGAGGCATGATGGATTTTGAAACTTTCGTAAGAGAGGGATTTTCAAGTGGGGAACATGTGATGTCTATTTTTTTTGACCTTGAAAAGGCATATGACACCACTTGGAAATATGGAATTAGGATGGCTTTTACATAATATGTACTTTAGGGGACGTTAATCCCTTTTTATTCAAAACATTTATTTGAAAGAAAATTTTGAGTCAGAGTAAAGACATCCCTCTTTGATTTTCATGACCAAGAGATGAGAGCTCCCCAGATAGCATTTTATCTGTCACTCTGTTTAAAGTTAAAATCAACAGCATCACCAGCTGTATAAGAAATGATGCTGACAAATCTCTATTTGTTTATGACTTTGGTGTCTCATATCAGTCCAAACACATGCAAGCCATAGAAAGGCAGCTTCAACTCCATCTGAATGGAATGTAAGATTGGGTACATATAACAATGGTTTTAAATTCTCCCAGCCAAAGACTGTTTGCGTACATTTTTGTCCCTCATATCAAGGGTCTTAAGAAAAAGAGTGTTCAAGCTATACATATTTTTTGAGTTGTTTCCAACAATAACTGGGATGGGGATTGTACAGTTCTTTTATGGCTGTATAGGGCCCTTGTTTGTTCTAAATTAGATTTTGGGTGTTCTATATATGGAGCAGCACGTACAGTTTATATTTCTTTACTGTATCCAATTCAGAATCAGGGTTTAAGGCTTTCTCTTTGAGCCTTTAGAACCTCTCCTGCACAGAGTTTTTTGTGTGGAGGCAAATGAACTCCCTCTTCACCTCAAGATAAAAGCTTGCTCTCCAATTTGCATTCAAAATAGCGGCAAACCCAAATACACTGTATATGAAACTATTTCTAACCCTCGGTATGTTGACCATTTTTAGTAGGAATTAACCAAGAGTCAATTCCAACTTTTGATATTCATGTTAATGAGTCTTTGGAAGAGTTAGATAATATCCCTGACATCATAGAAAAGTTTCAATTTTCTGAAACTCCTCCACGGACATATCCAACTCCTGATGTCAACCTCACTCTTTCATATGCTAAGAAGAATCAAACGGTTTTTTAATTTACATGAGTTCACAAAACGAAGTTAAAGCTGTTTATCGAGACTAATTTTATTCACGCTGATGGTTCTATTTTAAATTAAAAGGCTTCTGCAGCAGACAATTCTTCTTCTCCCAACAGGGAGTTGATAGTTTGCTTACCTGTGCATGTTCTGCCTGTGCCGCCACTGTCATCTCTGAAGCCAGACTTACAGCTGCAGCTGTACTGGCCAACACTGTTAGAGCAAACAGCGTTAGCAGAACAGGTATTTGCTCCTGTGCTACACTCATTGATGTCTGAAATAGAGAAAAATGCCACGTAAAATAGACTTGATATTAGTCAATGTAATCCAGTTACTTCCCTTTCTTATAACTCTACCACACAGTGTGTTAATCCCAGAAGCTATTCCAACCTAATAAAGAGACAACACCATAGACGACTCCTTTCAAAGATAACAAATGGAACGTAAGGTGTAAAGAAACACGCTAATATTTGATGTTGCACACCATGCAACAATGTCAATTGTCTCCAATTTCAAATGCTTTTAATAGGAAAATATCAAACAATAGTTAAGAGATACACATAAAGTCAGAAAAGATTCCACTTTAAAATACTCAGTCATCTATTTTTACCCACATGCAGACTACCTAACTACTTGCTAGACAAGTTTTACCTGAAAAGGTTTTGTCATATATACATGAATAAGATTTAACTACATAAGGAACATCTCAAACGTCAAAAAAGCAAAAATATCATTCACAATTTGCAGTGTTGTGATATATATATATATATATATATATATATATATATATATATATATATATATATATATATATATATATATATATATATATATATATATGTATGACAAAAGACAAACGGTCTCACCTGTACAGGAACGTCCCGGTTCTGATGGGTTAGTGGAGTTGTCCTGATAGCCAGGCCGACACGTGCAGTTGTAGCCACCGTCAGAGTTTGTGCATATGGCATTTTCATGACATGTGTTGGCAGTGGTGTTCGCGCATTCCTGCTTATCTGAAATATGAGATATACATTCAGTGAAATGGGAAAGCAGGGAGCGCGATACAACAACAATGGAAAAGGTACTACCGAGAATAATTATCTTTAAAAATATTGAAAGTTATATAGATGGCCTGTCCATGGCTTTTTGCTTCTTATTGAGCGAAACAAAGATATCATAATGTCCTGTACATATTTATTGGCATTATCTACTTTTGCCTGTTCAGTTCCTCTTATTTATTCAGTTTATTTTTCAAACCTTCTTTTGTTTTCAACTTTTATTTCGTTACTTTATTGCCTATTTTAAGACCCACTACATTCAATAAAGTGTGTGCATCTCTCTCTCTCTCTCATAATATATATATATATATATATATATATATATATATATATATATATATATATATATATATATATATATATATATATATAAATATATATATAAATATATATATATATATATATATATATATATATATATATATATTTATATATATATAATTATTGACTGCTTTCCTCTAAACCAATCATAATACAAGGAGACACGGCAACAATTAATCATACGAGCCATTTCATGACACATTTCTAAGCAGACATATTTTTAGCAGTTCCTTGAATGTATTGGTCCTGGAGGCGCCTGTTTTTTTATTGTATACATGTGGTGTGTGTGCTTTTTCTACGTTCTTAACACTCTAGTACAATAGTGCAAAAATGACACGGTATGTGCACAAGTGCAAGAAGTGGAAAATGATTCAAAATAGTTATATTATACATGTGACGTTACATTTCCAAAAGGGCAGTGACCAATTCCCAACCTATTTTCCCACCCATTCCTCCCTTTTTTCATATTGTGAAAAGGCACCCAACTAGACATGCCTGCTGCTTATTGTTTTGGCAAGTCTGTCATGCGTGCCACACACATCTAGCATGTTCACCTTACAATATATCTTTCATGTAATTATATTATAGCCTCTGAGGCAATGTGGTCTTTCAGTTAGGGCAAGGGTTAATGCATTATAATGTCTTAAGTAGTCACGTGTCATGGGAAATATATATAAAATAAGAAGAAAAAGTTGTTGCATTTTAGCCCATTTTAGGCTATAGGTTTTGACAGGTAGCACCTGAAATAACCTAATTTCTGTTTGAACCAAGCCTTGACACTCTGATTGACAGGTTCACAGTCCTAGACATTGGGTTCATGGATTTTAGATGAATAACTATTTTGGCAGGCAGACAAGTTTTTTCCTCCCTTACGCACCTTGATGGCAGTTGCTTAAGGGGCAGTTATTTGTGCTGCCATGTGGTTCCTAGAATATTATGAAATGAAACATATTCACAAGTGCCACTATCTAACAACGACTGACTGTGTGAAAAACAGATAAACCATAACACACCATGGCCCAATCGTTCTAAAAGAATTGCTTTCATATGATTATATATATATATACATATATCCATATCGAACTTCCTGTAAACAGATATGTTAACCAGTGATGAAACACCTGTGGTGATTTTAGGAAATGAAACAGGAGTGGAAAACGCAAATAAGGGATGGAGCTCCAAATTTCCACTAAAAATAAAAGAAACCAAACAATTCATATTTAGTATATTTGGTGATAACTATAATAATATGATGCAGCGAGATAAGAGGCAAAGGGGACTCATGATTCTGCGCGCCATATACACGCCATTGATGGCAAACAGCTGCGACCAGTTGAAAGTTGCATGGCAGTAACGCTGGTTCCTTGGATGCAACTATACAACTATGCAGACTAGAGTGCAAAACACACTATCAAACAATATATATGTATAATGCAAACATTGTTTAATAAATGGAACAAATATATGGTGCAAATATGCTATTAAACAATGAACAACATATATAATACAATCAGTCATTACTGCACAGAGGAGTGCAAACAATCTATTAAACGATGAGTTACGTATATAATGCAAACAGTGATTGCTATATGGAATAGGAATGCAAACATACTATCAGATGACGAGTCAAATACATAATGCAACTAGTTATTATGATATGGAACAACAGTGCAAATGTACTATGGAACAATGAGATAAATATATAATGCAAACAGTGAATATATGGAACAGGAATGCAAACATACTATCAAACGTGTTAAAAACATGATGCAAACAGTAATTGATATCTGGAACATGAGTGCAAACACATTATCAAACAATGAATTAAACACATGATGCAAACATCCATGGACAAAGACAAGTGCAAAATTATTCAGGATATGGGGTTTCGGATATTCTCTACAAATAAAATAAAAAGCAATCAAAGAAAACACACAAAGTCCAAGTTTCAAATGCAAACTGAAATGCTTCAACAATACTATGTTCTAGATGAGCCATGACCTTTGCCTCTTGGCGGTACTATCTCTGGCATACATCTGGGAGCAGTAAAGAAATGTACACGCCAAACTGTTTACCATTGCAAAAACGACCCGGTAGCGCCGGATCCTGGGAAAAGTCTGTGTATCCAGCCTTGCAGGAACAGTTGTAGGAACCAATGGAATTGACGCATAGCGCGGAGGCGTGGCAAGTATTGCTGCCACCAGAGGCGCATTCATTGTCATCTAAGAATGAGAACAGTTCACGGGGTTAGATAAAGAGGGTACTGGCGCACAAACATGATTGTAATTATGTGATAGAGAAAAAAGCTTACTAATCTGAAAAGATTGAATTATTTTAACAATTAAAATTCATTATTTCCTTTTTTAAATGCTTAAGTTGGAAAGATAGGGACACTCATTGTTTGTAACAGATAAAATGAATATGAAATAAATCGCAACTACACA
Source organism: Maea johnstoni (assembly GCA_963942565.1). Taxonomy (NCBI): domain Eukaryota; kingdom Metazoa; phylum Annelida; class Polychaeta; order Spionida; family Magelonidae; genus Maea; species Maea johnstoni. The sequence continues at coordinate 12,022,376 of OZ012689.1, read as the reverse complement.
AGTTTATTCATACAGAAGCTTTATTACTGAAAAGACATTTATGTTGTAAAATCGAAAACAATAAGAAACTGCATCATACTAAAGTATGCTTACAAGAATGTATTCTATATCATAGAGGGGCCAGCTCTGATGGCCGTGTGGTCAAAGGCGCCGCCACTGACTGCACGCTGTCTCTCACCATTGCCTGGGTTCGAATCCCGGCCTGGGCATGTGAGAATGTTGCCAGTGACTTTGAGTTAGGCGGTGGTTTTCGTCGGGTACTCCGGTTTCCTCCACTACTTACAACTGGTTAGTCACGAATTAGCCACAATTGGCATAAATGTGACGAAAAACGAAGTTCAAATTCAAATTCTATATCATAGAGCTAAAACCTTCGGAATAGCTAGAAATTTATTTACCAGTGCAGTTTCGTCCAGCCAAGGTTGCTTTGTTCGGTGATATGTCATTAAAGCCAGCTAGACACTGGCAGGTGAAAGTTCCTGGTGGGGAGTTGGTACAGAGCGCATGCGCGGAGCAGTCATGCAAACTTGCACTTGCACACTCGTCAATTTCTAACAAATGGTAAGTGGATAGGATGTCAATAACAAAATAGATAATACAAGGTATATGCCTGAAGTTCTACAATAAAAAATCTTTAGGGAGAATACCATATTAAAAATATTTTCATGAGAGGCTTCATTTTGAAATGAGAGGTACCAAATGGTAAGGAATTGGTTTATAACTAAACAGTTGTGGGGGAACACAGTATTGTCTTATCTTAGTCTATCTGGTCATTTTCCGAATATTGTATATTATGTCTGGTCTAATAGATAATGCAAAATTGTGTAACTAATTTAGTTAAACAATGAAAAATGAAATTGCATTAACTTTCTAAATAAAAGGTCATGTACATAGCACAAGGAATGAATAGAGTGATAATATGTTATTTAGACTCCATTGGTTTAGGAAATATATTATGATATGTTACATACAACATATCATTTTATAAGCTATATAAAAAATATACAAATAAATAATGAAGGGCCGCTTTCTGATATTTACCCTGGCAGATTTTAGGGACACTTGCTGGATCGGTGTCGTTGTAGCCAGGTGGGCAGGTACACAGGTAGGACCCAGGTGTGTTAGTGCACACCGCTGGGGCGGGGCACTTGCTGCTCTCTGTGCATTCATCTATCTCTGAGAGAAGACAAAGTTCACTTTATATTCAATTCTATAAAGATGTATCATAAAAATGTCTAATGATTAAAGTGATAATGAATGAATCTTCTTCACTAACTAACGTCTGTTTACTTATGAATAGTTACCAGAGACATTTTCTACATATCTCTGACATTAGAGTACATAGTTGAATTGAAAATGTAGTAACATCAGTCTTCAACTACTTTATTCACCCATAAGATGTCTACACTTAGGTTAGAAACTGGAAATACACATCCATATATATTGTGCAGTTGGAGGAAAATACTTCAATTTGAAACCCATGGTACCTATGACCGTATTGGTATTTTACTTAGCCACGGTTGAAACTTTCATTACAGTCTTTTATGCTATTCAAATCGTGATACTCAAGTTGCCATGTAGCAAAATTTGAAGTGCTTCTCTACATCTAATCACGCGTGCATCATTACCAGTGCAGATACGGCCAGTTTGACCTGAGGGAGACTCATCCTTGTATCCATCTTGACAACTACAATTGTATCCACCTAGTTCATTGGTACAGGTAGCATTATTGTGGCAAGTATTGTTGCCGATACATTCATTGATGTCGTTGCATTGTTGTCCCGATCTTGTGAAGCCAGATTTACAGAGGCACGTGTAGGATCCAACAGTGTTGATGCAGATAGAGTTGTTAGGACAACTGTAGTTGTTTCCTAGACACTCATTCTCATCTAGAGAATGTGAATATTCATATGGTCATATTAAAATAAAAAATTACAACTTCAACACGTACATGGTTCCTACTTCGCTGAAAAAAGGAATAACTAAAAGTTCATGACAAACTTGTTTTGTACTTTGCTGAAACATATAGCTTGATTTGAGTCATACCAAAATAAACAATCAAAGAAAGTCATAACATGCATGCTTTGTAATTAGCTGAAAAAAATATAGCTTGATATAAGTCATACTAAAATAGACAATTAAAACGTTATGATATATCTCTACAAGTATTCAATTTTCATTTCCCTTGGTCTTCATACGATAGTACACTATGAAAATAGAATGACAATAAGGAGTCTGAAATGCAATATTCTTTATTAATCAAAATAATTCTTTAATTGAGTCAACGATATAAATCATTACTTCTCCGGCGATATAATCTACAAAGGAAATAAAAGTGAATGATTAATGTAATGTAATATCAGAAAGCAATGTCTTTATTTGTACGTCCTGTTGCTTCCATAAAGGTATCCTTTTTTGATATTTATTCCGCTCTGAAGTCCACAATTATAAATACAGCAACGGAATGAAAGAGGTTATGAAATGGTTGACGTTATATACAATAAAGAAAAATTGAACATGAGGATGATGAAAACTCATCTCATATCTAGAAAACAGGTAGGCTAGAGTATGAACCTCCCCATTTTTAATACGAAACTGCAATACAGATACATGCATTGAAATATTCGAATGAATAAATATAAATAACCATTTGAAAGTTAGTATGATTTGTGGAGGGCTGCTCTCTGATATTTACCCTTGCAGATTTTAGGGACATTTGCAGGATCAGTGTCATTGTAGCCAGGTGGGCAGGTACACAGGTAGGATCCAGGTGCGTTAGTGCACACCGCTGGGGCGGGGCACTTGCTGCTCTCTGTGCATTCATTTATCTCTGAGAGAAGACAAAGCTCACTTTATATTCAATTCAATAAAGGAGTATCTTCAAGCTATGTTCAATCAAAGACCGAAGTGCACAGGATGTTTATTGAATCTTTCTTACTAACTGACATTTGCTTACATATCGGTATCACCACATTTTCTACACATCTCTGACATTTTCTACACATCTCTGATATCACGCGTGCGTCATTACCAGTGCAGATACGGCCAGTTTGACCTGAGGGAGACTCATCCTTGTATCCATCTTGACAACTACAATTGTATCCACCTAGTTCATTGGTACATGTAGCGTTGCTATGGCAAGTATTGTTGCCGATACATTCATTGATGTCGTTGCATTGTTGTCCCAATCTTGTGTAGCCAGATTTACAGAGGCACGTGTAGGATCCAACAGTGTTGACGCAGATAGAGTTGTTTGGACAACTGGTGTTGTTTCCCAGACACTCATTCTCATCTAGATAATGTGAATGTTCATATAGTTATACCAAAGAATAAACTTAAACTTTGCTATTTTCTCTGTGCTGGTCCACAATAATAAATATTGAATTTTCAATGCAGAGTTTGTGGCATAGTTAAGGTAATGTGTAATAAAAATGAAAATAATGAACTTGTGGACGTATCTAGAAAACAGAAGAGTACTCTAGAGAATGACTTTCCATCTTGTTGATACAATGCCACAATATTAAAGCATGAGTTGGAATACTTGAATGAATATATATAAATAACCATTTGAACGTGAGTATAGTCTATAAATGGCTGTTTTCCATTATTTACCCTTGCAGATTTTAGGGACATTTCCTGGATCAGTGTCGTTGTAGCCAGGTGGGCATGTACACAGGTAGGATCCAGGTGTGTTGGTGCACACCGCTGGGGCGGGGCACTTGCTGCTCTCTGTGCATTCGTTTATCTCTGAGAGAAGACAAAGTTCACTTTATATTAAAATCAATAATGAACTATCATCTAAATATCTAATATTGTCAATCAAAGATCAAAGTGCGTAAGATAATAATTGAATCTTTCTCACTACCTGACGTTTGCTTACATATGGATATTACCACTGACATTTTCTACACATCTCTGATATCACACGTCCGTCATTACCGGTGCAGATAAGGCCAGTTTGACCCAAGGGAGCCTGGTCTCTGTATCCAACTTGACAACTACAAGTGTATCCGCCTAGCTCATTGGTACAGGTAGCGTTACTATGGCAAGTATTGTTGCCGATACATTCATTGATGTCGTTGCATTGTTGTCCAGATCTCAGGAAGCCAGGTTCACAGAGGCAAGTGTAGGACCCAGCAGTGTTGATGCACACAGAGTTGTTTGGACAACTGTAGTTGTTTCCCAGACACTCATTCTCATCTAGATAATGTGAATGTTCATATGGTTATACCAAAAAACAAACAATTAAAATATTGATATTTTTCCTTGCTGGTCCACCATCATAAATACAGCAATGTTATTAAAGTAATGCATAAAGTACTAATTAAATCTTCCCCACTTACTGACATTTGTTTACATATGGATGTTATCACAGACATTTTCTACACATCTCTGACATTTTCTATACATCTTTGATATAACACGTGCATCATTACCAGTGCAGATACGGCCAGTTTGACCTGAGGGAGACTCATCCTTTTATCCATCTTGACAACTACAATTGTATCCGCCCAGCTCATTGGTACATATAGCGTTGCTATGGCAAGTATTGTTTCCAATACATTCGTTGACGTCATTGCATTGTTGTCCCGATCTCAAGAAGCCAGGTTTACAGAGGCACGTGTATGATCCAACAGTGTTGACGCACATAGAGTTTTTTGGACAACTGTAGTTGTTTCCTAGACACTCATTCTCATCTAGATAAATATTCATATGGTTATGCCAAAAGAATAAACAACTAAAACTTCGATATTTTCTTTGTGCTGGTCCACAATAATAAATATTGAAATGTATTTGAAGAGTTCATGGCATAGTTAAGGTAATGTACAATAAAAATGAAAATTATGAACTTGTGGATGTAGAAGAAAATCCTCTCACATCTAAAAAACAATTAGTACTCCAGAGAATGAATTTCCATAATGTTGATATGATGCCACAATATTAAAGCTTACATTGGAATACTTGAATGAATAAATATAAATAACCATTTGAATGTTAGAATGATTTGTGGAGCCCTGCTCTCTGATATTCACCCTGGCAGATTTTAGGAACATTTGCTGGATCAGTGTCGTTGTAGCCAGGTGGGCAGGTACACAGGTAGGATCCAGGTGTGTTAGTGCACACCCCTGGGGCGGGGCACTTGCTGCTTTCTGTGCATTCGTTTATCTCTGAGACAAGACAAAGCTCACGTTATATTCAATTAAATAGAGAAGTAGCAGAAGATGCCTATTAGCTTCAATCAAAGACTGAAATGCCTGAAATGATAATTGAATCTTTCCCACCAACTGACATTTGTTTACATAGGGATATCATCACTGACATTTTCTACACATCTCTGACATTTCTATACATCTCTGATATCACACATGCGTAATTACCAGTGCAGATACCGCCAGTTGGACCCAAGGGAGAATCGTCCCTGTATCCATCTTGACAACTACAAGTGTATCCGCCTAGTTCATTGGTACAGGTAGCGTTAGTATGGCAACTATTGTTGCCAATACATTCGTTGAAATCTTTGCATTGTTGTCCCGATCTCAGGAAGCCAGGCTTACAGAGGCAAGTGTAGGACCCAGCAGTGTTGATGCACATAGAGTTGTCGGGACAACTGTAGTTGTTTTCCAGACACTCATTCTCATCTAGAAAATGTGAATGTTCATATGGTTATAGCAAAAAAATAATTAAAATTTTGACATTTTTTTGTGATGGTTCACCGTCATGAATACTGCAATGTTATAAAGTAATGCATAAAATACTAATTAAATCTTCTTCACTAACTGACGTTTGTTAACATATTGATTTCATTACTGACATTTTCTACACATCTCTGACACTTTCTATACATCTCAGATATCACACATGCGTCATTACCAGTGCAGACATGGCCAGTTTGACCGGAGGGAGACTCATCCTTGTAGCCATCTTGACAACTACAATTGTATCCGCCTAGTTCATTAGTACAGGTAGCGTTGCTATGGCAACTATTGTTGCCGATACATTCGTTTACATCATTGCATTGTTGTCCCAATCTTGTGAAGCCAGGTTTACAGAGGCACATGTAGGATCCAACGGTGTTGACACACATAGAGTTCTTTGGACAAGTGGTGTTGTTTCCCAGACACTCATTCTTATCTAGATAACGTGAATATTCAAAAATATATAGCTTGATTTTAATATACTTATGAGCAATGTTGTTAGACAAAAGGTTTCTTGAAGCGAGCAACACCATAATAAATTACTTCTCTGCCCATTTTAATCTACAAAAGGAATAAACGTGAGTGATAAAATAGATAGTATAGAGCAATGTCTTTATCTGTTTGTCCTATAGGTTCACTTGAGAAATCCTCCTCAGATATCTTCTCCGCGCTGTGATGCACAATAATAAATAGAGCAATGGAACGAAAGAGTTCATGAAATAGTGTTTTTTTCTGAAGGTTTTGTATCTCATTGTTTTGAGGAACGCTCATACAAGTACGAAGGAGACCTTTTTGTACATGCAGAATGAATGAATGAATAAGTGTTTAAAGGCACATTGACACACAAAGGTCATTTAGTGCCATAAGATATGAGCTGACGACACAGATAGAATGAAGGATGATATGAAATCAATATGAAACTCTTTAAATAATGAGTAGGAAATGAAGGTTTTCGGTGGTTGCCCCAGTTTATAGAGGAATCGAACCATGTATGTGTCGGCCTGGGGTTGAACTCTGGACCCCATGCCTCCCAGCACTCAGGCCAGCGATCCTGCCACTATGACATTGGGTCGGGTGTGGTCTGAGTTCGTGAAATAGTTGAGGTAATGTACAAGAAAAAGAAAAACACTGAACCTCAGGATGATGAATAATCCATATACTATGCCCCTTGAGAACAGTTGAAGCAACAATAAACATACAAAGCCAAAGCATATCTAAAGAGGGCAGAGCAAAAAGCAAGAATCTCACTTTTATAGTTAAGCAAATAATCAATGTGTTAGTGCAATCATTTTGCGCGAAGCCACTACAGCACATACTTGTATTAAG
>OZ012689.1:11987854-12010354 GCA_963942565.1 Maea johnstoni | reverse complement strand
AGCCAACTGATACGGGTAATCCTTGATCATCGCAGCACACTTTAACACATAGTAGGTCATATAGCAACAGAGCCCGCTCATAGCAGTGTAGAATTAACAGTAAACAGTAACCATAACGTACCTGTTTGGCACCCGGGTTTGGCACATGTATCTCAGCGAGTCAGTGCAGAACTCGTCAGCCAACTGAAACTGGTAATCCTTGATCATCGCAACACAGTTTAACACATAGTAGGTCATATAGGGACGGTGCCCTCTCATAGCAGTGTAGACTTATGCTGTCCTTTATAGTGCTAAAAGGCGACAAGATAGAACAATAACCATAGATAGAACATGAAGCATGACGTACCTGTTTGGCACATGTATCTCAGAGAGTCAGTGCAGAATTCGTCAGCCCATTGGTACTGGTAATCCTTGATCATCGCGGCACAGTTCTGATCTCGCTTGCTCGGCTGCTCTGTCGTCTTAAAGTTAGAATATGTGAAATATTCACCTAAAAAGAAAATGATTAAAGTGGATGATATTGTATATTAGTATTTGGGCTGCTCTGTGGAATTGAAGTTAAAATATGTAAAATATTTACCTAAAAAGAAAATGATTGAAATGGATGAAATACTAGTTTATGACAATGATTTAAATTGCATGCCACTTCGGAATGTCCCAAGGATGAGCATATTGCATGAGAAGTAAGAAGATCAAAAAAGTTGTGTACTTGTGTCTCTCTGCTCTGAGTCATTAAAATCAAAATTAATATAGCTTATCCTATTCATTACATTTGGCAATGCTGAATTTAAGTTATAGCAAATAGTTTCAAAAATTGAATAGATTTGACTCAGACAGCCAGTTTTAAAAGTCTTTAAGGATACAAAATGATATCATAGGTTCAAACAGCATAGAGATTTCTAAAAGATCCCTGATCACATTCCTAAGAATAGGAAAAAAGGAGACTGCACTGAGAAATATAAAAGTCACACACGATAGTACATTCCATAGTAGAGATCAAGAGAGAAATAACACTCCGGCACTCTGCGGATGTTGACTATTACCTAAATGGGTATTGTATGTATAATGCCTAGCATTTTCTTGCTGACAAATTGAAATGGTACACATGCAAGTCGCCTATGAACAAATCTATTTTTTCAACTTTTCGTGTTTTCATTCATTAGAATATGTGCAGTTCATACTAATTCCTAGGCCATTACACAGCAGTTAGTTTGTTGGATAACTTATTATCCTTTACTATTTATTTTCTTAGTTAGCTCTGTTTATTACTATATGTTAAGTTAATTGTGTTTACGTTAGCTTCATCGTATTCATTACGTTCATATTATGTAAATAGCATATTTTTCGTTTAGTTTATTTCAACTCCTTCAATTGCTTGAGGTTCTACTAATGTATCATTCATATTGCAAAGTGCTATTTTGTATTACCTAGATAAGGCAATAAAGTACATTACATTACACTGAGACTTCTCATAAGATAACGCCTTTGTCACACAGGTCTATGCACTATACGCGGAGACTAGCTATTCGACAGATTGAAGGATAAGTAAAACCTAAGCACCACAGCCACTTATACAGCATTACGCCTAAAGGTTCAACATATATCGTAATCTAGATAGATACATGCACCAACTTATAAAGGTTCAAGATATATCATAATCTAGATACATACATTCACCAACTTATAAAGGTTCAAGATATATCATAATCTAGATACATACATGCACCAACTTATAAAGGTTCAAGATATATCATAATCTAGATACATACATTCACCAACTTATAAAGGTTCAAGATATATCATAATCTAGATACATACATTCACCAACTTATAAAGGTTCAAGATATATCATAATCTAGATACATACATTCACCAACTTATAAAGGTTCAAGATATATCATTATCTAGATAGATACATGCACCAACTTATAAAGGTTCAAGATATATCATTATCTAGATAGATACATTCACCAACTTATAAAGGTTCAAGATATATCTTAATCTAGATACATACATTCACCAACTTATAAAGGTTCAAGATATATCTTAATCTAGATACATACATTCACCAACTTATAAAGGTTCAAGATATATCATAATCTAGATACATACATTCACCAACTTATAAAGGTTCAAGATACTAGTATATCATAATCTAGATACATACATACACCAACTTATAAAGGTTCAAGATATATCATAATCTAGATACATACATGCACCAACTTATAAAGGTTCACGAAATATCTTAATCTAGATAGATCTTAATCTAGCACCAATTCGATAGAATGGTTTGAAATACATGCCAAGCAGGGCATATCAAAATATTGGAGTATGAGACTTAAAAAGCATGAGTATCATTCCGTAAAAATAGCACTTCTCACACAAGCAGGGCTTATCAAAACACGGAGTAAAACACACTAGCAGTATTCATCAAAATAAGAGAGTATTACCAATAAACATATTTCCTGAAAAATTGAGAAGCACATGTGATTTAGATTAACTATCAAAGCAAGCCCCTACAAAACGAAAATAAAATCCAAACAAAAAAAAAACAATACAAAAGAGATATCAATATGTTTTATCCTGGCAACAAACTGGTGATCACATTCTTAGTGTGCTACTGGTAAGTGAAATTCTAGAATTATCAAATCATGTTGATTTTATTAATTTGAATAGCTATTGGTTTGAGAAAAATAGCGTTGCAGCTTTTTGACTGGAATATCAAAAACGAAGATGCGACGTCTGGCCTGTTAACAACATCATAAACCTTTTTCGTTTGAGCTTGCTCTGATTTTAAGTTAAAGTGTAGACAAAATGTTTTGTATACAAAGGAAAAAGGTCTTCATAAACAGCATATTAAGCACCAACAGAGAAATCGAAAACTGAAACTAAAAATAAAAAAAGGAAAACCGGGGGTGCTTTACATATGAAAAACGTTCATAGTTCCCTCATAATAAGAAAGATAAAAGAGAAATATTGGGCAAATTTACATGTTGCACTAGATTCACATAACTCAAAACGGAAATCTGTTAAAGATGACATGCCATAAGTTTATGAATATTTGCAGAAATTCTTTCATATATTCATGCCCATATTAGTATATCTTTGATAATTGTTTTACATGAACCTATTTTTACAATCCAATATCTACTATTAGTATCCTGATTAAATGATGTATTGTGCATCACTTTGTAATTACATTACATTATATATTGATGATGAAACTTGCTAACCCTTTCAGTGCTTAGGCTACTTTCAGCCAAAGCACAAGGAGGCAAAGATTTTTGAAAACCATCTAAACCCTGTCATGTTGGTATTCATTAGATAGCTCTCACTGGATACTCTCTGATGAGTACCCACATGCCAGGGGGGCTTCGGTCGTTTTTAAGTTTTTTGTTTCATTTTATATTGACCAAATTAGCCACCAGTAGCAGAAGGGTTACAAAGAGATAAAAAAAAACATCCATTTTTCTTGGAGAAGTAAAAATAAAAGTGTTACTGTATTTGAAGAAAGTGTAATTTCTTACTTGTTGTCCAACGCCACTGCGTGCGCACGAGGTCAATCCAGACCTTATTGGCCAGCGTACCGCTCAGGAAGTAGCTACTGAGATCGTTGAGCATAGTCTCGTTATCAACCTTGGCCAAATTACCACCAATCCTCTGGCAGTATGCCTCCGCCTGGAACCAGTCCACAACCGTCGTCTGCTGCGCGTAGTAACATCCGCCGTACACGCTCGTGCACGAGATATTACCCAGAACAGACTGGAACTTTGGTAAATCTGAAAAATACACAACAATCAAACCTTACTGACACTGCGATTAACACGATTATGCTTAAAAGTTCCTACAGAACTTGTCGTCTGGATCTAAGATACTTTTGACAATAACTTTGGATTTGAGAATGATTTTAAATAATATTTGGAAGAGAGTTGTTGATAATGGTCTGATGAAAATTTCTTCATCAAATGTTTTCTTAATTGTGCTTTTGCTTACAAGATTTCATCAAAACTACTTTTGGCTTCTGTGAGCATTAATGGGTCAAGTTGACAGAATTTAATGTTCGTATATTCTCTTTTTCCCTCAATGAATACTCCCGCAACACCATAGCATACCACAATTAGAATAAAGTTGCCTATACACTTTCTCTAATACTACAAGCAAAAACAAATTAAAAATTTGGGTTTTGTCTGATTATAACGAAACGATGAACTTAACATGCCGTTTACGTATTATATATTTCGGAGCTTTCAAGTTTTCCTTTGGAATAAAGCGACAAATCTTTGCAAATATTTTGTAAAAACTGCCCCAAACTATACATAGTTAGCACTTTAAATAAATAATATATTGCGTTAAGATAGTCATTAAGACAAATGGGCCATAATACGTTACCGTCATAAAGAATATCACTTTAGAAATAGGTGCTACCGTAAATTCTCGGAAGTTTAGACGAGCCTAGGAATTTGTGCAGCTATAACTATTAGTATGATTTAAGAATTGTAAGGCTAACATTAAGACTTTGATGATTGGGGAATTCTTAGAAAAAAACAACGAGTGAAAAATACACCTTTCCTTGGATTTATAAAATAGGAATTTGAAGGAAGGCTTTTAACAAAATATTTTCAAACTTAAATTGCATTTCGTTGCCAAACCATTGTGAGTAAAACTGTTTAATTTTAATCCATTAGTTCTGGGTAAATTATTTACAGAATATTTTTTTTTCGGACTTAAAATTGTATTTATTTGCAGAACTATTATAACTTATAAATTCTGGATTAGTTACTTACTGATTATGTCACACATGGCAAAGTTCTTATCATGGCATCTTTCGTCCGCCCACCGGAAGTTGGCATTAGCATCCAGTGCTGCGCATGTCTGGTAGCGTTCCTTTGAAGGGTTATTGAAATCAATCGCGTTATTCGGCTGTCCAGTTGCCCAGAGTGCCCTTGCACCGTCTATCTTGAAAATGGACATTAAGCCACTTCCACCACACAACTGGCTGGAATCACCAGCGCATTTTGTATTGCAATCTTGGAATTCCCTTTGCTGAGCCAAAGGGTCCTTAACACCATTCACTAAACCGTAGTCATTCCCACACCAACACTCGTTCCCATTCTGAAATGATGCATAGCACACGTGTTGTCATCAAAAAGGTATGGTCGTTTCGTGGCCACGAGACCCAAACATCACAAGGTTATCAAACTCACGCTATAAAGTAATACCGTACCGTAATAGGTCATGGGATTATTTGCAAATACGTATTTTTACATAGTAGCCGTCACAGTCATAAATAGGCAAAATGTATTACTTTACAAATAATATATATATATATATATATATATATATATATATATATATATATATATATATATATATATATATATATATATATATATATATATATATATATATATATATATAGCTTATAAATTTAAAACGTGTTCTTACCATTAATCCCATATACGTGTATCCAGCATCTGAACAGTTCGTCCGACACAAGGTTTGTGTTAAGGAGGTTGACACAAAGAGTTGAGTCTGTAGGGCATAATTATAACAACCTTGCATATCTATGGAACCTCCATCTACAAAAGCAAATAAGAATATTAGAACCAGTAAACCATAAGCTTATAGAATGATTGCTGATAGACTTTGCTATATATGATAATAAGATGCCATTTGAATCAACGTTAATGTCTTTTAAGAGGTCATTCCAAAAACAATACGGCCAACAAAGCAGTTGGACATGAAAATAAACAAATGCAACGCTAGACCGAGTCGGGATTCGAAGTGCCCAAGCACGTCACTGCCCGTAGGGCTTAATAGGTTCAGCATTCTCCCATTCGCCCAGATGGGATATTACTAGGTAATAGGGAGAATCGACGATTACAAATTCGTCGTCAATAACGGTTTCTGGTAGGAGTTTATTGATGAAACTGAGCGGCCAAAAAATCAAGTCATGCGTGCGATTGAAACATTGTCTGAAGCTTATATATGGGAAAATTTTTGGCATATTTTCGCGCCCGTGTACTTTTAGCTAATATGTCGAAAAAGGGGAACAACTTTACTGTAATTCCGCGCATAGCGAGACAGCGAAATATGTATAGGACGTACACCTACGGCATACTATTAAACTACGGAGATGCCTCATTCTGAGAATATCGCTAAACTGGCCATAAGTTCTTAAATCATGGTACGTGTGTGTTATGAATTCTTCAATTGATATTGTGCACGTACGTTGGCATACCCGTCAGCATTCAACAATCCAAAATCAGGATATATCACTTATCAGGCGGTTACTGCGACGTCTTTTGGTTTCATTTTGTTTAGTTCCAATTCTGGGAGGGGCCAGGTTAGTACTTTTGCTTAAGGAGCGGGCCTTTAGAGTTGGTAATCATGGAAACATATGTTAATAGGATAACTTTAATTTTAGCAGATCACAATTGCTGCATGATAATATTCACAGTTTTAAAAAACACGCAGATAGCTTCTGAACTGAAAATGTCGTCATCAACAACATTTACATTGTGTGATCTTTCCAGACATTGTGTGATCTTTCAAGATCAAATACTTACTATGTTCAGCATATTATGAAATTCTTGGCTCTTGGCTAGAAAATGAATTTATTCTTGAGGAATTGTGGATGATTTTTGAAAGTTGGCAAATCAGTAGCTAATCTGAAGATTTCTGACCAAGTTATATAATTCATACCTGTTAACATTCAACCATCCAAAATCAGGAGATTTTATGCGGTTCCAATCCTGGCCACCAGGGGTCAGATTAGTTTATTAGTTTAGGAGTGGGCTATCATATTTTACAGGTGTTGGCAAATTGATAACCATACAAGTATGATTATGAAATAACTTTAATTTTATGTAGCAGATCACACTTGCAGCATGATGACAAATTCCCAGTTATGAGAAACACACAGAGATTGCTTTTGAACTGAATACATCATAATAGTCCATGACCCAGAGGTGGTCAGTATCATATTGGGGGAGGGGGGGGGGGCAAATTCTGATTAATTTTTTTGAATTCCCCATATTCTCACCTTTATGGTATTTCAGTAACAAATATTTTCCAAATCAGTCCTTTTTTTCCCAGGTGAACATAGCTTTAAATATTTACACGATCACTAATTTGCTTTTCCTCACTACCCATATTCCTCATATAACTAATACATCTATATCCATTCCCCTTGAGACATGGATCCGTGCGCCGGCCTACATATTTTGGCGCACGGATCCATTCCTCTGCCATACCTCCCTAACCTTTGCGCTGTGTTGCGCCCAGCGCCACTAGATTCATACTACTTTCCATTCCTTTCATTTCCCCTCCTATCACCTTGTATCGGACTTTCTCTGGATACATGGAGGTAAAATCGACTACTACTACTACTACTACTACTACTACTACTACTACTACTACTACTACTACTACTACGACTACGACGACGACGACGACGATGACGACGACGACAGCAATGTTTGCATCGTTTGGATCTTACTGTGGCGTCACTTATCAATTATTCAATAGTCTTTACAGTATATTATCAGAGTGGATATATGATAAGCAATCATCACCTATCGAGTCGAGTAGTAAGTGGTATAAGAAAAGCTGCTACACTTAGACCCTTTTTACGTAAAGTTATAGGTAATATTTCACTGGAGTTTTTATTGTACCGGCCCAGTGTAAATATACGTGTGGTAGTTCAATTTGTTACCTACCAGTTCATCGCATGTTTCATGTTAAGTTATAGGTAATACTTTCTCTGCAGCTTTTATAGTACCAGCGCAATCAATGACTAAAAGGATGTCTCTGGCGGAATGTATAAGCGCGTTAACACTTTACTTCCGATCCCCTAAATATGGCAGTTCTCGAATCATTGATTGAATAATCAATTGATAAAAAGGGAACTGGCTTATAACTAGACCAGTATAGTCCCAGTAGGTGTGCAGTAGACATATTCACTGCTACAACCGTTCAATACTCTACCATTCTAACACAGCGAAGGCTACGGTACCCCGCAATGCCCAGAGTAAACAGAGAATGTTCACATGAGTAAACGTATTGATCTTTCCTATTAAGGAAACAAAACAGTAAGAAAAGCCCATCATATAATCCTATAGGTGTGTTAGGGGAAGTGAGAGCCTTTAGAGGAATGATAACCTTATCCATTACATCCAGGAGCAGGTGAGTTTGGGTATATATATATATATATATATATATATATATATATATATATATATATATATATATATATATATATATATATATATATATATATATATATATATATATATATATATATATATATATATATATATATATATATATATATATATATATATATATATATACATTAGTGGTGTAAAGATTCGAAGACGTGTATAAAGGCAATACTTCTCTACACATCCTGTGACTTTAGACACTCCCCACAATTATTAACTGTTTATGACTGAACAAAACGCTATCATGAAATGTCAGTTCCAGTGTGCTTTAGTGCATTTGCTCTGGCCTGCACGTGAACCAGTAGGGATTAAACCGACAGGGATTAAACCGACAGGGATTGACTTAGTGTAGAATAGAGATTAGTGCGCAACTACTAATGAGTTGAGCTACTAGTAGACCGGGAAGGAAGGAAGGTTTTTAATTTCGTTTCGACAGCTTATGCGATATTTCATAGCAGCTTGTCAGTCAACGTTGGATTTTAGTGTAATGTACACAAAAACGAAATGCAGACGGACTCTTTTTTTCGAGGTGAACTTTTTAATAAAAATTACGATGATTTTCCAAGCAAGCTTATTCATCCTATAAAGGGTACCATTCAAAAGAGCTAAGTGCGGGCTTTCGTCTGAAATGTAGTTCCAAGATTACTACGAGTTTAAAGCATTTGATTTGTCGAGAAACACAATTTGACTCAAATCAACCAAATCGTATTCTTTATTACTTTTATTAGTAAGAGGAAGGGGGATTCGTCGAACCTCACCAAGCCTCTGGGCAACGTGGGCAGGAAAAGAGTTAAGTAATACAAAGGATTTCGGCTACAACGAAATAGATATCTGCACCACCTGAACGAGATTTGTGGGCATTTCAACCAAAACAGAAAACAACATTGTTATGCGAAACGTGCTGATTATCCAACCTAACGGATAAGATTGTGTGGAGAGAGAGAGAGAGAGAGAGAGAGAGAGAGAGAGAGAGAGAGAGAGAGAGAGAGAGAGAGAGTTGTTCTAAAAAGTCATCACATCCAACTGTTCCCGGCTCTGCCATGGGGGCACCCCCTCCCCCGTAGACTGCTTAGTCATGGAAGCACGACAACTAGTGACAGTCGTCCCACTCACGAGGCCAAACCTCATTTCTCATAGACTATGTCTTTCTATATCCGTATATACATATATATATATATATATATATATATATATATATATATATATATATATATATATATATATATATATATATATATATATATATATATAAAAATATATATATATATATATATATATATATATATATATATATATATATATATATATATATATATATATATATATATATACATGTATATATATATTTATATATACACACATATATATATATATATATATATATATATATATATATATATATATATATATATATATATATATATATATATATATATATATATATATATATATATATATACATATATATATATATATATATATATATATATATATGTGTGTGTGTGTGTGTGTGTACATGTATGCGTGTATATGTAAGGTCAATCATTTACTAAAGTACATGTACTTCGGTTGGTTCTCTTTCTTTCTCACTCGGTCAGTTTATCTATATCCAGTTTGCCATTTATTTTACAATCAGCCCTGTATGTTTACATGTGGTTCGAGCATGATTCACCGAACCCACGAAACAAAGGTTTTGTTCAGGGCGGCGTACGCTACTACTCAGAGGATGAATGGTTTCTATGACGACGTATAAACAAACCCATGGTGAAAGTGGGTCAAGTGTACGCTGCATTGACTGGCTTAGCTATATACAATAATAACAGTGGGGTTTATACAGGGTATAGGTCAGGCTTGTCTGAGTGGACCACGGTCACTACAGTTGACCAACCTGATTACGAAAGACTGAGAAAATCGCACATGGTTCACACATTCAATATGATGTCTTAGACTGTGATATTCTGGGGGTGTTTCAGAAGAAAGAACAGTAGTTTTATTAGAAATAACTATAAATAGTGGTATATCTTTAATTTTCTTAGGATTAGCTCTAAAACGTAGTTGCAGTCGGAATCCGTTACTGCATTTGTCCCACGTGGTCGACTCCCTTGGGAGGACCTACGGAGACCTCCTTCCTTCCCATGCCACTCGTCACCCCCGGGCCTTCGGCTCCCTATGTGATCCCTAATCCCAACACTATTAGTCATGTTTCTTCCCCAGTCTTACACACACAGATATTCTTCCAAGCATCAAGTCTGCCCCCTCCGTTGTCTCCCCGTCCTAGACATCATATAAATTGCCCCACACGCATGCAGACCCTCAACTCCCATTGACCCCACATATACATTTTGTTAACTTGTGATTGTAAACACAACGATGCAACTACTGACGTACCTCCCATATTAACCCTTGCGTTACATAGGACAATTATAACAACATATAGGGCCAAATGCACACCCTGAAGACCCACCCTCTTATCCCTTAACCCATTAATACTTCAGAGTTCCTACAGGAATTGACGTCTGGTTAATTGATACTTTTTGCGATAACTTTTGAATTGAGAATGCTTTTACAAAATATTTGTAGGAGAATTGTTGGTAATGTTCTGATCAACATTTCTCCTTCAAATATTTTGCCTATTGTACTAAAGCCTGAAAGATTTCATCAACATTGTCATGCTGGTTTTGGCCGCTGTGAGCATTAATGGGTTATTAACTGCCTTTTCTACCCCTCTTTTCTTTGTCATTTCCTTCATTCCTTCTCCCGCCGTTCTAGCTAGCATATATGATAGCTCCCCAACCAAATCGACTAACTCCTTAAGACAATCACCCCCTCTTTGTCCATCCAAATCCTACTTCTATCTCCATCCCATAATCTCCTCGCCTTTATAAACATTATACCCATCTCTCCTCTGTATGCAAGACACTCAACTCATTCACACCCAGAGCTTCTCTAGAAAGCTTCGTCTGCTACTTTCATATTTTTGAAAAGAACTTTGGAATAAAGCAAAAGTTCACAGAATGTTTGAAGAAGAGTTGTTGTTTGGCTTCTGATAGACATTTCTCCTTCAAATATTTCCCTAAAAATGCTTTTGTTAGAAAAATATTTCCAAAATTGTCAGGCCTGTTTTGGCTGGTCTGAGTGTGAAGGGGTTAAACATCATATGTTGTTCATTTTCGATTGCACCCTTTACACACTTTTGGTATTTTTCTTAATAATAATGATCCTGATCTGATATCAAATACTATTCTGCCTTTTTCTCTATCTAGCCAAGACACTGATACTTATTTTCTTTCTTACTCCTATACTTTTCCTGCATACTCTTATTTTCCACCCTCTTTTGCCACTTTCGTCTATGCTATTCGTCCACTGCTGCTGTAATCTTACTTATCCACGTCTGCGGATTAACCTCTAATCTCCCAAAGCCTAATCACACCTGTTCCGTTTTACTAGTGCTTTCGCTTTGCCTACCCATGGTAGCCTTTTGTTTTCCACCCTTTACCACGCCTGTCTAGCCAACTCTCAAACCTGCAAACCAAATTCTCAATTACTAGTATTTCTACTCTTCCTGCTCCTTTGTCTCCAAGCAATTAACATCCCCTATCTGCAATAATACCTCCCCCATCTGCCATCTTAGGTCTTTGATACATCTTTTCCCTATGTTTACTACAATGCTCTTGGACGCATTAAACTGCATTTCCACCCTCTGCCATAGTATGGCATACTACCCTAGCAATTTCAACAACAGTACTGGGACTGGGGCACACCCGCAAGGCTGCTCAGGCAAGGTGGCGCCCAATGGCGGAGAAGCTGCCCAGCCATGTGGGTTCCTTGGCTACCTAACTGCGAATACTCCTCCATATATATACATATATATATATATATATATATATATATATATATATATATATATATATATATATATATATATATATATATATATATATATATATAATCATATATATATATATATATATATATATGTATACAAATCCCACCATTAGTCGACAAAAGACCAACCGTTGGTCGACAAATGTCGCCCATATGGTAATATCTGCTGTCGACTAAAGGTCAAAGCTCACCAATCGCATACAAAACAGGTTAGAGTTAATTAATTTATGTCATTCAGTAGTGTTCATCAAGCAAAGGTTGAAATTGCATTTTCTAATAGCTGGTATTCATAGTTTGCAAGTTATGACGAATTAAATTTTAAGGAGATTTACAACAACACCCATTAGTCGACGCACTTGTTTTTCTTAATTTTCTCAAAAAAAAACGGAATATGTTCTGCGTTTGTTATGTTGTACACCTAAAGAAGACCTTATCATACCCATTTTGCATCATAACATGCAAAAGCACTTTACAAAAAATAAGTTATACAAGATATATATTTTTGCCTGTCCACTTTGGTCCTATAAAAGTTGGGTCTGATTAGCAATGGGTGGAGCTGCATTTTTGGTGCACTCACTGAAAACTTGCTCAGTGGTAATGTTGATATCTATTGAAAACATTGGGCAACTAAGAGTAGAAACAGCATTTTGTTAACAAGAACAATAGAAAACTTGGGCCAAAGAAGAGCAATCAGTTTTTTCTTCTCCGGTGTTGATGTGTTTAAGTCCTTATTGCTACTGACACAACTGCGTCAGTTTTTTGATCTGAGTCCTACACAACAATGATATTATTTGGGCTGTTGCCTGGTACATTGGTCACCCCAAGAGAACCCTCGGTGAACGTATGCGTAAACACTTTAGGTATGTCACACAACACAATTCCAGTCAAGAGGACCACCAAGGTCTTGGGAATATCAGACTACATGTCTTACAATTTGGACAAAGGGATCCGGATTCACCCAAAATCTTTAAGGATCCGACTAGAACTTGAGCAACTATGGATCCATAGATTTCGCTCCACAACACCTATGGGCCTAAACGTATTCAACTTACGGGTCGGATGTGGTACACTTTCTGAACCCATGCGGGTATTGGACCTGTTTGCCCCTGTTTACTTTATTTTGTTAACAGAAAAGCGATATCAACTATTGATTATCAGTTGAATCTATTAATATCAATCAAAGGTAACTCATAGATAGGTGATAGCTGCAGTGATATGTCTACTTGAGTGACCACGCCAAAATACAGAGGGAGAAGGTCAAGTTTCTGGTAAACTTATAAAACTTTTTATCCTTTTCTCCCAAAATTCACAGACAATATGCAGATGCCCTTTCAATTATTTGGCACATGCTTAATCATTATGTATTCTGATGTCTTCAGATGGTGTGCTACTCAGTGTAGATTGTTAATATAATGTACCGGTTTAGGCTAGCTGACACCATCTATTAATCTTTAAATATTCGGGGCAGCAGATAGTACTTTATTTTGCAACCAAAACATGAAAACTAGAGGGATGAGCCAACTTATAGATCCCTAGAATACTTTGAGTGATTACTAAATGTGGTATTGCAGTCTAGGGATAAATGATCTGACCCGAGCCACAACAATCTTGCTATTCTTTATCAATTGAAGAACAATTCAAAATAGTATCCAGTGTGCCTGATAAATCTAGAATAAATAGCTAGATGCTGTCATCATATCCTTAAACTCCTAAACCAGGCACTTAATATCAGCACATCTAGACCAAGTAGTATGCAGCATGGAGACATGACTAATAGAGAGGGTATCACATTTTTTTCAAATTTTGCGTCATATAGATTTCATAACTATTTATCTAGGCTTTTTTCTTGAAGATGAGAACTTTAGAACAGTCAAAATCAGAGAAGTGTGATATGGTTTCTCCTTGATACTCTGGGCAATGAAGAAGCCACATTTAGAGCAAATCTGTTACCATTTGATACCCAAAATGCTTGTTTCAAATGGTTATGTTTTGGTAAAATTTGATATTGAAAAAAGTACCCAAAACGACTCCTGGTTTCTTACTCTATCAACCACTAGATAACTAGATAGTCAGAGTTGATCGCATTATGAGCAAAGAGTGAAGAAGAAAATTTCATTAAAATTTCCTTGAAAAAATTATAACAAGTGTGACAATGTGAAAGGTGAAAATCGTACATTTTAGTTAAGTGACCAATATTCTGACCCCTGTTCTCAGCAGTGTTGGTACCTACAGTTGTCAAAGTACAAATATCAATTTATTTGTTACCTAAATAAGTCATATTCAGTTCCTCGGTTTCCTCAACCAGTTATAACTGCCTAGTCATGACTAAGCTGCAATATGGCAGAAAAGTGATATAGATATCCATATTCTAGCTACTACTACTACTACTACTACTACTACTACTACCAACAGATATTCATGCCTTAGCCGCAATATGGCACGATAAGTGACGAAATATCCACATGCAAACTGCAACTACTACTGCTACTAATACTACTGCTACAACTACTTATACTACTACTACTTCTACTACTACTACTACTACTACTACTACTACTACTACTAATAATAATAATAATAATAATGATAATAATAATAACATAAGTATTACTACTACACTTGCGAATTACATTGAACGCACTCTGAACAATGTGTGAGGACACAATAAACAACAGTTCTTTTTGATTGACTTGCATTGACGACCTTGTTAGTTGCGAATCAAAAGGGGGTGAGAGGGTTCAACGCACCCACTTACATACATATTTCAATTGACTCGCATTTCATGCAGTTATTAACTGTTTAAGGTATATGACCCGACCCCCCCCCCCCTCCCTGCATAACCATATATTTAAAAATAACTGACCCCGCCCGAATCAGGATTCCAAATTATGCCTCTGGTAGTAGTAGTAGTAGTAGTAGTAGTAGTAGTAGTAGTAGTAGTAGTAGTAGTAGTAGTAGTAGTTGTGACTAGCCTAGGGGTCACCGCGATTTTGTAAAAGAAGGGTACTTTTTTGTACCCAGATAAATATGGGGGTGAAAATCCCCTTACAATGCACAAAACGTACGCGGCTCTGAAGCCGACTGACTCCCGAAGTGACTGGGCTTCCGAGTTTGCTGCCCCCACTTGCAGCCGATAAACAGGCGCGCAGTGGATTATAAAATCTAAGTTAAAATAAGTGTTCCCGTTCATCTAATGTCAGTGTTTTGATAAAAGAAGGAATGTTTATTTACTGGAAAAAGTCAGCGTTTATATTAAAATAAGAGTGCTTTTTTGGCCAGAAATCAGTGCTTTAGGGCTATTTTTTAATTTTGATAATAACGAGCGTATGCGTCCCCTAAATATCAAAGTGCCCCCCCCCCCCCGGGCTGATTTGGGGATGATTTATATGTATATCTCATCAGTAAAAAATATTTGTATATAATGAATTACCTCAAACGCCCCCCCCCCCCCCCCGCCCCTCCTCCTTTCCTCGGTTTTAATCTGATTTCAATAAATTTCAAAAAATGTTGAGAAGAGCCTCATTCGAAAACATTTCAAATTTGTCACTGGCAACTTTCTCCTATGCCCCTGCTGGGATTCGAAACCGTGCAGTGGTGAGAGATGGCAAGCAAATACTAGGCCATCCCAATAATCACATTAACATTTAAACGGAACGTTATGGCACTAAATGGCCATAAAGTAATCTAGTAAAGTATCTACGAAATTAGTTTTAGGTTCTTTTCACAAAAATAGGGTTGTTTTAAGCTACCAAATGGGAATCGGGATGAAGACTCCCTATGTGACAACAATGCATACAATCAGTCTTTTATTATGAAAGGTTAAAACCATTATTATCCGCCACTACTACTACTACTACTACTACTACTACTACTACTACTACTACTACTACTTCAGGTACTGAGGGCCTGCTCTGATGGTCGTGTGGTCTAAGGCGCCGCCACCGGTTGCACTCTGCCACTCACCATTGCCTGTGTTCAATACCCGGCCTAGGCATGTGTGAAAGTTGCCAGTGACTTGTGGTTAGGCAGTAGCTTTTGCTGGGTACTACTTACAACTGGCTATTCACAAATTAGGCACAATGTGACGAAAAACGAAATTCGAAATCCAACTAGCTACCAATACTACTACTACTACTACTACTACTACTATTAGGGGTGGAATCTGGAACCCCAATTTGGGCAGGATGAGTTTATTTTAAATATATGGTTAGGGCGAGTTTATTTTGAATATATGGTAATGCAGGGGGGAGGTCATTTACGTTAAAAAGATTATAACTACATGAAATGCAAGTAAATTTGGAAGTTGTATGTATCAAAAGTGGATACATTAAACCCTCTCACCCCCCCCCCCCCCCTTTGATTCGCACCTGACTAGGTCGTCAATTAATGCATGTCATAGTCACACGTGTAGTAGTAATACTCATAGTAGTAGTACTAGTAGTAGTAGTAGTAGTAGTAGTAGTAGTAGTTTGCAGTTGGACTTTTTGTCACATTTTCTGCCATAATGCGACTGAGTCGTGAATGGACAGTTGTATCTGGTGGTGGTAGTGCTATTCATAGTAGTAGTAGTAGTAGTAGTAGTAGTAGTAGTAGTAGTAGTAGTAGTAGCTAGAATTTGAAATTTTCGTCACTTTTTCTGTCATATTGTAGCTTAGTTATGAGTAGGCAGTTGTAACTAGTGGCAGAAACCAAGGACCTGAATATGACTTAACCCTTTCAATGCTGAGGCTATTTTCGTCCAAAACACAAAGTTGCAAAGATTTTTGAAAACCATTCAAACCCTGGCATGCTATTATTCATTGGATAGCTCTCTCTCTGAGCACTCTCAGGCCAAATTAGCCACCACCAGCATAAGGGTTAATTAGGTAGTGAATCTATTGATATTTGTACTTTGACAACTGTAGGTAATCACACTGCTGAGAACATTGGTCAGAAAATAGGTCGCTTAACTAAAATGTTAAAAAGGTTATAACTGAATGAAATGCGTGTAAATTCGGGAGTTGTATATATCATAAGTAGATATGTAAAACCTCTCAACCCGCCTCCCTCTTGATTCACAAATGACTAGGTTGTCAATTAATGCAAGTCAAACAAAGCCAGCTGTTGTTATCATGTTCTCACACATTGTTCAGGGCGCCTCTATTCAGTTAAAGCTTAAAGTCGCACGTGTAGTAGTAGTAGTAGTAGTCGTAGTCGTAGTAGCAGTAGTTATAGTAGTAGTAGCAGTAGTAGTAGTTTGAATTTGGACTTTTCGTCAATTTTTCTGTCATGTTGCGACTAAGTTGGAAATAGCCAGTCGTATCAGGTGGTAGAAGTGCAATTCATAGTAGTAGTAGTAGTAGTAGTAGTAGTAGTAGTAGTAGTAGTCGTAGTAGTAGTAGTATCATCTAGAACTCGGATTTTTCGTCGCCCTTTCCTATGAAATCTTGGAGTTGTATATATCAAAAGTGAATACGTTAAACCCTCTTACCCCCCCCCCCCCCCCCCCCCTTGACTCGCAACTGACTAGGTCGTCAACTAATGCAAGTCAATCAAAGCCAGCTGTTGTTATCATGGTCTCACACATTGTTCAGGGCGCCTCTATTCAGTTTAAGTCGCACGTGTAGTAGTAGTAGTAGTAGCAGTAGTAGTAGTAGTAGTAGTAGTAGTAGTAGTAGTAGTAGTAGTAGTAGTTTGAATTTGGACTTTTTGTTACTTTTTCTGTCATTTTGCAACTGAGTCGTAAATAGTCAGTCGTATCTGGTGATAGTAGTGCTATTCATAGTAGTAGTAGTAGTAGTAATAGTAGTAGTTGTAGTAGTAGTAGTAGTAGTAGTAGTAGTAGTAGTAGTAGTATCAGCTAGAAGTCGTGAGTAGCCAGTCGTAGCTGGTGGTAGTAGTGCTATTCATAGTAGTAGTAGTAGTAGTAGTAGTAGTAGCAGCTAAAATTAGGATTTTTCGTCACTTTTTCTGTCATTTTGCATCTTAGTCATGACTAGGCAGTTGTAACTAGTGGAGAAAACCGAGGACCTGAATATGACTTAATTAGGTAGTGAATATATTGATATTTGTAGTTACACTGTATGTACCCACACTGCTGAGAACAGTTGTCAGAAAATAGGTCGCTTAACTAAAATGTATGATTTTCTTCTGCATTTTTCTCTCTTCTGAACAGCATTGCATTGACTTATGAAAGACGTTCATTATTCTAGTTCTAAATATTACTTATTTGGGTAAATCTTTGTAGGGTTTCAGCATGAAATGCATCGTTGTGGGGGATATAAAATTGGTGCAGTCCTATGATGCTAGAAGACTTTCTAGGCATGATATACCTTGCGTAGGGTGAATAGTCAGATAGAGGCAGGGCAGATGGAAAATAAGTCAAGATAATTAACCCTATAAGCTAGTTTTAGAGCTTGCTACCCTTATCACAGGATAGTATACATATAGAATGCTGCAGGTAGACCTTTGTTCCTTAAACCTACTAATCTCTTTGTTTGGGTGTTCATTTGATAACACGTGGCCGCGCTATCACCACACCTTGCAAACAATTACGGTCATATCAGTTAAAGTTGAAACCTGCATGGGTATATCCTTTGTCTAGAGCATGAGTGCTTACATGTTTACTGTTTGCTGGAGTCTGAGATGACCTGGGTCAATACATGTAACATTTACCGCACCAGGCGATTGAAATTTAAACAATGAATTTTGACACCAAAGCTGCATCCATGTATACTGCTATCGATCCTCGCCTGGTACTACAGTCGCTGTTGTTCTGATTACTAAGGCTGAACCACATGTAATCATATTAAAATGACCCTTAATAACCAAGTTTAGTTTATCCTATAGGCGACTACTACTACTACTACTACTACTACTACTACTACTACTACTACTACTACTACTAAACAATCAACTAGATAGATGCTAATCCGATGCTCCTATGCTGCTACTACTACTACTACTACTACCACGACCACTACTACTACTACTACTACTACTACTACTACTACTACTACTACTAAACAATCAACTAATGCTAATCCGATGCTCCTATGCTGCTGCTACTACTACTACTGCTGCTGCTGCTGCTGCTGCTGCTGCTGCTGCTGCTGCTGCTGCTGCTACTACTACTACTACTACTACTACTACTACTACTACTACTACTACTACTACTACTATCATCAGGAGTGAAACTTGGAATCCAGATTGTGGCGGGTCATTTATTTTTGAAATATATGGTTACATGTATGCAGGGGTGTGTGGGTCATTTACGTTAAAAAAGCTTAAAACTGCATGAACCCTCTCACCCCCCCCCCCCCCTTTGATTCACAACTGACTAGGTCGTCAATGTAAGTCAATCAAAGAGAACTGTTGATTGTGTTCTCACACATTGCTCAGGGTGCGTCTAAGTTAAAGTCGCACGTGTAGTAGTAATACTCATAATAGTAGTAGTAGTAGTAGTAGTAGTAGTAGTAGTAGTAGTAGTGTAGTAGTAGTTTGAATTTGGATTTTAGTCACTTTTTCTGCCAGGGCGAGTCTACGTGAAAGACGCACCTGAGTAATATTCATAGTAGTAGTAGTAGTAGTAGTAGTAGTAGTAGTATCGTATCGTATATTTATTGACAGACACAAAGTACGTATCTATACAATAGAAAAAAAAGCATCACAAATCATTCAAAATTGAACATAAAGAACTGACACTAACATAAGATTAAAACAACGGAAGTAGACCTTAAGTGAACAGAATAGTATAATAAATAAATCCGCTCAATGAGCAACTAGGGGGTTGGGAACCTCATTCAAATAAAATACGATGAGGGGTTTGAAAGCCTGTATTGGTAACCACAAGGCTTACAAGGGAAACATTAAAATTACAAATGTAACACGAAACGCGCCCAAAAAGGTTAGGGTTAAGTAATGACATACATTAAAGTAGGATTAAGCCCCACTCAGTCACCCTAGCGCTATAATACTCAAAATGATCAACAAACATATGGATTCGAAAAATACAGAGCAGGTATTGAGTAAGAGAAAAAGAAGAAAAAGGGGAAGTCTCATACAAACAAGCCTGAAAAGATACAAAAGGACTACTGATGTCTTTCAAAACACCGTCATACACAGGTTTGTCAAGGGCTAGAGGACAGGGGCACAGCCATATCTACCCTTTAAAAGTCGGTAAGTGAGGGTCAGTATGAAAGCGTAGTATCCTCAAAAGAAAGCAAGCAAAAATATTACTGGTCCCTTCAAAAGAGCGTCACAAAAAGATGGGTTTTTCTTTTGTCTTAGAAGGGGGTAGAGAAACCCCAGGGGGGGGCACTTTGATATTTAGGGGGGCGCATACACTCATTATCAAAATTAAAAAATACCCCTAAAGCACTGATTTCTGGCAAAAAGTACCCTTATTTTTAATAAAAACGCTGACTTTTTCCAATAAATAAATACCCATTCTTTTACTAAAATACTGACATTGGATGAACGGGAACACTAATTTTAACTTTAGATTTTATAATCCTCTGCCTGTTTAGCGGCTGCAAGTGGCGGCAAACTGCAAACTCGGAAGCCCAGTCACTTTGGGAGTCAGTTGGCGTCAGAGCCGCCTACGTTTCGTGCATTGTAAGGAGATTTTTACCCCCACATTTCGTACCTGGGTACAAAAAGTACCCTTCTTTTACAAAATTGCGGACATGCGGAGGTCTTAAAAAAGACCTTTTTCCGCAAATTATGTAACGCGGGTGCGGCCCCCCTGTGTACCTGAGTGCCCCCCCCCCCCGGGTGAGAAACAAAACTTAAACTTAAAATTTAAACCAGAAAAACTGGGGTTTTCACCCGAGTGTCACCTTACAGGAGAGTCAAGATACGGGACCTCTCACACTCAGAGGAACCTGACATGAAGTGACTGTCATTTTCGGGCGCTGTAGCTACCATTCAAGACGGGGGTACTGGGCCTTTCAAATGCGTGTCACTATCAGGTACGCCTAGCCATTTAGCCAATACCTTTTCTACTATTCAGTATCTCAGAGTATATATGACTGATCGCTTTACCAGCACATATCCACACCTCCATCATTATATCTTCATTTATGAAAGGTATTTTCTTTCACAACACAATATTCAGAAGGTCTGAGTCAATTTCAAAAAGGTTTGGACAAATGACTTCTAATAGTCTATGGGCTGGGTGGGTTTTTGTGTGCATGAGATGTACCCTAAAGCCCCATTCACACTAGCCGAAATTTTGCTGGCAACGTACTGGCAATAAGTAAGTAAGTAAGTATTTATTGACTATATCTTCGATATAAAAAATACATTGTACAAACTTGATTCAATAGAAAATTATGGTGGTAAAAATGTGGTGGCAATCCCCCGCAACCATCTTTTGCCTCCACGTTGCGAGCAAGTTGCCAGCATAGTGTGTAAGGGGCTTTAGTTATTCTCCATAGCAGGCATTTGGTTATTATATATGTGCTGTCATAAAAAAGGAAAAACTGATGCCAATAAATCCAGAATTTGGGTCGCTGACTATATGTAGCATCATGTTTTGTATGGCAATGATTAACACAGAGCAGTGGTTTATCTTTCAAAATGTGTCTTTCTTTTATTGCTCCCCATCCAGTATTTGTGGGATAGCCAGCTACAATAATATGCAGAGTAACTTGGGGTACATCTAATGCACACGAAAACCCACCCAGCCCATAGACTATAACTCTTTTAGGAGTTTATTCATAATTGCCTCGTTTGTTGGGCAGAGGAGGATGATATACGGAAGGTTTTCTGCTTCATACAAATCACACCTTCTACACAACTGGTTATACGCTACATTTCTTTTAAATCTATAGTCATCGAATTTCCAACCCTGGCAGAACATACAAATTTTGCCATAATTTCGCATACCTTAATAAGGCTTGGGAATCTATCTGATATTTCCCACCATACCAGTAGTAGTTTGAATTTGGATTGTTCATCACTTTTTCTGCCATATTGCGGCTAAGTTGTGAATAGTCAATAGTATCTGGTGGTAGTAGTAGTATCCATAGTAGTAGTATCCATAGTAGAAGTATCCATAGTAGTAGAAGTAGTAGTAGTAGTAGTAGCCAGAATATGGATTTTTCCGTCACTTTTCTGCCATATTGCAGCTTAGTCATGACTCGGCAGTTGTAACTATTGGAGGAAACTGAATACCTGAATATGACTTATTCAGGTAGTAAAGAATTTGACAACTGTAGGTATCCACGCTGATGAGAACAGTTTACGATTTTCGCCTGCATTTTGCTCTCTTATGAAGAGCATTACATTGACTTATATAAGACTTTCACTATTCAAGTTCTAAATATTGCGCACTTGGGAAAATAATTTATCTTCCTCTACTACTACTACTACTACTACTACTACTACTACTACTACTACTTGT
>OZ012689.1:11977854-11980354 GCA_963942565.1 Maea johnstoni | reverse complement strand
GGTTTGCATAAAAATGATGTCTTAATGATCAATAATTTTAAATTCATGTTAGTATAATTACATTTCTTATTTTCTCTTGGCTTTATGAACTTTTCTATGGATTTGGACACGATTTGCTGTCATATCATGGTTAACACAGAGGATCTATATACATGTATTATAATGGTAAGCCCCCATCCTGGAATTAACCATATAAGGAGATATAGACTTCTCACTCTTAAGCTAGCAATGTTTCTGCCATTGCCTTGGAAACTCCGCCATGTTTGTTGAAGCTCAGCCCATGAGGCGGTTGTGTTTGTATGGGGTTGATTCGGTTTCCATGGTGACTTCAAACGCAGCCATTGTAAACATAAAGCTCTCTGGTTGTCTACATTCCGAAATCGATTGCCTAATGGTCGATTGTCATATGCTGGTTTTGGGGCCATGATAAATAACACCTTGCAGAGTAAATGGATAATCAATGGGTCGTCCCAGCCCTGTACCAGCATCGTCCCACCGGCTTACATGACGTCTACCTGCACTACCTGTAGGAGAGACCACGTCTGGCTGGGTACTGTAAGCTAAGCTCAAATAGTGCAGTCAGTTAATCCTTCAAATGCTAAGGTAACTTTCATCCAAAGCACAATGACTAACGATTTGTGAAAAAAATCTAAACCTTGTCATGTTGGTATTTGTTGGATTGCTCTCGATGATTACTCTCAGATGAGTACCAATGTGCCAGGGTTTCAGTCATTTTCATTTTTTTTTCATCATGTGGTATTGGCCAAATTAGCCATCAGCAGCATAAGGGTTAACTGTTGTTATTGTTGATGAATATTTTATTGTCCAATCAAGATTAATGCAATCATTACATATACATACAGGGTAAAACATCTGACCATCCATTAAGGCTAATAATTGACCAAGTGCAGTCATAAATACATTCAGATATACTAGTAGTATACAATTAAAATCAATAGTCATCATGATATGCTATACAGTATAGAATCTGGTCAGTCTTGAAGGCGTATAGTGGGTCAGATACATAAACGTCTCTGACTCCTTCTAAACTCACCAAATCAAATCTAACATCGAGACAGCTGAGTTTACGTAAATAGTATATCAGGACTAGAAAGAAGGAAGGTTCGGGGTTTTACGTCGCTTTCAACAGCTTAGGTCATATAGCGACGACATAGAAACCCGGAACTGGGAAGAAATTCCCTTCTCTTCACGAATAGTTCCAAGAGGTCTTTCAGTTGCAGAAAGACCGCTTTCTTCCTCCAGGACTTGAATAGTTTAAGAGTATCAGTACTATTGAGACTTAGTTAAAAGCCCCATCCCAAAACATATCCCACTGCAGCATGATCGTATAACAAAATGTATCTCCAAATTCTTGAGTGATATCAGGTAGAGAATATCATAGAAAACCGCCCTTGGTCAACCCATATTCTATTCCATTTCACTATTTACAATTTTTCACTTAAATGACATAATCTCATTACTTACACAGGTTATGGTGACTGCAGTTTCGGAGTAACCTTAGCGTTATCATTGACTAGTGACAGTAAGAAAAAATCAGATTCCTTACTGCGACAGATTTTACAGGTCATACCATTGAAAATCGTAGTGAGATATCTTGTATGTGGAGACTGGGGAAACGTGGTGACAGATGTAATTTAAGGACATACCCCGCTGATCACTTGTAAGTAATGGAATGAAAGACAGTTGTATAATGACACATTTCAATGATCACTAGTCTCAGAGTCAAACAAAGACTGAATGTTGACCAGCATACTATATATAGTTTGGAAAGACTTCTAGCTGTAAGCCACTGGGATTCCCAAGTATACTTGGTGTGAAGATATCTCAA
The DNA here is from genome assembly GCA_963942565.1 of Maea johnstoni. Classification (NCBI taxonomy): domain Eukaryota; kingdom Metazoa; phylum Annelida; class Polychaeta; order Spionida; family Magelonidae; genus Maea; species Maea johnstoni. The sequence continues at coordinate 11,978,505 of OZ012689.1, read as the reverse complement.
TACACTTTGCAATGTTATGGCCTCTGAAAAACTTGAGCATTGAGGAAACTGAAATGTAGATGAAGAAAGTTTGCCTGGTGTAAAAAAGGAGATCTCAGATCATCATAGAATTGTCATTTAAATTTGAAATGTACCTCGTCTTCTACCTCCCTATTTTGACACAGCCCCCCAAAAGGTAAATCCCAAGAGTTTCAGTAGTGATGGAAGTGGCCTAGTTGAACACATTATAATAACTCATTAATGTAAGCAGAAGCCAAAGTCATTCTGGCGTTTTTGGTGAAATATTATAGGCAAATGCATCTTTGGGGAAAAAGAAAATGAAGGGAAAACGTTGGTCGGAACATTACTCACAACCCTACTTCTAACACTTTTAAAAAGCCTTCTTTAACAGACGAGCCTCAGAGGAGGTGGTTTGTTCACCGTTCATCACACTCGAAGAAAACAAAGCATTTTCCTTGAGTGTGACGAAGCGTATACTAACATTCTAGTATCCTAAACTACTACTGCTGCTGCTGCTGCTGCTACTACTACTACTACTACTACTACTACTACTACTACTACTACTACTACTACTACTGATACTACTAATGATACTAATGATACTACTACTACTACTACTACTACTACTACTACTACTACTACTACTACTAC
>OZ012689.1:11975968-11977654 GCA_963942565.1 Maea johnstoni | reverse complement strand
GATTTTAACCTGTCTACATTGAGATCTGCCTTGCATATCAGTTCAGATAAAAAGTAACTTATAATCAGTTCTAATTAAAATTCCAATTAAAATTTATTTATTCTTATACATTCATACATATTTATTTATTTATATTATTAAAGTTTAGTTTAAAATTCTAGTTATAATTAAAATTCCAATTCCAATTATTTATTATTATTGATTAGTTGTTTTCTCATACGTCCCCAATTTGATAACAAATGGCAATTTAGAAACTGGCATTACCTTTAGCCAACTCTTTCCCAGATAAGGCATACATATATTGACAAGGCTTGGCATACAAGGTAACGCTGTATTCCAAGTCTTTAAAGGGTTCCATGTCTTTAAAGGGTTCAATTTAAAAGGGTTCAATTGGAGAACATGGCTGTTAGCAGGGGCTGCTCGTGGCTGGGCAGGCTGATGGCAATACGCAAAAATTCTCCCTCATGGGATCACTGAGAGAAAAAGGATGACAGCATCCTATTCTTGAAGTGTATTACTTTCATATAAGCTAATATGTATGTGATGCTTCAGTTCACCCCTTTACTATGGTTGGTTGGGCTGCTGAAAACTAGGGACTTGTTATCCCATTTGACTAAGTACTGTATGTCCAGTAACATCTTAGTACAGGTAGTGCTTAATCAGGACATATGTAATCCGGATTTTCGTCCTAAACCGGACAGATTGGAAAGTCCCAGTCCCTTTCTATGCATACAATCCCTATACGCATAATCCGTATTTTGCCTAATCCGGACAGAAATTTAGGGTCCACAACATTCCGGATTAAGCAGAGTTGCCTGTAGTTTACATAATAAGCTACGTATTCTAAGGGGAATGGGTTTCAGGACTACTAAACGTTGGGGACAAGTAGTCTATCATTGGCTACAGGAATGTTTTGGTAATGCTAAAGAATGAGTGACAGGACCCCAATTTCCCACAGTGTTCGAAGGCATTCTAACTTTAAGAAGCAAACAGACATATAAAAGGTGTGGTCCTAATTGTGCAGTGTTTTTGCAGCGACAACCTATCATCTGCTGAATAGGAATTATTGAAAGCATTATGGTGATGGAGTGAGTAGAAGGGACTAAAAATGAATCCTGAACCATGTTATAATTTGGAATTTGTTTATCCTCCTTGTTTCTACCATATATAGGCCTAAAGTGTTACTAGCCTGCTGTTAGTGGTGAAGGGAACTGGAGTACCGGTGAAAACTACCACCTAACCCCAAGTCACTGTCTACTTTCTCACATGCCACACCGGGATCAAGGAACCCACATATATCTGGAAATTCGGAATTTTGTTGTTGTCACTTTTTCTGCCATACCATAGTTAATTCTTGACTTACTAGTTGTAAGTGGTGTAGGAAACCAGATTATCCAGCAAAAACCACAGCCTAACTCCAAGTCACTGATCATTTTCTCACATGCCTCGACTGGGATTCGAAAGATCTACCTGGGTGTTTTATCAAATTATTTTTCAGATGATGGTTAATTCACAGGCGATTGAATCACTAAGCGGTGACAGAGCATTCTGTGCCTATGCACCACGCCCTTAGGAATGAGCTCCCTGACAACATCAAGTCTGCTGATACTAGTTGTGTGCAAAACTTCAAGAAACAGCGGAAAACCTTGCTATTTCGAAAGGGAGTTTATTTGACTATATGGACCA
>OZ012689.1:11953468-11970968 GCA_963942565.1 Maea johnstoni | reverse complement strand
ATTGTTATGTGTCAGCTTCGGTAATATTTCCAGTGATCAGAGTCGCTCATGTCAGCAGAAAATGGTAATATTCCAATAGGCCTAATTGATGCTCAAAGCTCTATCGTAATAGCGATGGCCCAAACACCTGAAATATCGCTCCCCAGCTCTCGTTTACAGCCGATTGGTCGCGTTAGTTTACAGAGTTGCTACTCGACCAATTCCCAGGCGGGGCGTCACGATGACGTCATCAGATGACATTTTAACGGGGCGCGGAGGAGCTGTGAGGGTTAGGTAGTTTTTTTCAGCATTCAACCAGGGACAATCATTTTATAAAAAATATACCCCTCTGAGTCAACTTATTATCCGTGTGTGACACAATATTACTTTATAATGTTTGAAACATTTAACGCACTTTTTCCAACATGCGTGATGTATTAAATGAATTTACACAGTACAACAATAAGAAGAAATTGTCTAATTACCACACAGTCTAACTTGTCTTAAAACAGAATAATCGAAAACGCCACCAAGTTATATTGCACTACATGATGTCGATTTTATAACATTTTTTGTTTTTAAAAAACGTTTAACATGATCATCTTGTTTCTACAATATGGAATGAACACATTATAATAATATAATACATAATATTGTCATTTGATATTGCGCCCTTTCCATATAAACATGCTCAAAGGCGCATTACATTCCATTGTCAAAGGATAGGTATATTGATAATCTTGACAATCTCACCATTTACTGAGATGCTAGGCACAGATATTTTGGCTCGCTGCTTAGGGGTACCTAGCACTAGGAGTTCCGTTTTGTCTGCATTCAGTTTTAGCTTGTTCTGTGACATACATGTATATATGTCAGTGAGGTAGCCCTCCAGCCTAGCAACTCCTATATCCACAGCTTGTTGAGTGATGGGTTTTATTGCCAGATAGAGCTGTGTGTCGTCTGCATATATGTTAAGCCTGCATATACCTGGCGTGACTCACTGGAACGCAATAGTGTAAAAACATCGCATTGGATTTTAGATTGAAACACACGCAGTAGGTGGTCTTTTCTTTATAGATGATTTTTGCTTATTGATCATGATGGGTGATTATCATTTTTATTATTATCATTATTCTTATTCTTATTATTGTCATGATGATGATGATGATGATGATGAGGGTGATGGCGGGTTGCCGCATTCAAGCTTGCTGTCGACTCATTTAACCCATTTGCGTTTGCAACTTTTCCATGCCATAACATATCCGCATATCTATTTTCAAACCCATGACATATCCGCATGTCTCTTTTCCCCATGCTATTCACATAAGCGTATGTCCCTAAGTATGCCATGACATTATTAATCATCCTTGTTGTGAAAATGGTGTACAGCAAGATGTCTGTGAGAAGCTGGCTATTATCGAACGAGACCATCAGGCCGAGTCCGATACGATCCTGCTGGATGCAGACATCTTACCGTACACCATTTCACAACAAGGATAACGAATTTATCATAATCCCCCCCCCCCCCACCGACTTGAATTTTGAATTACGATGAGCACAAGCTCAAAGTTTAAGGTGATGAGTTCCAATGCAAGCTAGTTATGGCCTTAGAAAATCTTTAGCGGTCAGTAATCTCAATTTACTCCTTATTGGGTATAGACAATGATATTCCTAAGGTAATTCTGACCTGCAGTGACCATTACCTGTGTAAGTAGTGAGAATATGTCATAAGAGTGAAACGTTGTAACTATTGAAATGATATAGAATATGGGTCGACTAAAGACGGTTGGCTTTGATATTTCGCTACTGATAACACCCAGGAATCTAGAGATACAACTTGTTATATGATTGTGCTGCTGTGAGGTGTGTCTTGGGACGGGGCTTTAACTAGCTTGCAATGGTACTCAACACCTTAAAGTTCTTTCTGCAGACATCCGAGAAAACCATTCATCAGGCTCGCCGGATGCAGAGCGAATGGCAAGGATTACTCACTTGAATTCGCGATTTTCAAATTGAAACTCATCTCAATTACTTCCTGCCATCTTCGTTTACATATATGCGCCATGTTGTCAGACTTTAAAGTGCTAATGGTGTTTTAAAACCAAAACAATTTCTAGCGGCCCGTGTGAAAACAGTGACCGTAATATTTGAAAGCTACCTCTTTCGGGGGAGAATGCAGTTACTCACCATAACAACCAATGATGATATTTTAGGGGTCCTAACAGTTAAACGTTGTAAACAGCATTGTTAGGATTCCAATATAGAAGGCCCAATAAAGTCCATTACAACAAATAACTTAGCCAATCGGCTGCTAGTATCAAAGTGGAGGATAAATTTGCATATCTCTATTGACTAAAAACTATGTGACTGAACTGATATAACACACAGAGCGACATCTATAAACGACGTGCAAAACTAATTTCAGCTGACCACCAAACGTGATGCATGCCGGGATACCAGGCCGACTGTCATAGTTTCCGCTTCGGCTGGGCTCTGTGGACGACGGAGTAGGACCAGTTCAAATAGCTGGCTATATTTAGCCAACACAGAATGCGGTCACGTTTTTACCGAGCCTGACCCACAGACAGTCGTCACTTTTCATCCAGACGCATTGGTGAGCTCATCTGCACTCTACGAGTTAGACCGCCGTAATAGTAAGTATTGTAGTATTAGTAAGAATGAAGCTTGCAGTTCTGTAAATGACGATATTAGCCCTATTCACAACAGAGGTGTATTTCCTAGTCATTGTGACATGTTTCTACTTCCGTGTTTCAGTTACTGCATCATCTAGTGCATCGCAGTATCCACGTCAACTTAACTACACAGTGACAGTGACAGACACAGCATCATGAAAACAACAACGCGAACAGCCTCTCTTGTGCTACTTCTGGCGTTAGGGGCATTGGTTAGTAATCTCTCTCTCTCTCTCTCTCTCTCTCTCTCTCTCTCTCTCTCTCTCTCTCTCTCTCTCTCTCTCTCTCTCTCTCTATATATATATATATATATTTATCTCTGTCTTCGTCTCTCTCTCTCTCTCTAATATATATATATATATATATATATATATATATTATATATATATATATATATATATATATATATATATATATATAACCATCTCCCCTCTCTCTCTAATATATATATATATATATATATATATATTTAATATATATATATATATATATAATATATATATATATATATATATATATATATATATATCCATCTCCCTCTCTCTCTCTCTGACACGCACTTACTAGTCATTGCCATAAAACGTACTTCACTTGTGATGACGTCCGTCTAAGGCATTATGATTGTAGCTGACTGCATTTGCATCCCCTGATATCAATTATTTTTGCTATTGCCAATATGGTACCAGAAAGCATCGATATATATAAACTGTGTAATCGAGTAGGCCCCGGCTACAATCATTGGCGAACAGTCCTCCAGTCATATTAAAGCTCAATTACCCTTTTACCCCCGAACCATAGACTAGGATGATTTATTCCAAGTACAATATATTAATCTAATACTCGATCTAGTATGCAACTAATATTATAGAGCTTCTGATCAAACAGTACATCATATACAGGCAGTAGTAAAAGACGATAATCGTGGTTTGTCTAACTGACATCTGTACATAACAGCTGTCAGAAGATCATGAACCGGATCTTACTCGCAGTGGTAACAAAGTTATGATTTCACAAACAAGCTATGGTATGACCTACTTACATTACATACCTAGCGCCGGGTGCAATACGTAATATATCAAATAGCCTTGCCATTGCCTGTGACTGTCCACCCCTGTCCGGGGTCGAACCCATGCCAGGGCATGTGTCGAATCCATGCCGGGGGCATGTGAGAAAGTTGACAGTGACTTGGGTTATGCGGTGGTTTTCTACTGATTCTCTGGTTTCCTCCACCACTTACAACTGGCTAGTGACGACTGAGCCGCAATATGGCTATGTGGAACGGGTATGTGGAACAGAATTTAATCGAAATTCGAAATACCTGAGACTTTCTACGAGTAGTGATAAAGTAAACTTTACCATCACTAGATCTTTAACCCTTTTGCTGCTGGTGGCTAATTTTGTCAACAAAAAATAATGCAAAAAAGTTGGAAAATGACCCCTTACCCTGGCAAATGGGTACTCATATGAGAGTACTCCGTGAGAGCCTTCTAATAAGTACCAACATGACAGGGTTTGGATGGTTTTTATTATCTTTACTGTCTTTGTGCTTTCGACGAAAGTAGCCTTAGCATTAGAAGGGTAAAAAAAGACTTTAAATATGGTCCTCTGATTTCCTAACTGAGAAAATTCCAGCTGCTGTGTGCATATTTCATTCCATTTCGTTGAACGTCACTTTCTCCTGCTTTTTTAACCCATTAATGCTTAAGGCTTCATTCGGAAATTGTCGTCTGAGCGATGATACTTTTGACAATAACTTTTGAATTGGGAATTATTTTACAAAATATTCGAAGGAGAGTTGTTGGTAATCTTCTTATCAACATTTCCCCTTCAAGTATTTTGCCAATTGTGCTAAAAACCTGAAAGATTTCTTCAAAATTGTCAGGCTGATTTGGCCGCTGTGAGCATTAATGGGTAAAGTTGTGACTATTGTCTAGCCAGTTGCTATAGTCTGTCTGACCCGAGATTGGCTACCGTTTTTCCTATCCAAACTGGGCAAACCTCTTTATCTATATACAGACTTTCGTTCTGTGTCCTGTATCTATATACCTACACTCTTTCTCAATTCCGTAAAATGAGTATTTTGCTCATTAGGTGTCCATATCAAAATCCCACGCAAGATCACTCACATTTGTACTCTTTGCAATGGACAAATTTTACAATGGGACCTAATGACCAAAATCAACATTTCATGGAGTTGAGATGGAATATATATATGTTTTTATACACATGCATACAGAAGTTCGTGCCCCTAAGAGGTAGCAAACACGAACATTTTGTAACAGTAACAAACTCGGAAAAACGGTCAGCCAACTGGTCGTTGGAATGCACAACACTTCTAGGCTCTGAACACACACACACACATAATATATATATATATATATATATATATATATATATATATATATAATATATATATATATATATATATATATATATATATATATATATATATATATATATATTTATATATATATATATATATATACACACACATATATATATATATATATATATATATATATATATATATATATATATATATATATATATATATATATATATATATATATATATATATATATATATGTGTGTGTATGCGTGTGTGGATATATATATATATATATATATATATATATATATATATATATATATATATATATATATATATATATATATATATATATATGTATTATATGTATATATATATATATATATATATATATATATATATATATATATATATATATATATATATATGTGTGTGTATTATATGTATATATATATATATGTATTATTAATACTGAAATAATGCTGCCTATCTAGTTCTACATTTACCTCAAAATAGATACCCACGCATAGTTCAGGATGAGTTTTGTTAACATGTTGTTACTATATTTCAGGTGTCCGTTCAAGCACAAGATGAGGATGAATGCGTAAGTACTATTGTCAAATATTTAGCCGAAGAGAAACTATTTGTATTACTTATCAATCTAGAAATAGACCAGTGAGCGCACATTTAATCACAGGATTTGACTTTCATAAATATAATGGTTTTCTACAACGGCTTTAAAGTACGATGCTTCAGGTGTGAACGGCAGACGTAAAAAATCCGCTGTTTTTCTGGACAGAAAGAAAAAACGTTTTTCAGGACAAACAAAAAACTTTTTTTTTTCACTGATCTTCCCAAAAACAGCAGATTTTTTTGCCGTTCACACCTGCATCATAGTATTAAATTGTATGGATGGGTGATAAAATAATGATCCTTCTACACGGACTTCTCCCAAATAATAAGTGAAGAGATGTTGCGATGCTCGGTGTCTTCAATAGACAATACACGTCAACAATGTGGATGTGGCGCCCTCTTTACATGACTAGATGAATCAGATATATCTAATGATAATAATTTGTGATACATGTGTTTGATATAGCACCCTTTCCACATATAATGTTCAAAAGCGCTTTAAAAAGAAAAGTCAATGGACAGATGTTTATGGTCCATATAGTCAAATAAACTCTGTTCGAAATAGCGATGTTTTCAGCCGTGTCAACTGTCAAGTTGTGTACACTATCAGCAGCCTTGATGTTGTCAGAGGGCCCATCCCGCTTGCTTTCGTTTGTTCTGAATCTTATGAATGTTTTTATTCTCTACTCAAACATTAAAACCATGCAGGTTTTAGTGTTGGAAGTAGGATGGTGTATTCAGTACCCACAATGCCGATAGACCGCCCAGCAATCCTTTGATACAATGCTGGAAAACAATTCAATTAAAACAATAATTGATTAATTTCCATTTGTAATTCATTTTGCAATGTTGTAATCTATTTTTCAATATCAAGGAATGATTTTTCAATATTCATAATTATTTTTCAATATCGAAACATAGTTATAAATAACCACTATCGTAGAGATAGGACATGTAGTGCAAATATTTTTAAGTTGATACTTTGGATAATTTCTAAGTTCTTTGCGGGTCGAGGTATATTTGGCGTTGATTCTTGTCGCTGATTTTCGCTTAGATAAATATAAATGAGCGGATATGAAACAAGCCGGCAACCTGAACAGACTGGCTGCTGCGAATAGCCCTAAAGTCGGGTTCAGCGCATGTTTGCGTGCAAGTTTCTCTAATGTAAACGATACGAGAGCCGTCATTGGTCTTTGTCTCCTAGTGACGTCACACATTGACCAGATTTGAGGCCCCTGGCATAGCCAGTCCGTCATTATATCGCATATATTAATTCGTCTCTCGCTACATATCCATTCTTTTATTCATCTAACATTTTTGTTGTTGTTTTAGACTAAAGTGTGCCCCGCAGGACAGGAGTGTCGTATCCAGACAGTCTACTGTGTCAGGGACGGCCCCGACTCGCCGTGTCCGCCACCAATACAGGAATGCAGACGTGAGTTATGATATCCTGCACTCCTCACAAATAAAAGAAAACAATTCTGTTTTAAATTATTGTATCACAAATTATTTCGGTTCACTAAACATTGAAATTACACCAATGAAAATTCAACAAACGTTTACTGATTACCTCAGTGTGGGATTCTTCGTTCGTTTGCCACATTTTTAGCTTTAACGTATCAAACTCTTTAATCTTAGACGAATGTTTATGAACACGGACACTGCTCTCTCCCCTTCTCTCTTCCTCTCTCTCTCTGTCTTTCTCCCCTTCTCTCTTCCTCTCTTTCTCTCCCCATTCTCTCTGTCTCTCCCCCTCTCTCTCTGTCTCTCCCCTTCTCTCTGTCTCTCTTCCTCTCTCTCTGTCTCTCCCCTTCTCTCTGTCTCTCTTCCTCTCTCTCTGTCTCTCCCCTTCTCTATCTCTCGTCCTCTCTCTCTGTCTCTCTTCCTCTCTCTCTGTCTCCCCCCTTCTCTCTGTCTCTCTTCCTCTCTCTCTCTCTGTCTCTCTCTCTGTCTCTCCCCTTCTCTCTGTCTCTCTTCCTCTCTCTCTCCCTCTCTCTCTGTCTCTCCCCTTCTCTCTGTCTCTCTCCCTCTCTCTCTGTCTCTCCCCTTCTCTGTCTCTCCCCCTCTCTCTATGTCTCTCTTCCTCTCTCTCTCTCTGTCTCTCTTTCTCTCTCTTCCTCTCTCTCCGTCTCTCTCATGGACTTAACAAATTAGTTCGTCTTTCTGCCGTTTGGGGTGCTTTCGAATGTGAACGAGCATAATTGCTAACTCCTAGCATAGGCTTATGCCACTGTATATTAAAGAAAAAAAACAAATTAAAGACCTTTTTATAATATATGTGCCTAGTTAATTTATAAAGGGTAACGTTTTCTAACAAGTCCGAGTGGAAATCTAGACCCCTGCGCCATCTACCAGCCGTTTTCACTTATACCCTTTTCCCCTTTCCCTTTTCCCCTCTGTTTTGCAGTGACAAACAAGCCTGGTGCCTGCCCCACGCCCGACCTCAATGCTGACGTCACAGCACTGACACGCTGCAGCAACGACGCGGACTGCTCAGCCATGCTAAAGTGCTGCAGCAACGGCAAGGGCATCGAGTGCCAAGTCCCAGTCGCAGCCGGCAGTGAGTAAATTATTATGTAAGTGTAAATGTAGTGAAGAGCCTCTTAATTGATGTTTATATATATATACTAGTTTATATATATATATATATATATATATATATATATATATATATATATATATATATATATATATATATATATATATATATATATATATATATATATATATATATATATATATATATACATATATATATATATATATATAATCAGCCACTCGGGTGAGGTAAACACTTCATGTATGTAACTGTTTTGTTCAAATAAATAAAGTTTATTGTACAATCCAGATTAAATATACAGATTTCATAGATACAAATATATACGGATAAAAATTCTGGCCAGCCATCTTGGTTCTATTGGACCACTGTTGTTTCAATATACTTCTGTCGGAGGGCTGTCTATGGTCCTTCTACTACTGAAAGACCCCTTGGAACTATTCGTCCAGAGAAGGAAATTTCTTCCCGGTTCCCCGTTTCTATGTCGTCATGATTGCCGAACGAGTGTAGATTACAAGGCAAAAAAAGAAATTGAACATTCGATATGACTTAGCTTTTGAAAGCTACTTAAAACCAAATTCCTTCCTTCCTTTGCAATCATGCAGTTGTATTGTATGGTTCTGGTCCAACATAAGCCAAATGGCTGGCCAGAATTGTATCTGTGATTATTTGTATCTATGATTATGTATATCTTATTGTATTGGATAATATACTTTATTCAAACTAAACTTAGACCTCTCGCTAGTTGACCACTCGCTATATTATAGGTGCCAATGTAAATGACACTGGAACAGATTTAATTTTCAATTGAACCATCACTTAGTATAGTATAGTAAATTATGGATTTATTGAAGTTATGCATTGATACATACAGTGCCAACATTTAATTTTTGCACCAAATGCGTGGGCTGCCCGCCCATAATACACGACCGCACGCCCAATTACCACTCAGTATGCTGAGCATGGATGCATAAATGACCTCGCGTGAATGTAGCTATGATTCACAAGCTACGTGGGTGATTAATGTGCTTGGCTTATATTTTGACTTGTTATTTATGCATGTTTGTACAACTGCAGAAGTTAATGGCAGACGTTCAGTCGACTGGTGCAGGAAATAAATGTCTGTAATATACCGCTATATAGTAAGTAGTTCTTTAAATAGCAAACAGCCATGGCATCAAACGTAATTGAGAAGATAACTAACTTTATTTCTGAGGCATTTGTCTAGAGATGATAAAAATATCAGATGGAAATATCTATCTCGCCTAAGATATCATCAAGTATCTCTAATATTTCTATTTTTTAGGTGAGGACCTATGAGATGAAGAAGATTATTCCAGTCAAGTATTTTTCACTAAAGTTGAGAACCTATTTTTGTACTTTGCATCTTGTTCCTTTTTCAATAAATGTTATACATAGTTGAAATGTAGTGTGGTTGACTCTTTCATACGTTTTGTTTACACTATTAGATTTGGTTTTAGGTTCTAGGACAATATCCCCCCGGACAATATCCCCCCAGGACAAAACCCCCCGACAAAATCCCCCCATTCCAATATCCCCCCGGCCAATATCCCCCTGGATGATATCTCTAGTAAAATATGTGTTAGTAAAAAAAAATTAAAAAAATTCCAGTGTTTTAAATTATCCTAAAACATGTGTTAGTAAAAAAAAAATATAAAAATTTCAAAAATATTCCAGTGTTTAAAATTATCCTAAAACATGTGTTAGTAAAAGTTTTTAAAAAAAATTTCAAAAATATTCCAGTGTTTTAAATTATCCTAAAACATGTGTTAGTAAAAAATTGTTTAAAATTTCAAAAATATTCCAGTGTTTAAAATTATCCTAAAACATGTGTTAGTAAAAGTTTTTTTTTAAAAATTTCCAAAATATTCCAGTTTTAAATTATCCTAAAACATGTGTTAGTAAAAAAATTGTTTAAAAATTAAAAAAAATTCCAGTGTTTTAAATTATCCTAAAACATGTGTTAGTAAAAAAATTATTTTAAATTTAAAAATATTCCAGTGTTTTAAATTATCCTAAAAATGTTTAAAAAAAATATTTTTTTTCAAAAATTCCAGTGTTTTAGATTATGTTTTAGGATAATTTAAAACACCGGAATTTTATTTTTATTTTTTATACTAACACATGTTTTAGGATAATTTAAAACACATGAAATTTTTTAATTTTTTTTTACTAACACATGTTTTAGGATAATTTAAAACACTAGAATTATTTTCATTTTTTTTTAAACTAACACATTTTTAGGGTAATTTAAAACACTGGAATTAAAAAAAAAAGATTTTACTAACACATGTTTTACTAGAGATATCATCCGGGGGGATATTGTCCGGGGGGATTTTGTCCGGGGGGGTTTTGTCCTCGGGGGATATTGTCCGGGGGGATATTGTCCTGATACCATTAGATTGGGTCTAGCAGTAGGGGTATGTTTATATTTGTAAATATTCGGGTACTACGTGGAACTGTTACTACTTTCAGATTGTATTGCAATTTCTTTTGTCGATTTTTTGTGGAAAATGAGAAAAGAAGATTCAGATTGCATAAATATGGAACAAAGTCAGAATCGAAGAAGAATATATTGTAGGTGACTGGTTAGGGTGGTATCACAAATGACAGAACAGCTCTCTGTATGAAAATCCACTTTATTTCTCAAATGATCTAAGCATGACGACTTTGACTTGACATGCGGTGACGTGCGACACGTGGGTTGACATGTGGGTTCAATCTGAAAGCACAACATCAACTCTATTTACTCATAACATGAGAATAGCAGAGAACTCTAACTAAATACAGAACTATGTTTCTTCAACATCACAAGATTACTCTATTAAATACTATTTGTATTGCCATATCACATAACTTGACTCCAAATTACTTCTAGCAATAGCACATGGTAATAGCAGAAAGACAAAAATAAATCTTCAACTTTAACTCCAAAAATATACCTTTAAACAAATTAGAGCTGCACTCACCACTCACAGACTCGAGTGGCTCGAGCCCTGGGGCAGACTCGGAAATGGTCAACTCGTGAGCTCCACCATGTTGGGAGCACAAACGTAACACAGAGCACCTAACACACATTATTATAACTGCTTATTGCTGTCATGTCTTCTTTACAATATCCAATGTATACACGCGGTCTTGAGTGTTATACTGACTTTTGTACCTCGTCAGCACGTTTTAATATGAAATAAACATGGCGATGTTAATAAATCCTCGCCAGTAAATATATATTTCTTAATGGCTAGGCTGGAAAATAAGTATCTTTTGGAAAATTGGAACATCCGTGAGCACATGAGTCAAACGAGTGGTGAGCTCACAAGTTGATATCCCTCCGTGAGTGCAGCTCTAAGACAAATTCAAACATACCTTAAACTGACTTCAATGTATTCATGAATACGTTATTAAACGATATATAAACAATAAATAACACTTACGACTGATCTCTCCAAAACTTCCAACCAAACTTCACAGACAACCAAACATCTACTTCTACCTTTGAGCAATAAACAAGAACAACAAAAGAGCTTGGCCCTCTGGAGGGCAAACTGGAAATTTAATTTGACAATCCTAAATGATGCTGCCACCTATACTTGAATTTCAACACGGATCAAATACAATCATAAATATACCTATAAATATTGTCAGATAGACATTCATACATATTCTCAATATATTATCTAATCAATCAGAAAATTCTTATAGCGAGTCTTGTATATATGAGGAGTCACCTCTTTTACACACAATTTTCTAATGCCAATCGAAATACCGAGCCAGTCGAGTTTATGTCGAATAGGTAAACATGACTAGTATGGTTTAATAACAATCAGTTGCAAGTTAATATGTGTATCCTCCTGTTGCTCATCCTATTGAGACAAAATGATGATAGAATTATTGAATTTGCAGGGGAGGATCCAATGAAATTAATACTGGTAAACCGAGGGTGGAGTTGGCGCTTAATACTACGGGTATAGACTAGTGGGTGTCTGCTCTCATCTTGGCTCTTGATGACTGAAGTTTAATTGACAACCCGGCACTTGTCAGTATCAATCACATTTTATCCTCCCAATCCCTTAATCAGAGTGAATAAATGTATCCTGTTAATTTTTCATGGTCTCTCCCACACTGATTTGCCTGTTAATTTCATATATTTGATGATCTGAGGTTTTTCAGAAATTTCTGAATGTTATTTTACCCATCAAGTCTGATTGGTAAATATCGGCAAATTAAGAACATTGTTAAATCGCTAGGATTTACAGTACCCAAAATGCATGTTTAACGGAAGCATATTTTTGGTGAAATATTATATAGAAAAGCTTACATTTGGTCGGATTATTAGTAAAGGGGTGTAGGTTTTAACATATATAAATAGTTTGAAATGACTTTACTTAAACCCTTATGACCCCTTAAGCACCCTAATGATAGTCAATAGGTAAAGATAACACTATAAGTGTGCATGTGGGAGTACACACTATTTCTGTGAGTGAATGATGGTTTAAAGGCACATCGACAGACAAATGAGACCATTTGGAGATAGAAAAGATTACCAAAAGTGGTCATTTGTCACTGTTGAGGAACAATGACAAATCATAATAGTTCTATGTGAAAGATGAAAAAGAGGGAAAGCAAGAGCGCACCTTCAGATCCAAAGAGGACCAAGGGATCTTTTAGATGCATGGTATCCACAGACAGATCTACACATTCCCCTTCTTTTATAAGGCGAGCAGGGTGCCACACCAGCTTAGGGTTCCCTGGGAGGTGCCAGCTCCTATTGCACACCATTGAGCAAGCCAAGAGGGTCTGACCCCTGCAGGGTTATATTTCTGAACATGTAGGGGTAAGTAGTTGAACATGTGGGGCTAATTAGACGATTGATATTCCAATATACATGTGTGTATATATTTATAGGTTAATAATTTTCGAATCCCAGCTGGGGCATGTGAGAGAGTTGCCAATAAGTTAGACTGTGTTTTCTGCCGGTTACTTCAGTTTCCACCGCCAGTTAAGACTGGCTAGTCACAACTAAAAAAGTGACAAAATTCAACAAGTAGAACATAAGCGCTTTATACTTTGGGGCACAGGAGCCCTAAGTTTAAAAGTTTCAACTAAGTGCTGGCCTTAGGGACAGCTTGCAATGTCCACTATGTGTGAATAATAAATCAGATCGCAAATACATGTACACCGTAGCTAGATAATGGTGAGCTCTTACACAGATATAATGCAAAATAATACTCAAATAGGTATACCACAAATGTCTCTGTTTGCGATGCTCAGATAAAACATGACATTGAGAATGCTTATGTTTCAGCTGGGAAATAAAACAAAATCAATTTTAGACTAATTCAGAGCATTTAAATGAAATCTATGTGTCTATCCGAAGTGCTTAGTTATGGGAAAAGGCCAAAGGTAATGTTCATATTTTCTTTAGTAATTATTGAAGTGTAATTTAGAGAAACGGATATTTGTCATAGGTAACTATTTTGAGTGTAAAGAAAAAAATAAGGTATTTTTTATTGCAAAGCATACAATGTCTTTACACTGAACTGAAGTAGAAACATTTGGTCAAGGAGGTTCGCTAGGCATGTTCTATTACTGTAGGAACCTGGCCATGCAGGCAAGGCTTGGGCTAGGCACAGCAGGCTGGACGACAGCAGGAAAGAAGGAATGGGGTTTTACGTTGCTTTCAACAGCTTAGGTCATATTGTGATGAGATAGAAATCTGGAACCGGGAAGAAATTCCCTTCTCTTCACGAATAGTTCTAAGGGGTCTTTCAGTTGCAGAAGTACCAAAAACAGCACTCCACAAAACCGCACATTTATATAGCGACCATGCCAACATGCTTATATATTCCGTCTCCAATAGAGACTCGAACCTGTGACCTCACGCCTGGGAGCCAGGCATCGTGATCACTAGGTCAAGGCAGACCCATCAGAAAAGACAACAGAAAGGATGAGATGAAAAAAATGCAAAGATTATTATAAATGAATTAGGCCATATCACGACAAGATAAGAAACCGGATCACTTTGTTGAAAAGGCATTAGAGACACCTTATAAACGCCGCACATTTATTTAGCGACGGTCAACACAGAAACCCAGCATTCAACACGGAAGGGTCAAAACGACTCACTGTTCTATAATCACTGCTATAATTCATTTGATGGGTAGTGAAAAGGAATTATTGAGTTAAATAGCAATTAGCTAAGCAGCTTTAATGCAGCTTTTGATATTTCTATGGTTGTGTTTTGTTTGAGTAGTTTAGACTACCATACTGCAATATTGCTTACCCTTTCCTTTCATGTACTACACAAACATTTCGCTTATGCATCAACGAGGTGGTTGATGGAATTAACATTACTGCGTCATCAAATTATCATGGCAATCACATTATACCCACAGTTCACTGTCAAATTTCATGCATCACTTCTCAGCAACGTAAAAGAGTTCATCTATTAGTCATTTTCGGTATTGTCAGATCATATTGAAATAACACATTGAAATCATATATATATATATATATATATATATATATTTATATACATATATATACATACATATATATATATATATATATATATATATATATATATATATATATATATATATATATATATATATATATATATATATATATATATACATTTATATATATATATATATATATATATATATATATATATATATATATATATATATATATATATATATATATATATATAATATTATATATATATATATATATATATATATATATATATATATATATATATATATATATAATATTATATAATATTATATATATATATATATATATATTAATATATATATATATATATATATATATATATATATATATATATGTATATATATATATACATATATATATATATATATATATATATATATATATATATATATATATATATATATATATATATATATATATATATATATATATATATATGTATATATATATATATATATATATATATATATATATACATAAATCACCAATATTCCCTGAGAGTTGCGAGGTCACCTTTGCACTATAGTGTCACTCCCCACCAGGACACGTGGTGAATTAGCCGCAGTATGGCAGAAAAAAGTGACGAAAATCGAAAATCGAAATTCCAAACGCATTAGGTCTCCCTGTACGCAAGGTATGCCCGATGTAAATAATGCCCCGCCGAGTAATGACAAAACATATGATTCAAAATGCCAAAAAGTGATGGTGATTTATATCCAATCTATGAAAAGAATGTTGAGAATTGTTACATACATTTCTCACACATCTCAAATGTTAAAAGTGTAGTGTTGCTGGCCGGAAACATAATAAACCGATATGGATATACCCGTCAACCTCAGGCCAAATACAGCCTATTGTTACAACCAAAAAGGGCATTTACCAAACATTTAACATGTTATAAAAGTACATGTAATAGTTGCCATAAGATAACTGCAAAATCCACGCAGAATGAAAAGCTCACCCAATGCTGACATGGTATCTGCTCATTTCTAGCTAAATTAAAAAAGTGGACTTGATACTAGTATTTGGTTTGATGAGCATCATTAGGTGATAGCATCTAACTGAACCCGCCTTTATTTGTGGCAATATGACTTACTCTCAAATTATTAAAAACCTAAAACGAATTCAAATGTTTTGAAAGATCTTTGCAAAGATCTATTATTAGTTATTCTTGTGATAAAGTGCAATCAAAATAATGAAAATCGCCTTATGAAATATGCGCTAGAGTTGAAACATACAGATTCCAACCCCAGTTTTGTAGCTGTATGCCAGATCTAAATAGGTACCTCGCAGCCCTAAATCAAAGTGTGTAAACTCCCTCTAGTCTTAGCTTTCCTAAAGCATCCTACGGGAGGTTTTGCTATTTGCTAAACCACATATGCCTTTATGCCTTGTGGGACTTCTTTGAATAGTATTAGATGGATGTACATAGAATTAATATACATTTATATATCACAGCTGGCACGTACGCGTGTCTATATGTATGTTCGTATGGTTATCAACTGATCATGTGTAATTGTGACAAGATACGCAATTTGAATATTAAATATAACAAATATTAACGGATCGTAATATTAGCGAATCGGACCCACTCGTTTAAGTCGCCAATAATACTTCCACGTTAATATTTCGAACTCTACAGTATACTAGCAATCACTCAATCGTGGTAAATTATTCAAAACTGCTCTATCCACTCGACAACCCTTTAGCCTTTCGCCTGCACTGCTTCATAAAATTGTCATTTGGACAAGAATATGACGTCACTATGTACACCCCTGACAGGTTTACATGAGGTCGCTTTCACATGTTGATTTGCAGACAAACCACCAGACGACTTTGGACCACTCGCTGCTGGAACCTGAGATCCATTTCCAGTTACAGCATCAACAACTGATTCCACAATGCGGACTCTTCTGACTCTTACTGCATTACTTTTGGTAAATATTACAGCATTCTAAAACGTATATATATATATATATATATATATATATATATATATATATATATATATATATATATATATATATATATATATATATATATATATATATATATATATATATATATATATATATATATATATACATATATATATATATATATATGTATATATATGTATACATACATATATATATATATATATATATATATATATATATATATATATATATATATATATATATATATATATATATATATATATATATATATATATATATATATATATATATATATATATATATATATATATATATATATGTATATATATATATATATATATATATATATATATATATATATATATATATATATATATATATATATATATATATATATATATATATATACATGTGTGTGTGTGTGTGTATAACTTTATTGTTTATGTCATGTGTTGGATCATGTCTAACTACGCCGAATACAACAGAGTAAATAATCGAGCAACATCAGTTGATGACAGAGATTTAATAGATTATTCGATTGAGGGAATCGCTCTTACCAATGAAAAAGAGGAAAGATTTGTGTGATCCAAAATGAAGAAAACTAATCCATTTCCTATTTTATGTTAGCAGGCCCCTGTAGTCCGGACTGAGATAAATAAAGATAAACTTTTTTTATTACGGCATCACCCATTACATACGTATGCATATATGACATGATAAATATAATGGACGGTCAACTTTGACCTACGGTAGACTATACAAATAAGGAATACAAAGAAATAACTATACACATAAGGAATACAGTGTTAAAATATATTATCACATA
>OZ012689.1:11943468-11948468 GCA_963942565.1 Maea johnstoni | reverse complement strand
TGCATAACAAGTGTACACATCAACATCAGTCATTATTGTATTTGATCTATCAATTTTGCAAGTAAGGGACATCAAAACTGGTGTCTAAAGGCTCTAGACAGGAAAATTCCGTGATTGGTAATCATTGGGAAGTACCTCCCGAGGTACAGTGCCGACATTTAATTCCTGCACTAAATGCGTGGGTAGCCCGGGCATAATACATGACTGGACAACCTATTTTCCTGGACATGAATGCATGGATGACCTCAAAACTAAACATATCTTTGATTTGCAAGAAACGTCAATGTCCTTGATTTATTTTTGACATGTTATCCATGGGTTATCTTACAATCAGGCACTGGCAGATTACCAATCCAACCAGTTTCCTTGGTATGGCTTGACCACGGGTACCATACCTCACAACTGAAAGTAGATTTGATTCACAAGCTAATTCCATCATTGATGTGCTTGGCTGATTTATTTTGAAATATTATCCATGGGTGTTTGCGCAACCAGGCAATAGCAGACATCCGGTTGACTGGTGCAGGAATTAGATGTCTGTACTGTACTTTTGCCCCAAATTCAAAGGTGGTTGCCAGTATCCCCATCCATACCATCCCTGAACTATAATGTATTACTCTTAATATTACCCTGCACCCTACTAGCACAAAAATGGATACCTGTACCCAATCCCATCTATTTAGTAACCTGATTCCTAAAAGATTAGGTACAGTACAGACATTTAAACCCTGCAACAATCGTCTACCAGTGCCTGGTTGTACTAACACCCATGGATAATATGTAAAAAGAAATAACCCAAGTATATCAATGGCCTATGTAGCTTGCAAATGAAAGCTACGTTCAATTCATCCATGCATCCATGCCCAGGAAACCGGGTGGTAATTTGGCGTGCTTCTGTGTAGTATGCCAGGGCTGCCCACGTATTTAGTGCAGGAATTAAATGTCGACACTGAACCTTTATCTCATCCCGGTATAATCTGAGAAGGGAAAGACAACGTGTTTCAAGGATAGAATTTACATGGATCATTAATATGCTTGGCTTATTTTTTATTATGTTTCTGCAGGCACTTTCAGACGTTCGGTCGACTGGTGTAGGAATTAAATGTCTGTACCGCAGAATGTGCATGGCAATCTCCTGACGAAGCTTTAATTTGATGTTTTTCCTATTACAGAGGTAAATAAAACCGGGCGCTGCCCTCCTCCCTACCAGCAAGGGTATGATCTTCCCAACCGTTGCGAGGACGATTCGCAATGCTTTCTGGACGCCAAATGCTGTCACAACGGCAGACGCAAATCCTGCGAACTTCCTGCCTATTAAAACTACTGACACAGAAACCATAGAGACTCATTAACCGTCCGCTAGGTGTCGCCCATTTGCCACATTACTAAAGATGCTGCAACATTGGCAAACAGTCTACTTCCGAACCCGCATGAAGAGGACACATGCGTTTATTGTGCATGTTCAGGGGCGAGCCTGGTTTGAACCAGAAATGTCATCTAGTTCGTTTTGGCGAGCTTTTCTACCCCTGGTTTGAACCAAGTCATGTGGTTTGGTTCAAAAGGTTTTAACCACCGATTAATAGTGGTTCACGCTATGAACTATGTGAGATAAACATGGCGTCCATCTTCTTCTTCCTTGACGAATCGCAGTCGTTGTGGCAAGATGGTTCTGGTTAGTGACGTGCTTTCTGACGTTTCTGGTTGGAACCAGGCTCGCCAAAACAAGCCCCAGATTTCGTTGGTCACTACCCAATCTTGGAGAAAGTACAAAGTCCAGGACAAAGATCACCTGAAGTCAAATATTGACTATTTTTCAATATGGTCAATATTAACAGTGAAATAGGAATAGAATTAATGCACAGCAAGAATGAAATGCCGCATATTTTAGGAAAGTATCTAAAATAAAACTTGTATAGCGTGTTAATTGACTTAACCTGCCAGCAAAATTTAACATCTGTTTGAAGTTACCCTTTACAAAATATCCGAAATGGAATATTATTGGAGGAAGAAAATCGGGAATTGTCGGTACGGCCTTCTCCCTTTTAATGAGACATTCTTTTAAAATATAAACTTTCATCTTTTAAAACATTAAAATTTTGTGATGGAAGAAAATAACATCTATATCAACAATATACTTTTTCAATGTATTGCATTAATATGTATACATATATATCTTATAATAAACACTCATCAATCAAAATGTGTCTTTGGTTCTTAATAGACGATAGCTGTTTCCACAGGACACTCAGACGAGGAAGATGTTTGAATTCTTCTTTCTGTGAATCCAATAAATATCGACAATTTGATGCATACACCAGTATTATGTTACAATTCATTACCTTCTCTTGGATTTTAAACATGCATATGACTTAAATAATATATATGTATATATATTTACACTCTAATCGAGGATGTGTCTTATATACAACGCGTATGTTTTACATCGAGTGTTTTATATCGAGTCCCCAGGTCACACGGAGGTCCGACGTCGACGACCCGGGCCATCCCCTATTAATAGATGATGTATCTATATATTTATATTTCAGGTCCGACGATATAAACAAATATTTCCATGACTATAACATTCTAGTTAAGACCTTACATAAGCTAATATCATTTACGGTGGATTACCTGAATTCAACCCTACCTTGATTCATCAAAGCAGGCGGGTTAATGCGGCAAAGACAATGCCTATCAATGTTTGCCACTGCATTTATGAATTGTAATTACAGTACCACCCTCCGTTGGAATTTATTGATAACAATCAATAGCAAGCGTAGAACAACAGTTATTGGGCATTGGCACAGAGTGATAAGCATTGATGTCACATTTCACGCATTTCGAAATGAGTTTTACTGGTTTCCTAGCGTTGATTTTCAACAATATTTCCGAAAAAGGGGTGCGCACTATACACTAAGCTAAGGTATATATATATATATATATATATATATATATATATTATATATATATATATATATATATATATATATATATATATATATATATATATATATATATATATAATATATATATATATATATATATATATATATGGTGGTCTGGATGCCAATTTGACATTCAGTGAAACGTTTTTGATTAGGGAGTCATGTCGAACAAATGGTCAAACGCAACCTCCATATTGGCGGAACAGAAGACAACTACATTCAATATGGCTTCTAACTGTCTTTATTCAAACTATTTCTTCAAACTATTTCTATTCAAATACCTCCAAGAAAAGAGAGCAAATTAGTTACAAGTTACAAGTATAGATGGCTACAGTATCTACAATTAAGCTTTAGTTCATATGTTACATAATAGGTGGCCAGATCTGTAAACCACCTAACACAGTTCAATAGTCAATCAGGCAATTGCAATCTTCGACAGTTGTAAATATGCTGCATGTAGCAATAACAACAGCCATTGGCTGACGTCGCGGATGTTTTTCTCGTGACCCAACCGAAAATGCTCTTAATCTTTCACATATTGGCGTCCACGAACGTGAATGTTGATGCCACATATTGGGGCCTGATTGAGAACTGACTGTCACACAAAGATACGCATCTGTCACACGAACACACGCGAATGTCATACGTACACCACGCGACTGTCACACGAACACACACTACCAGTTGACGTTCATTGATAAACAATTTTTTTAATTTGAATATTGCACTATGTGCAAAAGCGACTTTTATTTTTAACAAGGAAAATACACTTACAATTGAGCCCGAACACACAGAAATATCAACAACAAACATTAACATACGACATATCACCTATACCAATTCATTATGTGAAATACTCAGAAGAGAATTAAGGCCATAAAACTAAACATTTTCTGCAAGAATGTTGTGACAGCCTTTTCATTTCTAGCCAATGTTCTATCAGATTCAACCAACTATCTTCAAATCATTGGGCCTTCTTTTTGGTGGCCTTGGTGCTAGTCGGCGCGGGTGTGGGGGTGGTGGTAGTTGTAGCGGTAGACGTAGCCGTTGTTTTGGTGGATAGCTGTGTCGCCGTGGTCGTAGGAGTAGTTGTCGGAGTAGTTGTTTTGCTGGTGCAGGGGTTTCAGGTATGGGCGAGTACTGTACCAAAACTGCAACAGACAAGATAGGCGCAGACGGAGATAGCATCTAATTTAAAGAACAGATTTATGAACACACGGTGGTTATAGATTTAATTAAAAGCAAGTGTCACGTGACACCCTATAGTCTGCATTGTTTGGATCCAATGACAAACAGGCGTATGTAATAGCAACCATGAGTGCAATAATTACACCAAATGTAATAACAACAACAAATGTAATGTAGAATATACATCAAATGTTATAATCAATTCTTATTCCACACATTAATAAATGATTTTCACCAAATGTAATATCAACCGTAAATGTGATAAGAATAATTAAGAAATTAAAAACTTTTATTACATTTAAAGTTGATATCATATTTAGTGCATTTTTCATTACATCTACGGTTGATACTACATTTGAAGTTTTTTACAGTTTGGTGGTGTAAAAGACGTCCCTAATAGAGATCTTATACATCGTATCAATCCAAAGACAGACATCCTCTGATTGAAATTGAATATTTAGTAATGAATCCAAAGAGGTGACACAACACATACATGGGGTATTATATACCATCGCCACATATCATGTAACGGTGGCAGGCGCCTATAGTATATGGGGCCGTCTATAGGTGGCGCTCAAGGCATTTACCTTGCATAGGCTTGACGCATCTTCTTGCGCATCCGACTGAGCAGCACTTATTACCCGTACCACAGTCGGCATCAGAATGGCAGGATACCTTGCAGGCGGTGACCAGTCCGCGTGCCCGAGACTTGCACGGACACTCCAGGCTCACTGGAATGATATAAATGAATACATATATATATATATATATATATAATATATATATATATATATATATATAATATATATATATATATATATATATATATATATAATATATATATATATATATAATATATATATAATA
>OZ012689.1:11928062-11943268 GCA_963942565.1 Maea johnstoni | reverse complement strand
TCTCTACCCCTCCCCCGCTCTTTCTCTCTTGTTGTATCTCTCTCCCTCCCCCTCTCTCTGTATCTCTCTCCCTACCCCCTCTCTCTCGTTGTATCTCTCCCTCCCTCTCTCTCTCCGTTGTATCTCTCTCCCCGCTCTCTCTCTCTCTCTCTTGTCACACCTGAAATAAGTAACTATCTTATCACACACGTTCCTTAGTCCTTCTACAGTATATGCACTGAGCGCTTGCTAGTTTGAGTCTCAGGTGCGACCTCCCGGAGTGGCACACAGCGTTTTTACAGCAGAAGGGCTGATAGATGGTTACAAATTATTATCTTTTCAACATTGATACTTGTTTTCGGTCTATCGAGTTTGCTATTTTTTTTTTGAAATACCTACATAAAAAGGGGTTTATAACTTTTTAACAGCTGCAATTTAGAATCTTTATATTAAACTGACCTTTCATTTTCTTTAAACTGAAAAAGTGCCATGGTTGATACAAATTACATAGTTTTGAATTACATGTAAACCCACCATATATTGAGGCGATATCACCTCATTATATCACCATCTTCAATGAAATCCAAGTTATCCATCTATCCCCGAATATCCTGTTTTTATCTCATTCTCCTAAGATTCTCCTCTTCCTTGTCAATGGCGAAGAGAACAGTCGAAGTTAAACTGCCGTCTGCATGCCCTAGACGTCATTCAAACCCTGTCCTGTTTGTTCCACTTAAGCCTTTTGTACCACAGTTGCTTGCCTTCCACCAATCAGAGGCCTCGAAAAGTGTAGGGTTATAGGACATAACCCACACTTTTCAAACCTTTGTTCTCTAAGCTGCCTAAACCCAAAGGTGTTACCCAAGGTTATACTTTTCTCGGCCTGTGATTGGTGGAAGGCAGTCAACTGTGGTACAAGCCACATAGACTCCTCGGAAGCTGTGGTGTATGGGATACCCTTGGGGTTACTCGGCTTCGCCTCGTAACACCTTGGGTATATCCCATACACCACAGCTTCCTTGGGGTCTATCTATCACATGTTCTTGTTGCGTCGGGCTCGACCCCCTCGCAAATAAAACCGCAGGCTTGGACATGTACCACCTGCAGTTTTTGTTTTATACTTATGCTTCTAGACCTAATATTCTGCTTGCGTCGTCGCAAGCAGATCATAAGGGCTTTCTACTTAGGGGCCCTGCGCTGCACTGCGGCACACCAGTGGGATTTGTGGTTAGGGCCACATTGTTCTCAGCTATTCTGGGGTGGCTAACCTACATTTCAACCTGATCAGGTGCACATGCTCTCCTCACCGGACCCCCTGGAGAGATGTACGGTTCTAAGAATCATCATCAAAAGCACCTTTTTGTTAAACTTTTTGAAATTTGTTTACGTTAAGAACCATGTAGACACACTCGTCCACCAAACGACTCATTCAGAATTAGGGAAACAGGTGTGGCAACGGAGATTACCCGTTGCAAAGGATAGGGGCTACTGTCTTATAATATAGATATATGTGTGTGTGTGTGTGTGTGTGTGTGTGTGTGGCGAGAGAGAGAGAGAGTTATGACGAATCTCTTATGCATATCGCTGGAGATATCACAGGGATTTGTCCTAAATAAAGGCCGATGCACTATTTACAACCAGACGAGCGAGATAAAACAACTGCTCGACCTCATATAGGGTCTATACATGACCTCTTGCTGACACCATTTCTCACTAGGCTGGGCAAGTGGGTCGCCCTGCAGAACAGGCAATTCATATTTCCCTCCTGTCCCAGGTTCCCAGGTCACCTCCTCGCCTGCCTCTATATACTGCTAGTACGAACCATTGCGGTCAATATACATATACATATATATCGGTGAGTAATCATATTCATTTGTCACTCTGTATACAATATACATATGTCAGTGAATGTAGATATACATATTGCGGTCAGTACACATACATGTATACATATATGTCAGTGAATATACATTCACATATGTCGGTGAGTATATACAGTTTTAACCAGGGATTTGGCGAAATCGCTAAAATGTCTAGCTGTTTGCCCAAATTACTGAAAAAGCTTACTTGACACATTTCAGAGATACTAGTATTGTCAATAAGCTTTTCCATGGTTAGGTGAAGGCTAGTTGTGATTCCTGACAATCAATCAGAGTAAAGGGAATCTAGGTCAATGCTTGCCATTGCGCTGAATAATCCATGCTTAACCAAAAGTTCTTGCTTGATGATGATGATGAATATTAGTATCATCTTGATATTTTTTTCTTTGTTATCATTATAGGTAGTAGTAGTTGTAGAAGTACAATAAATTGTGGGATTGTGATTAGTAGTAGGAGTAATGGTTTTTAATCAAAAATAGTAGTAGTCTTAGTAGTTGTAGTCATAGTTGTCGTAGTAATCTATGGTAACAGTGCTTATAACAAAATAGTGGCAGAATTAATAGTAGTCGTAGTAGTAGCAGCTGCTGATATTGCATTATTATTATTATTATTATTATTATTATTATTATTATTATCATTTTTATCATTACTGTTATTGTTACTTAGAGGATGATGATCACAGTAGTAGTACTAGTAGTAGTAGTAGTATAGGCATTATTTATCATTATAATCATTGTTATTATTATTATCAATATTATAATAATTATTCTATTGTTTTAATATCATTATTATAACCATAATTATTATCATTTTTATCAGCAGTATCTTTATGTTGTATTGTTATCATGAGGATGATTGTCAGTTCTTGATATTTGGTTGTTTACTGGAAGTTCGAGCTTACACAATTTCATTCAACAAATCTCAAGCCAACTGACAATCGTCTTTCACTTTAACTGGTAATTTAAAAATATGGTTAAAGGCCTAAGGTAATCTTTTATATCAAAACTACAGTTAGCGAGGATACCACCAAAGCCCTACATAACTAACACGCTAGATCTGACTCCAGGACTAACTGCCTAAACCTGAGGAACCTGCTCTGTATATCTGTATATATTCTTTCCAATAGATGTTTCTCAGTCCAATTTGCATGATTCTGTCCAATTTATTAGCATCATTGCCAGGTTCCTTTGTTCTATACTGTCCAATCAATAACTTCTACTGGCAAAGTGGGGCAGGGCTTGTCCTGGTGAACCATTTCAGTTCTACCTTCAACCCCCTAAAAGATATTATTATCTAAAAACGTCAGTAATTACTGTATAATCTACCAAAACAAATATATATATATATATATATATATATATATATATATATATATATATATATATATATATATATATATATATATATATATATATATATATATAGATATATATATATATATATGTAATAGATATATGTATAGATATATATATACATATATATATATATATATATATATATATATATATATATATATAATATATATATATATATATATATATATATATATATATGTTGTATGTCCATTTTATCTTCCTTCCAGGTTCATTCGTAGAGCAAAATGGCGGCAGACAAGAAGCACTTCGGAGGATGTCTCTGTGGTGGGATCAAGTTTGAGATCAGAGGGGATCCATTGGAGATCAGTCATAACTGCCACTGCACCAAATGCCAGAAGGTTATGGGAGTAACCAATGATACAATGTGCACAGTGCCTGCCTCAAACTTCTCCCTATTGGCCAAGAGTACAGATAAACACTATCGCAGTTCGGATTGGGCGTATCGTCATTTCTGCTCAAGGTGTGGCTGTTCTACATTTGCTGTTGTTCCAGAAATGGAGATATATTTTGTGTCCGCGTCCATCATAGAGGATTTTAAAGGAAATGAACCAAAAAAAGAAATATTTATTGGTACCAAGAAACCATGGGTCCGCATGTGTATAAACTCAATCAAGAAAGAGTAATTTCTTAAAGTTGATAAGCGATTTGTTTATCAAATAATAATCAATCAAATGCAATGGAATACCACAGTATACTGACTCTGAACTGCATTGAAAAATAAGAACTGCTCCCCTAGTTCATCCATAGATAACAACTGCTCCATTCGTCAGACCTGACTGATCACTTGCCAGACCTTTGTTAGTCCAAAATAGGGAGTCACCTGAGAAGCAGAACTGTTGTAGTTTTCACAACCTAGTCTCTGTATTTTCCTATATGTTATTGAATGCTATCAATTTACACTGCATTATTTGAGTATTCTACAAATACAGGATTGGAGATATACGTACTGCATACGACCCAATTATCTTTCATAGTGCAATGATGTTTCTTATAATGTTTTCGTTCTTGGTCAAAGCAAAAAACAGTTTTTAAATTGTCTTTACATTTTGTTAAAAGTACCAGAGAGTTTGCTACAAAAAATCAAATTAATCTGCAATTTCCATTAGTATGGTAAACAGATAATACATTATGAGCTATTTTTTATCTGGGAAACACTGATTTCATTATGGATAAATCAAATAGATACAAGATTTCACATACACAACAAGAAAGATATTTTCATCATGAAAAGGTTTATTCAATTCACATGCAAACTGTTTCAATCTCAATTTCAATCCTTTTTGGTTAATAATACAATGCATAAAGATATGCCTGCTTTATAAAACGATTTAAATTATACCACAATTTGGACTCATTGATTACACCCCCATGATCAAAACATTGATAATTATAAAGAAGCTTGGCAATTACAGAAAAACCATTCCAGCTACAGCATTGTTGGGAAAATATATGAGGGAGAAAATGTTAATCACAACACAAGCAACAACTGCCTATGAAATATTTTCTTAAACCATTTTTAATTTCAAAGCTATTATCAAAAGTTTCAAAGATCCAGACGTCAATTTCAAGAATAATTCGAGTATCAGTAGGTAATGAAAAAAACAGAAAAAGGCAGAATTCTTGAAAATGAAATACATATGAAAAACACATGGTATTAAACAGTTTGTTCGACCTTATTATGCCATTTAGTAGCAGAAAAATGTAAAAAAATCATCAAAATAGTACACTGCAGTAGAAGTATAAGAAAACATAAAAATGGTCATTTATCCCAAAATAAGGACATTTTATCTAGATACGTTCCATGAATTTTCGTTTTGTACTAATACAGATGTTTGACGCCTACATGCAATAACTATGCCACACCCCTTCTACTAGAATAATAGGTAAGCATCATTTATAACGGTTACTATCATATAAAAGTTGACCTTTCATATGTACACCAAACATATCGCACATTGCAAGTTCAACAGTCCATTTCTTTGCAAGAGGCAGGAATAGGCAGGAGCCAAGACTTTTTAACTTGGAAGTTGACAATAGTGTAGTACATATCTCATCTTAGATATCCTTTTACATTTTCAGACACAATGTCTTTATGATCTCCTCTGGGTGTATGTATGCATGTTTGTTGACCGTAAAACAAGTTTTAAAAATCATACAAAATACAAATTATATCATAAATTATGAAATCATTTTATGAAATTGATTTCATAAGGCATGGATAAGATATTCTTCCCTTTCGGAGCACAAACACTTTGGTTCTTCTACTAATTTCATTTTATGTAGAATTCTATGTAATTTCCCATTGTGAATAATCTTGAAGTGAATTAATCTTGAGAAAGTAGTACCTGGAGCCTTCTGTGGAAGTTGATAATTAAGATATCTAAGATAATTTATATATTACTTTTAAGTAATATATAAATTATCTTAGATATCTTAATACATCTTCAGACACAATGTTTTGTGAGGTTTTCTGCGTGTATGGATGAATGCATGTTTATTAACTGTAAGACGAGTTTACAAAATCATACAAAATTCAAATGATAGTATAAATAATGAATTCATTTGATGTAAAACTTTAGTAGTCATAAACCTATTATGAATAATCTTGAAGTGAATTAATGTTGAAAAAGTATTACCCTGGAAGATGAAATTATATTATCTTAGATATCTTTTCACATCTTCAGACACTATGTTTTATGAACTTCTCTGTGTACTTAAGCAGTAATCACCTCAGATTGGCTCAGAAGTGACCAGGAGACATTTTAAGTTTGAAATCATTTTTTATTGTCAAAGCTCATCACAAGAGGTACAAGCAATGTATACATTATGATAAAGGCAAAGCCATGAAATGTCATTTACATTATATAATTGTTTGACATCATGTTTAGCTCTCATCCTGCTGTTTGGTAGAAACCACTACGACTCTGGCAGTGATGCACTGTGGACAATTCCTCGTAGTTTACTTACCTACATCAAGCAGAGGAGTGGTGAAGTCAGCCCTGGTAGGAAAAGCTAGCATTCATACATCAATCTAAATTAATATGCATCCTCATTTCAAATATATATATATATATATATATATATATATATATATATATATATATATATATATATATATATATATATATATATATATATATATTTATATATATATATACATTCATATGTATATATATATATATATATATATATATATATACATATATATGTATATATATATATATATATATATATATATATATATATATATATATATATATATATATATATATATATATATATAAATATATATATATATATATATATATATATATATATATATATATATATATATATATATATATATATATATATATATATATATATATAAAACATATGTATGTCTGTATGTATAGGTGTGTGTGTGGTTTTTTATAGCCATGTAGACAAAAGCTGTCGAGATTTC
The DNA here is from genome assembly GCA_963942565.1 of Maea johnstoni. Lineage (NCBI taxonomy): Eukaryota > Metazoa > Annelida > Polychaeta > Spionida > Magelonidae > Maea > Maea johnstoni. Next base: position 11,936,588 of record OZ012689.1, on the reverse strand, counting down.
TTCGGTATACCTGTCTGTTTTAAGTGGGTTTATCAAAAAATAAAAATAGCGGCAGGCAATACTAGGTAATTAAAAAGTTGATACCGGATGGCAAAACCTAATTCAGATAGGAGCCTACACCATACCTTCAATTAGGAAACACAGAGCTGATGTATTTAATGGGATTAGTTCCACTTGAAATTAATTTTATTTCAATATTTAGACTTGAAATGCTGATTCTGTTGCCATGGCAAAGGTACGTATAAGAAAACATTTACAAAATCATCTGTTAAGCTCTACTGGCAAGTTTTACCTTACTACTATGGCACCATACTCTAATTATGTACAGTTAGCATTAAACGTGTGTGTTGTCGGTCAGTGTAACATTTTCATTTCCAAATGTAAAATTTAAAATTTTCGTTTTCATCTCGTAAAATGAAAATTGGAAATCTGATGCAAATTTGCAATTTTTATTTTCCATTGTCTTTTATCTTTCGTTGTGTTTGGTCTGAGTTGGATGTTATCTGTAATGTACCTTAATAGATAGGGAGCATACAGTCGTGGCCACAGCCATTAAAACAGCACTTAACCTCCCCGGGACAACTAGCGTCACCTTGGCAAAGACTGGCGCAAATGCCCGTGTCTGGATCGCTTGGACAATGACCACTCACTGAAATATAAACACAGGTTTCATTTGAAAGTGACATAAATACACACATGCATACATATATAGATAGTTTTAAATACATACATACTTACACATATACATACGTATATACATACGTACGGACATATATACCTACATACTAACATACATACTCACATACATACATACATACATACATACATACATACATATATACAAAGATACATATACATACTTACATACATATACACAGATACATACAAGCATACGTTAAAAAAATGGGCTAATGTATGTACATAGTACATATGTATATGCAATTCATTCGGCATACCCGTGCGTCAAAGAACATATCAAATATATAGGTATTTGAAAGGGTACATGAATATATATATATATATATATATATATATATATATATATATATATATATATATATATATATATATATATATATATATATATATATATATATATATATATATATATATATATATGTGTATATTCCAGCATTTTCGTGCTATAAAACAATACGATAATATGATTCATTGCGTACGTTTCAGTATCTACATGCTATAAAGCAAAACGATAACATGGATGTCTAAAAACTACAAACCTAAAGGAACGGAAATTCAGGTTATTAACTTATAGGGCTCCTCTTTCATAATAAAGGATAGAATATTGGCATAGAATCACAGGTGGAGTTTTCCTGTCCAACTATTCTGACTGTATAGAGTACATATTGGCTTATTGGTCATCTGAGTTGGAATAATATAATGTCACAAAAATACCCTTCCAGCAGGATGTAAGAGTAATATAATAAATATAAAAAGGCCTATATGCGATAGGGTGTAACATTTATATGGGTGGTTCAGTAAGCCAGTCATATCTGGTTGGCTTTTGTGTACCATTCTCCCGTCCCCACCTCCAAAACGCATTTCTATATAGTCTTACATAGGAAGTCTGTTGAAAAATTCCTTAAAACCTTTTTGTTCTGGAAGGCTTTTTTACCGAGAACTTTTAACAGTTTTTAAAATATATATATATATTTTAACTCCCCTTGCAACAAGTTGTATTTTATCCTATGACAGTTCAGCACTTTTGAACATTTTGATGGAAATAGCGCTTTATTGATAAGTGACAATACTATTATTATTATTATTATTATTATTATTATTATTATTATTATTATTAGTCCCTGGCCATGGGTGGTGGGATACAGAATCAGGCCAGGAGGAGGAGAGAGGCTCTCTTCGTCTATGGTGTCCTCTCTGGGTGCACTAGCAGCACTTTTTTAAACTAGCAGTATTCTTAAGACTTGTTTACATATGGAGCAAATACATGCTCCAACGACTTTGAATGAAATATCGAACAAATAGACTGAGAATTTTTTGTAAAATGTTTTGGGAAGAGGCGCATGTTTAACAAAAGTGGTCCGCCACATCCAAAAAGAATTCCTATCCTCAGTTCATGTGGAAATATGATAGGGTACTAAAATCTGAAGATTTCCAGTCCATAATTGTGAGTAAGAGCTCCGTCTGAAAACACTACGCATGTTTGTACCCCAAAGATCTTATATTCTGCTGTGAGGGTACTTTTAGGATGCTTAATGTATTACTCATCAGAAGACCTATCAGGTAATATAAACTTTGCCTAGGCTAAATTGTCAAATAAAAGCAGGGTAGAGGTAAAAACTGAGAAATTAACCTCACAAGCCACCTAAAAATGAGCCATGGTAGTTCTTTTCTCAGTGCTGCGGGCGCCATCTATAAGCTTTTAGCGGCGTAACCCCTCTGACCTGCTAGTTTTGACTAGGGATTGCAAAGGAAAATTCATTTCACTAGCAGAAGCAGTGGGTTGCATTTCCTAAAAACTTCTCTAGTAAAAAATCATTACTTAATCAGGAAAGTCTCACCAGTGGAGTAGTTGCTTTCCAACCGTAACGAAATGGCGTTTCACTGGCGAAATTTCAATTGAAGTAGTGACTTTCCACAAGTGGCATTTTCGCTTAGATAGATAAAAGAATGGATATGTAGCGAGAGACCAATTACTATATGCGCTATAGTGAAGACCTGGCTATGTGATCTAGGATCCCGAAAAAGCATGACGTCACTAGAAGACAAAGACCAATGAGGGCTCTCGCATCATTTACATTAGAGAGAAACCTGTGCGATAACACGCGCAGAACACTACTTATGGGCTATTCACCGCAGCCAGAATGTTCAGGTTGACCGGCTGGTTTTTAATTCATATCCACTTGGTTTTGTCTCAGATAAATAAAACAAGTGGATATGAAACCAGCCGGTAAACCTGAACAGACTGGCGAATAGCACAAAAGTAGCGTTCTGTGCATATTGCCACAGGTTTCTCTGTAATGTAAACTGTGCGAGAGCCCTCATTGGTCATTATTTCCTAGTGACGTCACATGGAACCCAGATATCAAGTCATAGCGAAGTCTTCACTATAGCGCATATAATAATTGGTCTCTCGTTATAGGTATCCATTCTTTTCTTCATCTAAATTTATGTCTATCTAAGATTTTCTCAAGGGTGAGACCTACCACAATCCTCGTGGCAGTAACCGTAGCAGCAGACACTTCCGCCACCCTCCCTCCCCCCCCCCCCCCCCCGACAGTCAAAATCCATTTGCCAAGATTCGGCTGTCTGAAATAAGAATAAATAGAATAGGCAAGCGTTTTGATGTGCCCCTCATGGCAATTGCAAAATATCCAACTTAAAACATTAATAGTAGTTACATACCAGAAAAATATGCTAGAGCTTTTGGTCTAATAAATTCCCATAGGACTGATAATATGTATCATACTTTTGAGGACTTCTTCTTAGTTTTTGTAATCTTAATAGTTTTTGCATTTTCTTAACACCCTACCTCATTCTTTCTCGTTGGTGTCATATAACATGCATGCATTTAGGCTGAAATTCCATGAATGGTGAAACCAACGTCTTCCATTTACTGTGTGTGCATATTTATGTAGAAACAGATTTGTTATCAATATCACTCCATATGCTGATGGTGGCTAATTTAGATATTATGCAAAGAAAAACTGAAAATGACTGAACCCCTGGCACATGAGTACTCATCTGTTAGTATTCAACGAGTGCTGTCCAATTAATATCAACCTGACAGGGATTAGATGATTTTCAAAATTGCTTGTGCTTTGGGCGAAAGTAGTCCAAGCAGTAGAAGGGTTAATACAACATCTTACCTGGAGATTAATGCAGATTGCTATAAAGAGGATTGTGCACAGAATCTTACTCATTATCATATCAAACGGTATCCACGTCTTCAGTGTGTGTTGTGACTCCTTTTTAGGAAGGTTGACAGACGATCGCGCGCGCGTGAGTTTGTGGAGAAGGCTTGAAGAACGGCAGGCTAATGTGTTTGTCTATAAGTAAGGGCTGTTCCATTTAAAAGTGTGGGGGGAGGAGGAATAGAAGGTTATTTGAAGGGGGGGGGGGAGGGACTGAATTCTGAATTATTTTATCCCATCAGACTATATATGACTTCTGGCAGGAAGGGGGGGGGGTGTCGAATTAAAAATAATATCGACATTCGACACCCCCCCCCCCCTTCCTGCCAGATATCATATATAGTCTGATGGGATAAAATAATTCGGTATTCGGCCCCTCCCCCCCCCCTTCAAAAAACATCCCGTTCCTGCCCCCCCCCCCCTCGACCACACTTTTAAATGGAACGGCCCAGCATTCCTTTACCAGGTACAGTATCACGTGACCGCCATAGTCCTATAGTATATGTCTATTCCCATTACAACCCCCTCGTGTGGCAGTTGTGTGAACTAAATGGCCAACAGCAGGTAGCAGTCCCTATGTAGTATAGGTGCAGGCATTTATATATAACAAAGTAAAAGCAGAGTAGAGCCTTGTAGCTAGGCTAGATAGTGGGTGAAAGAGCTTTGTATATCGTGGCAACTAGCCAGTTATGATGCACATCAGCTCAATTGTGGCATGCACATGAAGGCATAAACACTTGCAAGAATAATAAAAAATACAGTACCTGAATAAACCCTATTGACTGCAACAGTCAATAAGGTATTTCATTTGGAAATAACATTTACATTTAATGTAATGAATATGGTTTTCATTTAGTTCTTTGAACTGCCACCAGATGGCAGGCTCATTTAAATTTGTTTTTTCCGTTCATTTTACTGATTGGTCAATAAGGACTTGCCTGTCATGTGACTGTCCTCTCTGACCAGTTTGACCACACATGAACTGAATCTCTTGAACATGCACTTGTCTCTCAATGGCTCTCAGGGCAACACCTTTCTCACTTGGATTACAGAGGTAAATTTTACAATGTATTTCTATAATGAAATTCCTATTCTCTGTTGTATTTCATATGTGTATTTCCATGTCATTTGCTCTAAAACTTATTATGTATTTCTTTAGTTTTCACAGGCTAACAAGAAATAAAGATTTTTGTCCTTCTCTACCTACGAGTCTGGTTGTTTTTGCGGCCCTGAAGCTACATTTAATGAACAAGCAATCATGATTGAAATTCATCAGTAGCCATTCTTTTCACAATGAACTAAAATCTTGTTTTTTCCAACTTAGAAATTGCTCAAACCTTTCCATGCTTGATCATTATCTTTCCAAATTGTGTTATGTTAGTATGTCGTTGCTCTTTTATGTGACCTTGTTCAACCGAGATGCCCGAGTGGCATTTATATATTCTCAGCTTGATTCCAATTTTCTCATGTTTTCCTGTTCTGTTTATTGGTTGGTTATACCAACATTGTACCTAATTCGCTTTGTATTTTTGTAACGTCGAGTACTACTTTTGTAACCTGGGCTACAGTCAATGAAGTACATAAAACATTGGCCCTCTGGTGGCAGCACTATCCATGTCTTGAACTATACTGGTTTAATCATCACCTGTACGTGATTCAGATCCTAGAAGGTCTGATCAGCCTACGTCAATGCTGAACTAGTTGCCTGTTGAGGAGGTCAGACTAGCTGGTAAGAAATTGTCATATCCTAGGGTTAATATGACAAATTATCAACTAATCATATCATACATACATCAGTGTCATTCTGATGGTTAAAGTCAGAGGAGCAATAATAATGCTATGTACTAGTATATAACATTGTACCACTGAATCTATTTCTTTAGCTTAACCCATAAAGGCTTAGATGTGCCTCCAGAAATGTTCATCTGGATTTCTGATACTTTAGACTATGATTTTGTAATCAAGAATAATTTTTCAAAACATTTGAAGGAAAGTAGTTAGCAATGTACGTCCTGACGAACATTTCTCCTTAAAATATTTTCATGCTGCTTTTCGCCGCTGTGAGTATTAATGGGTTAATATAGTATATATATATATATATATATATATATATATATATATATATATATATATATATATATATATATATATATATATATATATATATATATATGTATATATATATATGTATATATATATATATATATATATATATATATATATGTATATGTATGTATGTATGTATGTACGATTCCCTTATATATCTCTCTGTTGTTACCAAAGAGGTCAATGGTCGTAAATTAAGGCCAATGACGTAATAGCAAGCAAACGTGCTATTAAACTAAACACCAACTTAACTTGCCTGCAGATAAGTGCTGTACGTGATCCCTTGCTGACACCATTTCTTACTAGGCTGAGCCCCTAGAGAGCAAGCAACGAATACTCTTACTCCACTCCTTTCCCAGGTTCCCAAGTCAACTCTTCGCCTGCCTTTATATACTGCTTGTCTGACCCATTTCGGGGAATATATATATATATACATATACATATCGGTGAGTAGACATATACATATCGGTGAGTAGACATAAATATATGTTACTGTCTATACAATTACGTACGTCGGTGAATATACATTTGTTTGAGCAACTCTAACCTTGGTGCTGGCCGATGTTTACTAGATGTTTGCTATCTCTGTTGGCCTCCACCGACATTAGAGCTCCTAGCATTTAAAAATAGCACTTTTGAAATCTTATTTCTCAGTGTCATTTTAAACTTGTTTTGCATTTTCCTATTTAAGATATATGTGTTCAATTGTCTGAATGTGATCATTGCAAAATAAACACTTATTATCATGGGACAATTCCCATCTTATGGAGTTAGTGGTTGTTAACAGTTCTTCTTTGTATCAGCTTATATTGGTTATGACGTTGGTATACTGATGGGGAGTACAGTTTGGCATTGTTGAATGCTTTTTATCGAAATTCCAGTATGTGTTTTTTCATTTAGTTTTTGTGACCATTTTTTCTTTCAGTAAGTTTAAACAACTTACATTCTTTTCTAAACTTTTTTTTAGTCTAATGTAGGACAGGAAGTTACAAGAAAAATTACATTTGTCTTTGATGTCAGTTAGACTGAAAAATTTCACTACAAGTATTTACAATGTCACCAACATTAATGTATTTAATAATATTAATATTTGTTAGTCCTTTTTGAACACAGTTCTCCATCCATCCTTCCATCACTTTTGAATTAAACCATAAGGAGGTAGATAATTTGCATTCCAATCCTTTCGGAGTGAAAACATTTTCAGCCTTTATTAAAGCTTTCATGTGTCTCCAGAAGGTATTACCAGTATGATCATGAATCCTTTGCCAGTATTTATCTCCGTAAATATATACTTGGCTCAAATTATATTTTGCTGGGAATGTTGCCCAACCCTTACTCCTTTTATATAATCTTTTAAAACACAATATTTTAAAAATCTCGTCTATATGTTCTAGATTATGATATTGAGACCACCCTCACACACAAGATTCTCCATCATGGATTTCTTAAATTTGGGGATTTTACCATTCCCTAGAAAATCTTCAAACATGTTTTCCATCATCTCAAAAGTTTCCCTTTGGGGGCTTGGCATGGACAGCAGGATGTGAACATTTTTTGATATAAGTAGACTTTTGATTATGTTTATTTTACCTATAAGAGTAAGATTACATAACTGCCAGAGTCAGCACAATTTTTTCTCTTTGGATGATTATTGGTTTTAGATTAAATCTGTTATGTGATCTAGCTCTTCAGTGTCGTAGTTAACTCCCGGTTAAGTATATTGTTTTGTCCAAATAATATGTAAGTCTGAACATATTGAGATCCTGCTGTCCCTCCCAGCGGGCACTGAAAATCTGGAGTAAACAGCTGTTTACTCCAGATTTTCAGCAAACTGTGATATTCAGTGTTCCCTACCCCCAACTCTGACCCCCTCCAAGTCCCTGTGCTGTCTGAGTGTCTCCTAGAATAGTTCGACAGCAGATACAAAGATGTATATGGATATTGGGTCCCCTTGCCTGCATCCCTTTTGTAATTTTATTAATTCAGATGAATGACTATTTTGAAGAATTTTGAGATTACATCAAAAGCTTTTCCAAAATCTATTAAAATCACAAGTTGTGCTGGGTAACACCAGTATGCCTCCCCTGCACACTAGGCCTAATGTGAATAGCTGCACGTCTAATTTCCCCAGAAGGGGCACACCCTCTTGGCTTGCTCAATGGTGTGCACTAGGAGCTGGCACCTCCCGCGGAACCCTAAGCTACGTGTGGCACCCTACTCGTCTTATAAACGAAGGGGGATGTGGGGATATGTCTATGGATACTCTGCATCTAAAAGATCCCCTGGTCCTCTTTGGATTTGAAGGCTCTGCTCTTTCTCTTCCTCTTTTTCTTCTTTCACAAAGACATTATATGCTTTGTCATTGTTCTTCAACAATGGCAAGGGCCCCTTTATGGAAAAACTTTATGGCACTAAATGGCCTTGTGCGCCGATGTGCCTTTAAGCCCTTATTCATTCATCATTCATCCATGCACGTCCCTTTTATCTTCCTTCCTGATTCATTTGTAGAGCAAAATGGCAGCCGACAAGA
>OZ012689.1:11908062-11925562 GCA_963942565.1 Maea johnstoni | reverse complement strand
TTGATATTTGATATAGCGCCCTTTCCACCTATAATGTTCAAAAGCGCTTTAGAGTCATTGGACAGTTGTCATGGTCCATATAGTCAATTAAACTCCTTTTGAAATAGCAATGTTTTCAGCTGTTTCTTGAAGTTTTGCACACTATCAGCAGCCTTGATGTTGTCAGGGAGCTCATTCCAAAGGCGTGGTGCATAGGCACAGAATGCTCTGTCACCAAACCTTTTCAGATTAGTGAGTGGTATCTGTAATAAGTTCTTAGTGTTTGATCTTAGAGTCCTTGTATTAGCTTGTTTGACTAACAGTTCCCTAGTAGTAGTAGTAGTAGTAGTAGTAGTAGTGGTAGTAAACGTGTTGCGTGATAGAGTTTTACTGCAGATTTCTCTTTCTCTCGTCAAGGCAGATTTGTCATTTTATGTGCACTGACTTTCCGGATTCCAAAGCATGCAGATTTCTTAATGGAGTTCAGCGAGTGCAAGACATCTGTTGATCACTAGTGACTTTGATACTCATGCTTCGATCTAGTCTGGTATTGCAAATGGGGCATCATGTGTCACAGATGTGACTAAAACTCAGTTGTCCTGCGATTACCATATAACTACTCTGTATTACCTTAGGAACATCAAACACCTTAACAGCACATCATAGAGTTTGTGTAAGAATTTGCATATGAACTCACGCCCATCTAACTCCAAATTAGGTCTTGGATAAATCGCTTTTTTGGCATGTGATAAACAGTTGATGTATCATTAGAAATCTTGGTAACAATACTTATTTCAGTGATTGGGGCCAATATCTATAGTGAAATACAAAACAGCTCTCCCTGAAATCGCTTTCAAAACACACTTTTATAATTGAGGGGAATCCATCAAGCTTAAAGCATGGCATACATATGTGCGGCTTGATGCCATTCAGCTGGCAGCAACTCAAGGGAAACGTCTCTCATGCCTGCCTTAGATCCTCAGTGGCTTTCTCTCTCACATATGTATCTTTTTTTATACGAACAATTAGAACACCTCCAATACCCTTTGGGAGACACTTGTAGGCATCTGTAGCCGTATCCACGATTTAAATTCTCCGGTTGGAAGCCGTTAGTGAATGTGAAGCGCTCACCACTATTCCTCCACACCCACACATCCTCTGTGACAATGTTGTTTCCACCAATCCAATGATAATTACTTGCTGTCAATGGTATCAGATAGTCATTTTCTTCCTTGGACTGAATTTCTGCCAGGTACGAGCCACGGTCGATACAGTCCTCAACTGCGTCATTCCAGTTCAGTTCAGTCTTGCTGATAAAGTAGCAAGACTCGAGATTGGAGTTGCAGTATCGGAATTCTTCTGGAGAGTGTTGCACTGATACATTAACGTTAGTGAAATTGACCTTCTTCAGCATTTGTCTGATCTCTTCAATGACTGTATTGTGTCTCTCCAATTCTTCCCTCAACCTACGAATGTCAGCCCCCATGGCCTTGCCATCCTCCGCGATGTCATATATTACAGCATTGCTCTGCTCGCACTGACCACTGTCCATCTCTGTTGACTGTGAGGAGACCAGGTTTGCCAGACAGATGGTCAAAAGAAGAGCACTAACAGGACCCATGTTTGACAGATGTCTTTGTGTGCCTGGTGTATACGTAAGTGTCGACTATTGGATGCCCGTATTGTGAAATGGGGTTATTATTCCTGGTTTCCTTGTTAACCCTTTTTCATCTGGAGTGGGCATGTGGCCTGACATCCACGAACAGAACTTACCATATAGCAAAATAGTTGAACAATATTTCAAGGGGATAGCAGCTAAACCAACAAGAACAACAAATCGTAGTAAACTAAATTCTTAATATTGCTTAGTTTTCAAGAGATATTGTATTATCCGACCATGTGTAGACTCCTGGCGTAAAAGTGTTACAAACAATGTGGTACCATGTGTTATCTGGTGTATTTCCCCCTTCCTCCTGTATTGCATTGCCTCATCTGCGAACCACGATGACCTTAATTCTAGCCTAGCACTCCAGCGTTATGTAGCTTATTGGATTATTCTTTTTTAAATTTTGACTCTGGGTTTCTTCTAGTCTTTCTTCTATTTGACCATATTAGCTTTAAAAAGTAATATAATGCTAAAAAGGTCTTCCGATGAAGAATACATTAAGCATCTCATACCCTCACAACAGAGGAGTGTCAGATGCGAAGGCTAATTATCTAAAACAGCAAGCATATGGATTTCAAAAGACCATCCTATCCACAATCATGTGTTTTAAGCCACAGCGAGCATTCACTGCATAACCAATCAGACCGCTCAGCTTCTACGTCCATATTGTAATTCTGCTAATCAATCCCTGGTGCCAAATTGTAATAGTAAATAGGCTACCATCGAGTATTGTGTTGTTCATGTTTGACTCTCATCTGAAATTTTTAAAAAGTATGAATGGGGAATAACATTCTGACAGCATCTTTGGCAGGGTGTGGGGGGGGGGGGGGGGGGTCCTTGAGATTGTCAAGCTAAAATAAATTTAGAATAATAATTTGATCATCTCACACGCATGCCCTCTGGGTTAGCGTACGTATACACATACATATACGTATGTGGCATTAATTTACAATTTGAGAACCGCAAACCTTTTTATGGTCAGAATACGTAATGCCAGCCCAGGAATTGAACGAGAACGGAATTAGATATATGAAATAATCTTCTAATCTTCGCCTTATTCCTAAGCTATCATATAACAAAACAATACTTTTTTTTAAATAAATTGATGAGAGATTGGTTTAAGCCTCCACATATTTCAGATTTGCCTGCTGTGCCCCGTTTTATCGGGGTATCTAACGCTGGCATGACACATTACAATTTAGCGTGTATTTGTGTAATTTGAGCAAAACAGGAACATATGTTTAGCACTTACATACTGAACACTAACCGCCCTATCTCATTTATACTGAAATACGCTGACTGTGATGAATGATTTAATTAAGCTTAGCTATTGGAGAGATGTGTAGTTAGGCCAGGAACAATAGATGATTTTATTCATTGTTCATGGTTAGGCCAAATGTATATCTCTGATTGCTGTTAGCCTCTTGCAGTGCGATGTCATTTGAACCATCTACTATGGTCACAATGTGAAAGGGTAGTGGCGCCATCTATGGGCGATTTTAAATTTAAGTATTATCGTAGGAAACTAGTATCTATTCTTACTGTTGTTTAAGCACATCCTGATGTTTAAGCCATACATGTATTAAAAGTATTGCCTAAAAACACCAATCACAACCCAACCTTAAAATCTCCATTTAGAATGATTTTTAAGGACCGCTCTCCCATCCCCGAAAGCATGTGGTGCACCAATGAAGTTGCTGTGGCGGGTCCAGCTGATGATTATGCCGACCATGGCTCATATTTATAAACTTTCATTGTTTCATTGTGAAAGATTCTACTTCAACCCAATTAAACTCTATTCAATTACTACCCATGCATTGAAAGATCAACTTCAACACCGTTACTATTTACAAACTAACCACATATTTATCTTAACACCGTAATTTCAAAGCTTTTTCCGTAAAAGTTAAAGATACCCCCTCCCCTCTCCGGCCGTAGTTCAGAATTCAGAACACCCCCCCCCCCCTCCCGAGAAAAGATCAAAATTGTATAGAGGGAGGGTGAAACGTTTCATTTACCCTCCCTCTGGAGTGATCGGGAAGGTATAAGGTTTAATTTACCCTCCCCCTGTAGAGGGAGAATAAAAAAGAGTTTTATTCATCATCCCTGTGGACTAGGTGGGAACAAATAAAATTCAATTTACCCTCCCCAAAAGACGGTCTTGAAAATTAGAGAGTTCTTTATTTGCCCTTTAACCAAAGTTTCAAACTTCTAATACGTTTTGAAGTTTGAAAGTTTGGAAACATAACCAAACATTCAAATATCTAATACGATTTAAAACTATATAAATTTGAGTTATTAAGTGTGCCACTCACCATATATATGTTACAGTAAGAGTGTCAAACCAGGGATTTAGTCAAATCCCTAAAACTTTCAGGGAATCTGTCTATTTTTTTTTCACTCACGGTTTTGGTCCCTAAATGTCTAGAGATTTGACTAAATCCTAGAATATAGGAGGGTCAGAATGATGAAATTGATAAACATTGACTGAGATACTAATTATCATCATCATCAAGCAATAATTTTTGGCTGAGCATTGATTATTCAGCATCACTTCGTACCTCATTATTTTGATAATCAAGAATCATAAGTAGCGCTCAACTAAGCATAAAACAAAGGTAATTGTCATTCAACAATCCCTCTGAAAGGTCTCCAGTAAACAAGTCAAAAATGACCCACCTATTTTTAGGGGTTTAGTCATATCCGTAGACATTTAGGGACCGAATCCTTGAGTGAAACAGGAATTTGACAGATTCCCTGAAAGTTTTAGGGATTTGACTAAATCCCTGGTTTGACACTCTTACTGTAACATATATATATATATATATATATATATATATATATATATATATATATATATATATATATATATATATATATATATGTATGTATGTATGTATGTATGTATGTATGTATGTATGTATGTATGTATGTATGTATGTATGTATGTATGTATGTATGTATGTATGTATATATATATATATATATATATATATATATATATATATATATATATATATATATATATATATATATATATATGTCTTCCTTAACTTTAAATACGTGTGATTGGAACAGAAAATGAAGAAAACTTTCTTTTGCACTATCTGTACCCCGTCCTCAAAGTACATAGAGAAAACATCTGATTGAGGCTTGAACAGTCTTGCCATCTTTTGATTATATAAATGTAACTGATAAATTGGTGTTTTTACTGTCTTTTTAGTGCCAAAGCCTGCTCTAAAAGGCTAAACATCTGAACAGATGTGTCCCGAACTGATTTTATATAATATTTTCATTAACATTGTTTATTCCTGTTTGTTCATATTGTTATCTCTCGTAGGTCCATTGTTTTTTCCTCATACTGCTGGTGGCTAATTTGGCCATACAAAATGATGCAAAAAAACTTAAAAACATTGCTGAAACCCTACCATATTGGTACTCATCTGACAGTATTCGGTGAGAGCTCTCGAATTGATACTACCAAAACAGGGATGGTTAGATGGTTTTCAAAGATGTTTGCGCCATTATGCCTTGGATGAAAGTAGCCTCAGCATAGAAAGGGTTATCATGTAATGTATGTGTTATTCAAGTACGGGTGAAACCTTAATAAAAAATCTCTTATGACCTTTTGCTGACACCATTTTTAAGTAGGTCGAGCAAGTGGATTGGCACTTTGCAGGCAACGTAAACTCAGTCTACTCCTTTCCCAGGTTCCCAGGTCAACTCTTCGCCTGCATCTATATACTGCTTGTACGAACCATTTCGGGGAATATACATATACATATACATATCGGTGAGTATACATATACGTATGTCACTGTGGATACATTTACATATGTCAGTGAATATACATTTATATATGTCCTATAGTATACATATACTTATATAATATATGCCAGTGAACAAACACATACATATAATATCGGTGAGTATTAACATATATATATATATATATATAAATATATATATATATATATATATATATATATATATATATATATATATATATATATATACATATATATGTATTTATATATATATATATATATATATATATATATATATATATATATATATATATATATATATATATATATATATATATATATATATATATATATATATATACTGTACATGTCTATGAGTCCCTCTCTTATGTATAACCTTTTTCTTACTTTTTCTATCAGTATATAGACTGATGCCACACGCTGTAGTGATTCTATAGTAGCAGCCAGGTTTCTGCAGACTTTAGCTGAACCATTGGCAGCTGCTACTAGATCACACCAAGTATGACACCACGTCAGCAATGCTTATCCGAACGCTCAGCGCTAGGGTTAAAGTCTTACCAGCAACTCACTTATCATACTCGCAGTAGCCTTGAGACTGAGTAGTGAGTATGTGACTTGCTCCTATATATATATATATATATATATATATATATATATATATATATATATATATATATATATATATATATATATATATATATATATATATATATATATATATATATATATATATGTTTGTGTGTGTGTGTATATGCATATATAAAAAAAAATAATATATATATATATATCTATATCTGTATATATTCATATTTGTATATATAAATACACTCTCTTATCTGCCTGACCTTGTGTATTTTCTGTAACAACATCATAGTTAGGCATATATTCTGAAGAATGGCAGATCAGATATAGGCAATTATAAAAATTCCACTATCTTATAGATGACCCGAGTGCAGAAATTCGGAACAGTTAAACCCGGAGCAGGCTCTCAGTTGTAAGTGGTGGAGGAAAACGGAGTACCAAGCGAAAACCACCACAAAACCCCAAGTCACTGGCAACCTTCTCTCATGCCCATATCCCTTTTATCCTCCTTCCAGGTTCATTCGCAGAACAAAATGGCGGCAGACAAGAAGCACTTCGGAGGATGTCTCTGTGGTGGGATCAAGTTTGAGATCAGAGTAGATCCACTGGAGATTGAACATAACTGCCACTGTACCATGTGCCAGAAGGCTATTGGAGCAACCAACGATACTGTGTGCGAAGTACATGCCTCCAACTTTTCCTTATTGGAAAAGAGTACGGAAAAACGCTACCGCAGTTCGGAATCGGCGTATCGTCATTTCTGTTCCAAGTGTGGCTGTTTTATATTTGCTGCTGTTCCGGAAACAGAGATGTATTATGTCTCTGCGGCCATTATAGAGGATTTCAATGGAAATGAACCAAAAGAAGATATTTTTATCGGTACCAGAAAACCATGGGTCCGTCTGAGTGAAAACTCAATCAAGCATGAGTCATTTCATTAAGTTTAAAAAGTGATTTGTTTATTGCATATTAATCAATCAAATGCCAAGGAATACTGTAGTATACTGACTCTGAACTGTACTGACAAATATGAACTGCTCCCCTAGTTCATTTAAAGATAACAACTGCTCCCCTGGTCAAACCTGACTGACCACTTGCCAGACCTTTGTTAGTCACTAGAGTAGAAGCACTGTGGCAGTTTTAACAACCTAGCTTCTGTACTTTCTATATATCATAAAATGATATCAATTCAAACTAAATGATTTGAGTATTCTATGTATATTGTTTAATCTTAGATGACCAAACACAAGTGGATTCGAAACCAGCCAGTCAACCTGAACATGCTAGCCTCAACCAGTGTCAACTAATAGCCGCTAATAGGCACCCCCAGCTGGTGGTGGAGATAAGGTTTCTCTGTAATGTAATCGATGCGAGAGCCCTGATTGGTCCTTGTTCCCATGTGACATTGTTCCCACATGACCTGATGTCTTATCTGGTACTCCTGGCATGAGTCCAGCATGTAACTATAGGCCATATAGTAATTGGTCTCTCGCTACATATCCATTCTTTTCTTCATCCAAGGTTTAATGGAGAAATATGTACTGCATACAAACCAATTGCATTTCATATTGGAATGTATTATTAAGTACAATTAATTCATATATTGTTCCTGGCATTATGTAGTTTCTTAAGAGTTCAAATCAATAAACAGACTTTGATATATCTGTGCATTTTGTTGTAAGTAGCAGAAAATGAGCGACAAAAATCAAATTAATCTCAACTTCCCTAAGAATGGTAAGTAGATCTGTCGAACACTGGATTTAAGCTAGATGAATTAAACAAATGCAAGATTTCACGACACAATAAAAAACACATTCATCATAAAAAAGTTTTATTCAGTTCACATGCAAATTCAGTTTCATTTTACAAAAGAAAAAGAGTACTGAATATATATATATATATATATATATATATATATATATATATATAATATATATATATATATATATATATATATATATATATATATGTGTGTGTGTGTGTATATACACACACAAGATGCATAGACATATTGAGCAGTAATATTCAATATAATAACATAAATATTGAGGACAGTAGTTCAATAAATATCACAAAATACATCCTCTGAGATAAGGTACAACTACATGAGGTCCATTATTCCAAAAGCACCAACTTTTAACACATTTCATGGCAGAAATGTTTTCATTATGAGAATGAGAATATCTGATGAAGACTTCATTATCAAAAATGCAAGAAATATGTAATCGAATATTTCCTTTGAATATTCCTAGATACGTAAATATTTTTGCATTCCAGATTTAGGATGGATTAGAACAGGAAATGATTAATCTATTTAGTTTCGGTAGGAATTGGTGTTTATTATTGGTGCATCATGGCATGCTCAGATAAAAATACTTAATAGCTTAATAAACTATTGAACAAATTAAATATGAAGGTTAGTTAAATTATTATTTTAAAGTACATGTACTTTAGAAATTCTAAGTTTTACTTACACTATGAAAGAGTTATTTTTGTTTACACAAGATGGTCTGAAGAAAATTAATAAGCCCAGTTTGAAAGAACACAAGTTGGTTAAACATTCTGCTCTGTTGCCGTCATTCATAACACAGAAACAAATTATATATACATAAATATATATATATATATATATATATAAATATATATTTATATATATATATATATACATATATATATATATGTATATATGCATATATATTATGGATGGATTAAAATATTTTAGATATTCTGCTCAAGACAAAAAAAGAGTTCAAAATTGATGTACATATTATTAGGAGTACTACATATATATTCATGGCCCCCTCACTGAGAGATGAAATGAGTATAACCAGTAATGAGTCATATATGACTAGTTTTATGCTATGACACAGTGAATATTATCAACATATTCATCCAAATAAGCGCACATGCATGTTGCAAATTAGGAAAAATTGCTAGGAGGGGTATTGGTAATCTTCAATTTAGCTACACCTCATGCACGGCAACACTATATGGCCACTAAGAAATATATATATTTATATATATATATATACATATATATATATATATATATATATATGAAAGCTTCACACTCTTTTTTTTTGTTACGCCATGTCTGATTGGACGCTTAAGCAATGGCGTGACAAGGCCTGATAGCGCTAAGTGTTCAAGCGCTGGAAAACACATCAATATACGCTCTGTACCAGTAACACATGTATCGGTAATGAAACATTTACGTTTGTAGTGGTGGGGGGTTCAGAAGGCCAGAAAACAATGTCTGTTTGGCTTGCCCGACATATTTTAGAAAAAAAGGGGGGGGGGGGGGGGGTGGGGTGTGCGCTTATTTGGACAAATACAGTACAATGCTTGTAGCAATACCTTCATAATGTTTGATTATAATGTTTGACAAATGAAATACATAATTTGTCACTTGAAACATACAAATTTGCAGAGATTAACAAAAACCATACGTCCACATCTATAATTAAGGTTTCCTTATAAATATCACACAATAATCTTAGCAGTTAATAAACAATAAACCAAACTATACATATTTATATGCTTCTTAAGAAAGTAATACATCAAGACAGAAAAGCTGTCTATTATGGCCATACATTAGTACACTACTAATTTCGTATGAAAATATGGTCAATAAATATTACATTACATTACTACCACTTAACCCTTCCAATGCTAAGGCTACTTTCATCCAAAGCACAATGACACAAGGACTTTTGAAAATCATCTACCGTAAACCCTGTCATGTTGGTATTCATTGGATAGCTCTCGCTGAGTACTGTCAGATGAGTACCCATATGCAAGGGTTACAGTCGGTTTTCAGGATTTTTTGTATCACTTTGTATTGGCAAAATTAGCCACCAGCAGCATGAAGGTTCAGGAGATTTATAATGGTAGATATATTAGGATTCATGCTCAATGTAAATGGTACTCAAATGGCTTGTTAATTTGTATGCAGCATATCAAGAGTAAATATACCTTCATCAATTGTTTTTCATTCTTTGAAATTAGGTTTTGAAAACAAACATCATTTTTACACATTGTATAAACCAATATGTAATCAAATTCCTCAAAATAAATATTTAATAGCAACCTGAAAGCGTACTTTATATAAGTTTCTCTTAATCAAGTTTGATTGATGAACCGATCATAAAACTATTTGTCAGAATTTTCCATTATAGAACATAGATATCTTAAGAAACTTAAAAATAGATCGCTTTATCCAAGCCACCATGCAGTTAAAAACACAAGTGATTTATTTACCTTAATCAGAGTCATTCAATTATGTTTTGTCCATATGCTATATAATTAGAATAGGTTTCACATTTTAAGGCAAGATTCTGGTGTTTCATAAACATATGGAGTTGATTCGATACTCTACAGGCAGGTACTTAGCCAGGACCCATCCTGCTGGTCTTATGGATAGTCAATTTCCTGAAAAAGTCCTTTTAAGCAAAGAATTTTCTGAATTATGACTTTATGGAGGTAACAGCCAAATCTTTTACTAACCAAACATCTCCTTAGACATGACTGATGTGTAAAATTCCATATTTGACAAAATAGCGGTAAGCTACTAACTGTAATTGGTATAAGGATTTGAAATAGCTGAGTAGCTAAACCTGGACAGGAAATAAATCAGTGATTGCTGTTTTGAATAGGCATTTAGAAAATTCTGGCTAAGACCCTGCCTCAGTGATGGATACATCTAGTTCAACTTCATCATCGTAAATATAGGTTTTCCTAGAAAAATCTCCAGTCGAACCTCACAAATATAAGTTCCCCCTCCTAAGCCACACAAGAAAGTATATGACCCTGGTTCTACAGTTACTCTTCAATGCATTGAGTCCAGCGAATAGCTGAAAGCTAGTCCTGAACAAGCAGTGCTTCCAATGCTGAGGCAACTTTCGTCCAAAGCACAAGGATGCAAAGATTTTTGAAAAACTTATAGATCCTGTCATGTTGGTATTCATTGGATAGCTCTCTCTGAGTACAGTCAGATGAGTACCCATGTGCCAGGGTTTCAGTCATTTTTCAGTTTTTTTGCATCATTTTGTAATGGCCAAATTAGTCACCAGCAGCATAAGGTTTAGGATTCATACTAGTAACTGCAAAACTGTGCCTGCCTCAAAATGAAAAGGCGGTCTACACTAATCTGTATCAGCAAATAGAAAACATTTCATCCGTTTCATTGATGTGCATAGCTTATTTTTTGACATGTTACCCATTGCTGTTTGTACAACCAGGCACTGGCAGACGTCCGGTCGACTGGTGCAGGAATTAAATATCTGTACTGTACTATGTCGCTCTGTTTGTAGGACATCTCTGAATTCCCTCACCATGTTGGCAGACCCTGCAGGCTAGGAACAGACGAAAAACAGTTTCCAACTGGGTTGGCTAAGAATCGGTGAAGTCTTTCCAACTGATCCATAGTTGTGAAATGAGGTGTGAAATGTTATTTGACTCTGGCACGGTCAAATACTGCTTCCACAAATCACAGATCAGTTTACCACCAAACATAGCCTCCATCTGATCCCCCGGACAAAAAGTCTGAAGGTCTCTGTCCCAGTACGACGTTAGCGCCCGCTCGAGTTGCCATCTGCGCAGCATTCGGGGCACACCCTGGTGGCGGCGGCTGAAACCAAACAAAGGAGGACATCATGAAGTCATATGAGAATACTGCAAAGTACCGTAATTTCGCGTGTATAAGACGCACTTTTTTACACTAAATTTTACACTCAAATAGGGGGTGCGTCTTATACACAAAGCTAGAAATCTAGGGTGTTTTACATCGAGTTACCAGGCCACTCAGAGATCGCCAATTACAATTATAATGCGGCGGCCAAGACAATGCCCATCGATGTTTGCCTCGTCATTGATGAATTGTAATTACCGAACCACTCTCCGCTAGAATTAACTGATTACAATCCATGTGACATGCCTAGGACAATGGGTAGTGAGTACCGATACAGGGTGATACGCATTGATGTCACGGTGATGTCACATTTCACTCATCTCAATATGCGTTTTACTGGGTTTCTAGCGTTATTCATGAGGAGTTGATATCCTACAATGATTCCCAAAAGGGGGTGCGCACTATACACACAGCTAAGGTCTATACATCCTTTTAAAGGCCTGGACAAGGGTGCGTCTTATATACGGGTGCGTCTTATACACGCGAAATTACGGTATACATACAAGAGTAGAACTTTGTTACATCACGGAAAAAATATATGACTTTGTGAATTGTAGAACATGTCACTGTTGATTATCTGTAACCACCCGTGTATTTACTTTTTTGCTTCAAAATAAATTGTCAATCAATGCCATTTCTTTTCAATGTGTTGTCCTTTGCGATTCAAGTAAATTATTTCACGTAAATAAATTTGAAGCCGTGATTGGCTGACTTATTCACTTCTGTTAGTGAAGGCAGAGAGCTCGATTTTAAATCATTTATGCAATGCTATGACACAGCCACACATTCCCAGATCTGACAAGTGACCATCAGAGACGATGCCTAGAGAAATCTTTGACAGGGTCTTAAACAGGATTTCGAAACTGGGTGCCCAAAATTGGCAATTGTAACATTTTGGGTTGTTCACGATATACTCAGATTTCAACCATAAACATGTACCTACTAACTGAAATAAGTCATTATATCCTTATAGAATGACATGGTAATTATATTGATGTGAAAAACAATCAATTATATGCTTGAAAATGATATTTTAAGAAATTCCTCACAATTTTTTTGAATGGGGAGATTTTTGGGGTGTCCAAATGGGTAATTATTTTGGGGTGTCCAAGTGACGCCCAAACACCCTGCTGGCAATGACTGGTATTTACTCTCCACAGCACAAACAATGTGGATGCAAATTTTTAAAATCATCTAAACCCTATCGTGTTGGTATTCATTGGATAGCTCTTGCTGAGTACTCTTAGATGAGTACCCATTTGCCAGGGTTTCAGTCATTTTCAGCTTTTTTCGCATTATTTTGTATCAACCAAATTATCTACTAGCAGTAAGGGTTCATAAGGGTATAATTTAGGGGACTGAAAATTCAAAAGACTAATCTGCCTGTTTTTGTATTACTTACAGGTACACTCCTTGAAGCACCAGCATCGAACCTCGCTCCTGCATCAAAGGCACCTCCTACCACAACTGTGGGTGGAGGGGGTGGGGGTTGTCTCGGGTACGGCTGCTGCGGGTACGCATACTGCTGGACGTACCCCTGCTGCTGCTGTGGGTACGCATATCGCTGTGGAGGCTGCTGGTAACCGCCCTACAACACAAACATCATAATTTTAACATTAATAATAACTAATAATAATAATAATATAAATAATAATAACATAAATAATAATAATAATAATAATAATGATAATAATAATAATAATAATATAAATAATAATAATAATAATAATAATAATAATAATAATAATAATAATAATAATAATAATAATAATAATAATAATAATAATAGCAAGCGCAAGCAAGCATCCAAGTAACGCATGTGTACATAAACATGAGGGGAACTAACTCTACTAGATACAGTGTATATACAATGCATATATCCATATATCTGATCTGGTCTGTTCGTCCCATATGGCGCAAGTGTCAGGGAACTCTGGGAACTAGCAGAGCCATCTGCCTGCAACCTGGGGAACTAGGCGCAACATGCACCACTATGCAACAAATGCTCACATGCAATGAATGCTACCACAAAAACATGATTATAGTAGCGGAAAAAGGTGCCATGGTGGTGACCGTGGTGGCCTCTATATTCATGGTAAAAATAAACGACTCGCCTTTCTGTGGGTCAATGTTAATGCGGCTTGCATTGTTAGAATAGCCAGAATTTATTCTACCAGCCTTTTAATTCTCTTTTAAATCTGTTGTAAAATGAAGATTTTGTGATGATGATAATAAAAATGATAATAATAATAATAATAATAATAATAATAACAACAACAACAACAACAGCAATAATGATGGTAATAATAATAATAATAATACAGGGTCCGACAATAACCAAAACACAATACAAGCCTGGTAGGGCTAGTAGCACTTGAAATTTACTAGCCCTACTTCAACCTTTACTAGCTCTCCCTCACAATCAAAATGATTCTAATAATTCAACCCAGTTTATCACCTAAATGTGCAAGAATATGCTATTCATTTAGATATCATTATCAAACACTTATCAAGATGTCATCATGTCAGCTTAGCTATCTTACTTTGACTGGTGAATTTGGACTAGTCTGGTAGGGCTACAACGTTCTGGAATTCACTAGCCCTACTTTTCACTTTTCACATCCTCACTAGCCCAGACTAGTAGGGCTACCTTGTATGTCGGACGCTGTAATAATAATAATAATAATAATAATAACAATGACTTACGGGTGCTGTAGGTGTGTAGGGTGGAGGAGGCTCATTGCCAGGAGCTGTGGGGTAACCCTGGTAGTACGCTGAAACACAGAAAACAAATTATAAGTAAGATATCAACGGACTGTGAAATAACAGAAGGGTAGCCAACTTATGTTCTAGTTGTTATATTTCAATGGATGATGATGATAATGACCATTTGATACTACAGTTTTGAACAAACACTTTTATAGGGTAATTCCAACTTTATTGTTATTGGCATTAAACATGCCATTCAACTATCAACTCCTATGAAAGTGCTACATAGCTATTTGAAAATTCCTGCAATTCCCATCATAAGTCTTATCACCTTTTAATATTTACAGAGTAATTTCCACTGCATTCACAATCAACTCCTAGTATCGAAGTACTACATAGTTATTTGGAAAATTTCTACAATTCTAGAACTTGTCAGAGATCATCGTCTAATATTAATGATACGGCATCTTTAACTCTTACAGGTGAGACATGGTGATATCCACAGCTCTATTGGCATGTAGAGGGTACTGATATTTGTTATTTGTTACTCCCCGAGAGGAGTGGGCCGTTCCTGGAGGTACTGCAATACCAGGCCAACCCGTGGCAAAGGCGGAGCAAGCCCCTGACACTTCGCCCAATTCAAAAATCAGTTTAATATCGAGGTCCTCCAATGGAGGACATATCAGATATTAAGCTGATAAGAACAGATACTACACTTTGATCTTAGCCAAAAGGCCGAGAAGCGATACTGTAAAGAGGCTCCGTACACATCTTATATTAACAATCGACCGCAATCTCATGCCTTACAATCATCACAAATTTTTGAAAAATCAGTTTCATAAACATGTTTTATCTATATCTGAATATTTCTTCTACTTGATAATAGCAACATATTTTTTGCTATAAGTTCAAATCTTCACATTTGCAGAAAGAGACATGTAAATAATGAAAATATTTAATATTCTGCTCTACTTCCACCCATTCTAAAGCTACACATACCAACTGACTGATGTATCCATTACGATCAGGTCATGTGACCACACGGTTGACCTAGATAAGGGGCTGACCTACATAGCGAGTATTACTAGGCACAGCACTTGACAACGCAGTTGCTACCGTTATGGAATCAATAAATGTATCTAAACCAAGCTGTAGGATGAGGCTATACATATATAACTATATATATATAACTCTATAAGTATATGATGTTCCTCATTCTTGTAGATTACGTTAAACATATGGACTCCCATAATTTTAATGGTGCTTAATCTATTGAGGTCCCCATTATTTATAGTGCCAGTTTGTGAACCAATTTTGTCAAACTATAGATGCTGGGCTCCAGGACCTTTGTTCTTGGACATCGCTGCTCTACATTAACTCTTACTTGTAAACTAAAATTAATTATGCTCGTAACAACTCAAATATGCCAGATAATTTTATTGGCATCTTCATAACTAAAGCATATAAGGCAGTGTCTTAGCTAGGATTTAGAAACTGGGTGCCTAAAATTGGCAGTTGTAAAATTTTTGGGCGTCCAAATTTTCAAGAGGGATCACAATATACTCATATTTCAAAAATAAACATGTATAAATTCATCAAATTAAGGCATGATATCATTTAAAAATGTCATGGGAATTATAAGGAGATGAAACAATTCAATTACATGTATAAGCTTGAGAATGAGATTTTCAGAAATTCCACACAAAAATCTTTGGGTGTCCTGAGGGGTTCTATTTAAGGGTTTGGGTGTCCAAAAGGCACCCAGACGCCCTGCTGGCTAAGAACATGATATACGGGATAATGCATAAGTTGTAACATTCAGGAAGTGTCACCAGGGGTCAGGCTTGGGCAACACAGCAACACAATTTTCTGTAGCCATTGGCTATGGGGCTAGTGTCCCCTGTGTCACTAGAAAGCAATTCCAGAGAATTTGATCATATCTCCTGCACAATAAAATAGAAACCATTTACAATCAAGCCACGAAAGAGTGGAAAATGTTGCCAAAACAAAATCTACAACGTGTGTACCTGAAATATTTGTAACAAAAAGTCTACATTTCCAAACCCTCTGCGCACCTGCACAACTTGCTTTTAAAAGAAGTTATCACAGAAACTCTGACCTCAGCCTATGTAATGGCTTCAACATATCATTCATCTGTTCATAACTATATCATCTGACACAAAAAAACTCACATCTTAACCCATTCACCACCCAGAGTTACTCGAGAAAGTATTGTTTGCTTTTTTCATACTTTTGGAAATAACTTGGGAATAAATTTCAAGTTCACAAAATATTTGAAGGAGAGTTGTTGTTTAGCTTCTGATCAACATTTCTCCTTCGAACAATTTCAAGAAAATGCTTTCATGAGTAAAATATTTCCCAAATCGTCAGGCCTGGTTTGACCGCTCCGAGTGTTAATAGGTTAACCCATATATGCTCACAACAGCCAAAACCAACCAAACAAATTTTAATGATTTCAATCTTTCAGGCTAAAGCATAAAATATTGATCAGAACAGTATCAACAATTCTCCTTCAAATATTTTGTAAAATCATTCTTCATTTAAAAGTTATCTTTTAAAAGTATCTTCGATCCAGACATCAATTTCTGCACGAACTCTTAACTTTAAATATTAATGGGTTAATAGGTAGTGTCACTGAAAATGTGCAGAATATGGTATTCTATGTGCACCCTGTATCCGTTACACACGCATTAACCAAATACAAAGTTCTATCTTTCTGAGCACCTTAACCCTTATGCTGCTGGTCGCTAAATTTGCCACACCAAAATGGTATATATATATATATATATATATATATATATATATATATATATATATATATATATATATATATATATATATATATATATATATATATACATACATATATATGTGTGTGTGTGTATATATATGTATATATAATTATATATATATATCTAATATATATATATATATATATATATATATATATATATATATATATATATATATATATATATATATATATATATATATATATATATATATATATATATATATATATGATCCAAAAAGCTAAAAAAAAATACTGAAACCCTGGAATACAGG
>OZ012689.1:11860588-11907862 GCA_963942565.1 Maea johnstoni | reverse complement strand
CCTCATTGCTCTCTCTTAGTGATGTCACACTTAGGCCAGATTCAAGACCCCTGGGATAGCCAGGTCTTTACTGTAGCGCATTTAGTTATTGGTCTCTCGCTACATATCCATTCTTTTATTCATCTAAGCTTTAACTCATAACTTTTTGTGTGCTTCAAGTCAGAATGGGTTAAGTTGTTGTTCTATATAAACGTTGTGCACACATGAACGAACAAGGTCAGGTAGTATTTGCGCAGCACCTTAACTGAACTTCACTGACAAAACCCACATTCTGGGTCAACAGATCCTTCCCTCTTAGGCTCAGTTTACAGAATTTTTACACATTAACCCCTCCATTGCTATAGCCAAAATGAAATATGACATTAAAAGAAAGCTTACAACTAGTGCTCTGACTTGTCCGATTTTTTTTACTGATAAATATCACAACAGAGATAAAATATTGATATAGTAGAATAATTCGGTTATTTGACATTGTCAAGGTCAGGACTAACATACTTAAATATTTTATCCTGCATCGCTTCCTTTTTTATTTTTCTATTTTAATTATCAAACCACAAACATGTATTCACATATATCCTTATACAATGCCATGGGATTTATATTGGAGTGAAAAAAATTCAATCATGTGTTTAAAAAAG
The DNA here is from genome assembly GCA_963942565.1 of Maea johnstoni. Lineage (NCBI taxonomy): Eukaryota > Metazoa > Annelida > Polychaeta > Spionida > Magelonidae > Maea > Maea johnstoni. The sequence continues at coordinate 11,907,224 of OZ012689.1, read as the reverse complement.
ACATTTTAAGAAATTACTACCCCAAAAATGTGTGTCCTAGGGGGTAGTTTTTGAGGGTTTGGGTGTCCAAAAGACGCCCAGGCGCCCTACTGAGTGGCTAAGAATAAGGCAAAGATTCTTGACTGCTCATGACTGATGAAATTTAGTCGACATATAATCAAATAGTTCTTAGTTTACTCACCAGGTGGTGCTCCAGGTGCTGTGGGGGCAGAGGGGTGTGGGGGGTACCCTCCTCCTGCAGCTGCTTGCTTACCCTTCTCTTCAGAGTAACCAGCCTCGGACGCTGAAAAATATAAACTTAAAAATTAGATTCCTTGACAAATATGTAGCTTGACTATATGGACAATAAATATCTCTCCACTGACTGTTTTTCATATTAAAGCGCTTTTGAATATCATAGGTGGAAAGGGTGCTATATAAAATATCAATTATCATAATTATGATTAGCACATAAGTATATATTATACCTTTACATCTGAGAAATTGAATGTATCATGACATCAGTTTTACATGGATCATGGTCATTCATGGATCTTTGATGTGCTATCAAAACAGTCATAGAATACATTACTGATAAAACGTACAAGTTTAGAAAATGTGTAAACATTCGTAAATGCCACCCATTGAGTGGCCTGGGTCTATATCATAGCTACAAAAGGTGATATGGTGTTGTCACCTTGCGACAATATATTAACTGATTGTTGCACAGCGCCCATCAGAGATTGCTATGCTCCAGGACCAAATGTCTGTGCTACAGGATTTTAAGATTTGGAGACCACTGCATATCTTGTCTGGATACTCCTTAAATGAACCCTCATGCTGTTGGTGGCTAATTTTGCCAATACAAACTGATGCAAAAACCTGCAAAATGACTGAATCCCTGGCATATGGGCAATCATCTAAAAATACTCAGCAAGAGCAATCTGGACAATGAATACCGACATGACCGGGTTTAGATGGTTTTCAAAAAGTTTCGCGTCATTGTGCTTTGGACAAAAGTAGCCTCAGCATTAGGAGGGTTAACAATCAGGTACAGGAAGTTATGCCGAAGGTAGGAGGTGTACCTTAGACAAATGATTCTTCACCTCGCCCAACCTCTGCGAGAGCTCTCAGAATTAGGAATTTATTTTGAATTTCGATGATTGCCTCTTTTTTGCATTAGTTAGGTTTAATCGAGCCTGGCCAGTGCTAAGTGGTGGAGGAAGCCTGAGTGTAAACCACCTGCTTAACCAAAGTCACCTGCAGTTTGAGAGGTGTGCAATTTTATTGAACATTGCATTCTCACACCAACGTGCACAGAGGCCTGAAAATATGCGATAAGACAAAACCTTTGATCGATGTTCCAATCATGAGATTTTCGGGTAGCATGATCAAATAAAGTCATTGATGTCGATCACCGGATGCGCAACCAGCAGATCTCGCATAATGTAAACAAATATGAGAGCCTCACTTATACTTTCAAATCAGTGACTTATATAACTAAATCTACATGTACATGTACATGTGTGTCTGTTTCAAATACAGGTTTTATTTACGTGTAAACTGCATGTTTTTGATAGATATCACCCATTGATAGACATTGGTCTGATATGGTAGTGTCATCTGTTGACAATACTTAAACTAATTGTATTCAATATTGTTGTAGGCCTCCTCAGGACCTCAACATTTGGACTTGGGGGATACCCATTTGGACACCCCTGCAAAATTGCCCAGAATGAATCGCTTTCGGTATTGAATGCCAGTTCAACATTCAGACTGTCAAAGCACTAAGAAAACTTACCTTTATCTCCTTTTTAACTTTTCTTTCAGGACCTCAATAAGTCAATTTCAAGTGGGCTCAACATTTCACTTGGACTTGCCACTTGGTCTTGGAGGATACCCATTGCCATTGGGACACCCCTGCAAAATTGCCCAGAATCGCTTTCGGTATTGAAAGCCAGTTCAACATTAAGACTGTCAAAGCATTAAGAAAACTTACCTTTATCTCCTTTTTTACTTTTCTTTCCAAAAAAAGGCATTTCAATCTGTATACGAGTTTGTTCCTACGAGTCGACTTCCGTGTTGTATTGGAACTTCTCCGTGTGTGCTTATATTTTGATCCTATCCCCAGTCACATGACTTGGGCTCAATGACGTCACATTTTGTCCATAACGTGTATACCCTTTGTTTTCTATTTTTATCCTCTCGTGGGGATGAGTCATAGCTTGGGATTGGGAAATCTCCTTTATTCATTTGGAATTTGAAGAAGTCGAAATGAAAGAAAGTAGAACGTCACGTGAAATGGCCGGAAATATGATTAAGTATGGTATGATATTTGATAGTGATGTGACATCCCATCACACCATCACTTCACAATGCGCATACATACATGTACACACATACATGTACATACATACATGACAGTGACAATGACAGTGTTCTATTTTTACAGCTCGATCCTTACCTCAGTGAGTGTAGAACCCCCCCCCCCCCCCCCCCCCCCTGGGGGACTTACCCAGCCTGGAGTAAGGGAGAAATTTTAACTCCAAAACGCCATTCCTTTTTTTTGCAAAATTTGACAACCAGTTTTATTTTATAAGATTTTCTGTATTTGTTGAGTCCAATGAAGCATTTCAAAAGTTGTCTCCCACAAGATAGTAGGCACATTAAAATATATCAATATATACGGTTAGTATGATTATCATTCTAAATTGTATTACCGACTTTTGACCTCCCCCCCCCCCCCTCCAAAAAAAATCATAGATCCTTAATATTGACCTCTGGCTTCCAAATCCTGGATAAGGAGTTAAGAACCCTTCCCACCTCCCCCCCCCCCCACACACACACACACCCACATATACATATACATATACATATATATATATATATATATATATATATATATATATATATATATATATATATATATATATATATATATATATATATATATATATATATATACATATATATATTTATATATATACATACATATATATGTATATATACACACACATATATATATATATATATATATATATATATATATATATATATATATATATATATATATATATATATATATATATATATATATATATATATATATATATATCTATATTATAAGAGAGGAGGCTCAATCCTTTGAAACGCATGATCTCCGTTGCCGCGCCTGTTTGCCGAATTCTGAGTTGGCAGTTTGGTGGACGAGTGTATCTAGATGGTTCTTAGCGTAAACATATTTCAAAATGATTTACAAAAAGGTGCTTTTGATGCTGATTTCACAATCTCGAGCGCGGCCGGGTTTGGTATGACCACCCGGCGATAGATGGTACTACCGATATCAAACTTCTGCTTCCACAGTGGGGTTACACTGCACGAACTTTGTTGGTTGTACGGTGGCAGAAGTGCGCTGACTGTAGTAGCGTTAAGCCTACCCGGGTGACCAAATGGAATTAGAGCATGTATAGAAAGGGTTGAGGCGGCAAAGACCCTGGACATTGCCTGCATGGGCGCTTTAGCGTCCGGACAAACCCCATGGGGGAAACACAGACAAGGTCAGAATGCTTGGACAGAGAACAAACCCAGACGGTTCAGCATACCACGGTGGCGCATGGGTAATAACATGCATATTTGAGCTTAAGACAAATCCGGACTTCTCCATAGTTCAAAACATGTTTTTAAGACAACCAGTTTATAGGCTACGCGGGCTGAAATAGACACCATTTGAAAATTATCATTATCAAAATAACTTGAAAATTGTGACGAAATTTAATGTCTATGTAAACTTACAACTACATCATGCCGTTACCGCACTTTTCAGAAAATGAAAGGTTAGTTTGAAAAAAGTTACAGCCACTAAAAAGTTATAAAACCCTTTTTATATAGCAACTTTGATAAGCATTTTTATAAAAATCAAAGGATCAAATACAAGTATCTACTTATATATACATATATATATATATATATATATATATATATATATATATATATATATATATATATATATATATATATATATATATATATATATATATATATATATATATATATATATATATACATATATATATATATATATACATATATATATATATATATATATATATATATATATATATATATATATATATATATATATATATATATATATATATACATATATATATATTTATACATATATATATAAATATATATATATATATAAATATATATATATATATATATATATATATATATATATATATATATATATATATATATATATATATATATATATATATGTGTGTGTATATATATATATATATATATCTGTGTGTATATATAGAGAAATAGAGAGGGGGCAGAGAGAGAGGGGTGACAGAGGGAGAGAAAGAGAGAGGGGGCCGAGCGAGAGAGAGGCAGAGAGATAGAAACAGATGGGGCATAGAGAAAGAGAGAGAGAGAAGGGGGCAGAGAGAGGGGCAGAGAGAGAAATTGAGGGGGGGGGAGGGAGAGAGGGCAGCGAGAGAGAGAGGAGGGTATAGTGAAAGAGAGAGAGAGAGGGGCAGAGAGAGGGAGAGAGGGGGACTGAGAGAGAGAGGACAGAGAGAGAAATAGAGACGGGGCAGAGAGAGGGCAGCGAGAGAGAGGAAGAGAGAGAGAATGAGGGGACAGAGAGAGAAAGAGAGCGGGCAGAGTGAGAGAGGTAGAGGGAGAGAGCAACAGTGATATGGAAAGAGAGAGGGGGCAGAGAGAGGGGGGGGGGGCAAAAGAGAGAGGTGCAGAGAGAGAGGGAGGGGGCAGTGAGAGAGAAAGAGAGAGGGGGACAGAAATAGGGAGCAGAAAGAGAGAGAGGGAACAAAAGAGAGAGAGAGAGGGGCACAGGGAAAGGGGGACAGAGAGAGAGGTGGCAGAGAGAGCGAGAGGGCGGGGCACAGGTAGAGGGGCACAGAGAGAGAAAGAGAGGGTGGGGCAGAGATAGAGAAAGAGAAAGGGGGCAGAAAGAGGGGCTGAAAGAGAGAGGGGGACTCTCTCTCATGGATGTATTGGTGGTCTGATATGTTTGCCATTATAAGAAATTTCATGGTTTCCGTCCGCAGGACGGGTACTTTTCTAGTATATTATAAGAGAGGAGGCCCAATCCTTTGCAACGCATGATCTCCGTTGCCGCGCCTGTTTGCCTAATTCTGAGTTGGCAGTTTGGTGGACGAGTGTATCTAGATGGTTCTTAACGTAAACTAATTAAAAAAAATTAAACAAAAAGGTGCTTTTGATGCTGATTTCTTATCCTCAAGCTCGGCCGGGTGTGGTATGACCACCCGGCGATATATAGTACAACCGATATCAAACTTCTGCTTCCACAATGGGGTTGCACTGCACGGACTTTGTTGGTTGTCCGGTGGCAGAAGCACGCACACTGTAGTAGCGTAGCTTACCCGGGTAATCAAAGGGAACCTGGGCATGCACCGAAAGGGTTTTGGCGGCATGGACACAATGGACAATGCCTGCACCGGCGCTAAGAGCGTACGGACACATCCCTTGGGAAAAACACAATCAAAGGTTGTGCGCTTAGAGAGAGAGAGCATTTGAACAAACCCAAACAATTCAGCATACTACGGTGGTGCATGGGTAACATGCATATTTGAGCTTACGAAAAATTCGGACTTTTCTATAGTTCCAAAAAATGTTTTCCATACAGCCAGTATATAAGCTACCCGCCTTTAAATAGATACAATTTGAAAGTTATCTTTATCAAAATAAATTGTGATGGAACTTAATGTCTATGTATATTTTATAGAACCACCTCATGCCCATACCTCACTTTGGGTATGCTTGGAATTAATCCGTGTTTGAACGAAGATTGTGCCTCCTTTGGAATATGTTTTCCTTCAACAATTATTGAAATAGTATTGTTTTTACATTTCCTTAACAATCATAGCGTAGCAGCTCAAAGAAAAGCCCTTTTTTATCTATTTATCATTTTTTGGGGGGGAGGGGGAGGATATCCACATAAACATATCATTTGGAAACAATTTGTGGGTAGAATCATACCAAAATGCTTACTGGCCAACTCATACACATTCTTTCCACGTTTTTTTTCGTATCTGGACTTTATTCCCAAAATCTTTTATTGATAGCATATACATATATATATACCCGGTATATATATATATATATATATATATATATATATATATATATATATATATATATATATATATATATATATATATATATATATATATATATATATATATATATATATATATATATATATATATATATATATATATATGATTATATTTAGCACCTAACCTGCGGAACTTAGGTCAATTAATATTCATGTGCAGCTTTAAAACAACATAGGAAGTTATCAACAGACGTGTAAAGAGTACTGAATTCCGCAAATTGGAAAAATAAAGAATATTTCTTTTAATAAATGTTTTAAACTATTTACGATTTTGACAAATTTATATATGAACTGACCACATTTATTCAATCAAATAACTTGCAAATGTTTAGTTGGCCAATTATGCTAAGCAGATTACTGTGTTGCACTTTTATTGAAATTGCATTATTGCCAAGAGAGAATCCAGCGCAGTGAACGATCGCGAGCTTTCTCTCACGACATTCTTCAACTCCAATTAGGTTTGGGTGCGTGATGAGAATGGCAATGGGGGCTAAGGGTATGTAGGTGGTGTTCGCCGATTACTACGGCACCCGTCACTACGAAAGCAAGCAAAGCTACGAATTGTTATATCATAGTTCGTGTAGAATGCATTAGAGTCTACCATTCAAGTGTAAGAGGTTTATACATCTGTGTTTCCTCCTCTAACCTACCCCATTAATGATCTTAGCTTTAAAAAGTTGTAAACGAGTCTGTAAATCATACCGAATGACAAAAATTCATAAATGATATCTTTCAACAGGAAGAACCAAATTAGGACAGGTGTAAATGACATATCGTATGTCATATTTTATATTAAACTTACTAAACGAAAATTGTTTTGAGTAGAAATGATTAGAATTCGTCATGAGTGATATGATAAATGGACACCACCCCACCACCACCTTTCCAATACCGGTTTGACAACTTATCTATCAATGGCATATTTGTTTACCAAGCCTCTTGAATTATTGATCCATAGGTTAGGTAGCCCTAAGTGTGTGGTTGCAAGGATATCTGGGTGCCCTGATATTTTTGACGTAAAAAGAAATTTTGTGGTTACCGTCCGTAGGACGGGTACTTTTCTAGTATATATATATATATATATATATATATATATATATATATATATATATATATATATATATATATATATATATATATATATATATATATAAACCTTCATAGCTTGTATGATCCCGCAATCATACCTGTATGACGGTGACAACGTTTACCTCGTGTAGGTAAAGTGGATTCTGTAAGTAGTGCACAGATATTTCATCAAGGCGTATCGCTCTTCCTTCACCAATATTAAAAATTACAGTAACTATATAATAAAATATTAGAAGGGTGTTCAGGAGAAACAAAGGTACCAAATAAACATGAGAAAAAATGAAAGATATACAGCCATTAATATCGGGGATTGACCTCAATGGCCTTAAGGGATATTTGCTCCTGAAGCATGTGATCAAGAGACCAGATGATGTATCACATAGGCTCCGTGTTGGTTAAAGAACATATCAACAATCAACTGGAGCACCTTGAGAATGTCTTTTTTTCTATCTCTAGATCTCTCAATTCACTTTATCGCGCGCCACTAAAAGCATTTCAGAACAAATATTTTCCCAAATATTCTGGTGGAGCATGCTTGGACAATGTAGTCTTCTTGCACGCTGTCATTGACGCACTACACACACATGGATGCATTTGCACCTTAATTTTAAATCCTATGAGTCAAATGTGCTCCTGTCTGGAAATGTCTAGCCTTGTCCGTGTCTTGCAGGTACTGGCACCCGCAGGAATAGAGGGAGGAATGTGAATGCGTTCTTTGATCAGGGGAAAAACGTAAAGGTAGACTCGGCTCCTAGTGCCCCTAGTTCCCTTCCGAGTTGACCAAGCAGTGTGGTGTAGTCCCGGGGAGGGGGGGAGGGGGGCACTTCGGTATTAAGGGGGGGGGGGGGGGGGGCGCATACGCTCGTTATCAAAATTAGAAAATACCCTTAAAGCACTGACTTCTGGCCAAAAAAAGCACCCTTAATTTTAAATAACGCTGACTTTTTCCACTAAAAAACACCCCTCCTTTTAGCAAAACACTGACATTGGATGAACGGGAACACGTATTTTAACTTTAGATGTATTAATCCTCTGCCTGTTTAGCGGCAGCAGACTCGGACGCCCACGCCCGGGAGCCCACGTCACTTCGGGAGTCACTCGGGGTCAGAGCCGTGTGTATTTCGTGGATTGTAAGGGGATTTTCACCCCCATACTTCGTACCTGGGTACAAAAAAGTACCATTCTTTTACAAAATCGCGGACATGCGGGGGTCTTAAAAAGACCCCTTCTTCCGCGGAATACGTAACGCGGGTGAGGCCCCCCTCTGTGCCTGAGTGAACCCCCCCTCCCCCCCCCCCCCCCCACCCGGGGGTGTAGTGCCAGGTATGGTAGATAGATGGCACCACCTGGTCCTCTGGTCTCGAAACAGGGGCGCGAGAGATGACTTCATAGTGGCTAAGTTGTTTGTTAAGGGTCATTCGAGATGTATGTACTTCACTGGGCTGAGCATACACACTTTCCCCCATATTCCGAACGATATGGACCATCACTGAGCTGAGTACTAGTAGGACCAATTATCACAGAACGTCGGAAAGGCTAGTTGCACACAATACAAACTGTTTTTCTTTTCTCCCTATATAATTCACCAAAACATGGTCATCCCTCTGTAATAATCTTTCTTCCCCATTTGAAAAACGTAAATGTCCATTTAAGATCACCATGCAGTTTTTCATGTTTTTTTACCTTCATATCTTACACTCTGCATCGATAGTTAAGTGTGTTTTCGTATTTCTCGTGAGAAGATATTTCAGGCTATGTGTACCTTGTCTTAGATGACCAAACACAAGTGGATTCGAAACCAGCCAGTCAACCTGAACATGCTAGCCTCAACCAGTGTCAACTAATAGCCCCATATTAGCCCAAAATTGGTAATAAAACGCTTTATATATTTACCCCCCCCCCCCCCTCTGTAGCATTTGCGGGTGGGTAAAGAAAACGTTTTTTTTTTAATTTTTGACGCAGACAGCTGAAAGCTGTGCCGCCTATTTTTGTATAATATAAATATGGTATAGACATTCTGGTCAAGGCAGTATTCGTTGTACATACTATATATAGATAGAAGAATACATTTTACACAGTCAATATTTGAAGTGTGCTCATTTTTCATTGCTCAGTGTGTCAGTGTGACTTTCTCCTTTTTACTTTAAAAAAAAATGAGATTCTGGTGAGGATTGGATCGAATTTTGGATCCCTTAGTAGAATTTGTACATCACTAAGATAAGTAATTCTAGCCGAGAGCCAAACGAAACCGCAAACAAATTATACCAGTCAACTATCTCTTCCCAAATACAAGCTGCTATGTCACATTCACAAAATTTGTGCAACATACTTTCCTCCTCTATGTTGCAATAATCACATGTGCTGGAAGACGCAATACCATATTGACAAAGAAAAAAATGTTTATTTACCCTACTCAAAAGATTGGATGAAGTTTGTGTTTGGTCATTTAAGTCAAAAGACGATCATGTAAAAAATCTTTTTATCCTCTTTCACACCTACACCATCGTATAAAACACCTAGAACCTGTATGAATTGCTAGTGCCTCGCTGGTAGTGATAAAGCTTAGATAAATGATATATATAGTCATTGCCGACTTTCATCTTTGATACCGCGACTGACCTCATCTCTGAGATGGAGAAAGCAGTTGTCGTAGCCAGAAAGATCATGCGTGTCTCAGCCCATCTTAAACCTTGTATAGAGGGAAGACGATGAAAATAACATTTATCAAAATATTGAGAAAATTAATCTAAAAAGCGATGGTTTCCTTTAACAGGTTCAATAAAATAATAAGAGTCGTCCCATGCGAGCAGTTTTACTTGCATTAGTTCTTCAGTGAGGCGTTAGGTGGCCACAGTAAAACACGGTCTGCACGGTCTCGGTACCGCGCACGTTATGTGGACAAGTTTTTGTCTCTGACGTCACGACATTGCAGTCTCGTACCTAAACGTTAACTTTCGTGAGTTGCTGTGAGAGTTGAGAGTAGAGGAAACCATCCGCTTGTCATGAACGTTTAGACACAGACAATCACTCCTTTCGGTCGGTAAACTTTACATTTTGTGAGGTAAGTATTCCAAGAAACCATTAATGTATCAGATAGCCGAAACAGTTAACTTAGGGAGGTATTTGAGATTCTTTTTGTCCAATTCATTTTGATCGACCGCCATTTTGAATTGTATGTCTACACTGAAACCCTTCACTTTTGTGCCGTCATTCAAGATCTGACAGATGCGGGATCCAAGTTACTTCTCCGCACGTACCCTGTTTTCTGCACCATTTTCAACCACGTAGAGTATTCGTCCTGTTTTCTTCCCTCAAAATCGATACATGGATTCGATTTTCATTTTGAGCCTAGAAGCAGCCTGGCCAGTTGTCATGAAATTCATTCCCCTTTCCACTTTTGAAGGAAGTCAGTTCAGTTCACAAACTACAGATTATTTGTAACACAATTGAATAGTTTTTAGATGTAATTGTGTGATTACACTGTTATTTAAAACCGAACCCCTCATCATCGGAAAACATTTATTGTAGAAACAATTCCATCTGAAGCTCAATCTCATGTTTGTTATTTATATTGTCCAGAAAAAAGGCAGAACAACAATTGTGCAATGTGCTCACAGAGGTACCCTCACAGATGGGTCATTAATTTAAACCTCTCTATTCTAGTTTGAGCAACTCTTAATTCCGGTACGTGGCTGTTGTTTACCATATGCTATCTATTGGCCTGTACCAAAGTTAGAGATCAGAGCATTTTAAAATGACAATGTACACCATAGCGATCATATATTCAGCTTGACCCCCCACCCCCAAACAAACCATTCATTTCTTAATTGGTGCAAAATTGGTATTAAAAGCATAAGGATTTAAAGAAAATATAATTGCTTTATTTAGAGTATTGGTGGAATTTTGAAATCTACTACAATGTTTTTTCTTCATGGTCCTATTAAAAGGGTATCATTCCCATAGAATCATAAACACATGTCCTGAAAGACTGAAGTTATTACTCATTGTCAATTAATATGTGCCAACTTACTTCCCCTCTACTTATCATTTATATTGCTGTTAAACCCTGTATGTTATATTTTGAATTGTTATTTTGCAGTCGGCCAAGAGCCCTGGCAGCTCGTGTTTACTATGTAAAATTATTACCGACTTGAAATAAAGATTATCTATCTATCTATCTATCTATATAGAAAGGGAACACATAGAAACTTTGTGGTAAAATATTATTTTTTTGTTGGTCAAGCTTGTATATAATCATATCATAATTTCGGCTGTGATTGACTAAGTGGTACTATTTACCTTTCCCCCCCACCTCGTCTTTCTGGCCGTTGAAGGCTTCAGATACATGTTTGCAATAAAGTTAATTGTCCATGAAGATGACAGCCCTTATTTTAAAAATGAACCTGTCCATGCTAGTTAATCTACCATTTCTCAGGTAGTGTAGATGTATTTATTACTCAGGATCATACTTTCCCAGGGCTCCAGGAGCATATGCCCCTAGAATTTGTGTTAGGCCCCTTGATTTTTCAGACATGGGGGCTTTTGGGCCAATATTATTATGTAAATTATAACCATAAATCCTGTTTTTGATCCCCTAGCCTGAAATCTAACTAAGTGTCGGTAGCAGGCGCTTACCCTGGTCTTGCCTGTCTTTTGGATGTAGACAGTTTCCTGAAAAGCTCCTTTTTGGATAAGCAAGATTTTGACTTTTTAATAATAACTAATAACAGGGTTCGACTTTCCTAGGGGCCCATGGGCATATGCCCCTAGATTTTGCTGTGAGCCCCTACATTTTTCTGACTAGGGCCTCAATATAGCTTGTGGGGCATTTCACAGTAATTGGTCCGCAGACCTCAAATTTTCAAAATGGATTTATGATATTCTTTCAACTTAGTTAAAAAAGAAAACATTCTACGGTTCATGAATCTATGATTATTTTTTTTCTGACTTAAGTATATTTGGAGATATCGCAGTTTTAATCCAAAGTTCTGTATTCCACAGGGTGCGAACGGGACATTTGAAAATTTGAGATATTTCAACTATATTTCTATATTTTTACTAATCACTTTAGCAGACATGATAATTTATGGCTATGTAATCAAATGATTAACGAAAAATAGTAGAAATATTTCAAAAGCATACTTTAATGGCCTGTCCTAGATGCAGATGTCCCGTTCGCACCCTTTCAACTTCCAAAAGTTTTGATATCTTCAAAACTAGACATGTCATTTAAAAATCAATAAGGAATCTCCTCCTATCCACTATATACTACATTATAAGTTATTAGAAATGTGTATTAACTCAACATATAGCAGTGAATTACAACTTTTAAAAAAGGGTGCGAACGGGACAATATGGTTGCGAACGGGACACTTTGTGTGTTATTTCCATAATTGAACTCCCTCTCTTCATACAGAAGATCACTGTACTTTTGAATAAAGTTATCTGAGTATATAAGTTCGAAATGGAATCAATATTTCTGCAAATATCATTAGTTTTACTAGATTTATGGTCTCATACCTTTTTGGGAGGCTCTGAACTCCTGCTTCGAAGGGTTTACTAGGTATTCACCATTTCACCTCAGTGTATGGATACGATGGATACTTAGAGGGATATTAGCTGCTATTGATGAAGAGTAGCTTTTTAGTTATGGTTTATATGCTTGTATTAGCTTCTTATTTGCTTGAAAAGGGTGATTATATATACCTAAATGAAGTAATATTATCTGGATTTTATATATTAGAAAGTCACATCGAAATTAGATGGATCTTCATAAAATACTACTGTGCTGAAAAACAACCCCTTATGTATGATGAATTCTGGTAATATGATGATAGTATTTACATGTGTAGAAGAGTCAATTCATGTTTTGTTTTTTAAATACATGGTAGCCTTCAATTTTGAGTGCATTATCAAGAATGCTTTGAGTTGAAATTCTGCTCCGTACTTTCAGCAGGTACCTTCAATAACAGAAAATTTTAATTCTCCCTTGTATCAGCATAAATTAATACTTAAAAGGGTTTTTCTGCTGCTAAGCTTGGTATAATATCCTAATCTGATGGTTTAAGTTATTTTCCGAGTGATTTCTTGGTAAAAAGACGTGTTTTCTTCATGGGACAAAAGTGTCCCGTTCGCACCAACCCCGTTCGTAACCGACTTCGCATGATAAATATCAAAATTTCTCTTTCATAAAGCATGTTTCTGGAAAACAAAGATAATCATGGTGTGCACAAGTATTTTGGTGATCTAGTCATGCTACTTATACAGGTGTAGAGTTGGTAACAAAGCAGAGATTTTTAAAGTAGCGAATTATAAAAAAAATGTCACGTCATAAAATTTCAATTTTTTTCCCTTTAGCAGCATAAATATATGCTTAAAAGGGTATTTCTGTTGCTTAGCTTGGTATAATATCCCAAATCTGATGGTTTTAGGTATTTCCCTTATGATTTCTTGATAAAAAGACTAGTTTTTCTTCATGGGACAAAAGTGTCCCGTTCGCACCCGTCCCGTTCGCAACCGACTTCACATAATAAATATCAAAATTTCTCTTTCATAAAGCATGTTTCTGGAAAACAAAGGTAATCATGGTGTGCACAAGTATTTTGGGGATCTAGTCATGCTACTTCTACAGGTGTAGTGTTTGTAACAGAGCAGAGATTTTGAAAGTAGTGAATTATTCAAAATGTCACGTCATAAAATTTGAAATTTCTTCCTTCTATGAGCATGAATGACATGCTTAAAAGGGTTATTCTGCTGCTAAGGTTGGTATAATATCCAAATCTGGTGGTTTTAGGTATTTTCCTAGTGATTTCTTGGTAAAAAGATTAGTTTTTCTTCATGCGACAAAAGTGTCCCGTTCGCACCCGTCCCGTTCGCAACCGACTTCTCATGATTAATATCAAAATTTCTCTTTCATAAAGAATGTTTCCGGAAAACAAAGATAATCATGGGGTGCACAAGTATTTTGGTGATCTATTCATGCTACTTATACAGGTGTAGTGTTTGTAACAGAGCAGAGATTCTGAAGTTAGCAAATTATTTTAAATCTCATGTCGCAGAGGTGTCCCGTTCGCACCCTGTCTTTTTTTTAAACATAACTCTTTATTTTGAGAACGGATTTTAAAAATTGAAGTAGGTATAGAAAGCAATAGGTGGAACGGTTCATATGGAGTGAAAATGAATGATTTCAAATAAGTTGTTAAAGAACTATCCAGTGTTTTCTTCTGCAAATTGTCCCGTTCGCACCCTGCGGCTTACCGTGAAATGCCCCTTGTATATTAACCAGAAATCCTTTTTTTGACCAATAATTCTTAGCAAAAGGTCTTTTCGGGCCCCTAGCCTAAAATCTAAGTGTCAGACCCTGAATAACCAAATATTTTCCTATCGAACCATCATGACTGAAGTGTGAAGTGCCCTTTTGACACAATAGGCTATTGAATGTAGTTGGTATTTAAGGTTTTGAAGTAGATCAGTAGCTAAATCAGGACGGGCAGAAATTGTGGCATTGCTGTTTTAGACAGGCATTTTAAAAATCCTAATCCTGGGAAAGACCCGGGTCAGGCAGTAGGGCTGTACACTGGTCACTGATATTAGCAACTTGCCGAATACTGCACAAAAAACACTGCTGCATACTAACTTGTTTCGATTCATAACATATCAGTATTTTGCAAAACTAAAACACCCCTCAAATGGCTGATAAGTACTAGTTATTAGAAAATTCAGCGGAAAATAATACTTTTAAAGCTGCAATACTTTTAAACTTGGGAGGTACCATATAGCCACCATTGAAACACTAGTGTTGTTAATGTAAGTCCCTTACGCAACACAATTACACAGAAAATGGTTGTCAATAGGACTGTCATCGATACCGGCGGTATCGATGGATCGCTGGCGAAGCCCTAGCGATAATCGATACGTCAGAAATGCTGGGGTATCGATTCGCTATAAAAAATAATTAAAAACTGGTTGGATACGTTGCAACTCGCGAAAACTGCCGTAACCAACCAGAAATCTTTTTTTAAAAAGTCCAAATAAGCGAGAACTTACCTCAATTCAAAAACGGAAGTTGAATTGAGGACTGACGATCTCTGGCGCACTACTGCGCAGGTCACCGCAATGCATTGTGGGGTCCCGTCAAGACGATAACGGGCGAAGACATATCGGCGCTAATGGCGAGATCGCAAATTGTAGGTAGATTTTAGTTATTGTTAGAGGCGGGGATTGCTGGGGAATGAAAATTTAATGTGTGAAAAGCGAATGGCATATAAGCCAAAAACCAAGCGTGAGAAAATTTCTAGTGTGAATCGATAGCGAATCGAATCGAAGTGCCGTATCGGTAAATATCTTTTCGATTATCGAATCGCTAAAAAGTCCTTAGTGATGACAGCCCTAGTTGTCAAAGCATTAAACTTATTTCGGGCAAGTAAAAGTCATAAACTACTTGCCCGGCATGGTAAGTTAGTTCTAAAAGTTATGTTGGTGCCTGCTTCTCTGGATGTTTATAACGACAGAAATTGATGTTTTAGATTTCTGTCAGTAACTACACTAAGTGGGCACTTAACATAGTTTCAGATACCGATAGCAATACCGTTAACATACTGTACCATTTTGATTGGTACTGGTTATGGTACCATACCTCTTCACCCATCACAGTATGCAGGGTGCAACATAGCGTTGCAAAACATGAATTTCTGAGCGGGGCAATCTGCCCCAAAAATTGACTTGCCCCTATGGCACTTCCACTTGCCTAGCCACTCTGTCAAACAAAGGTGGGATTGGACTTTACTTGCCGAGCTGGGCAAGTCAGGTTCTGGTTCAGTTTGCCCCATTGCTGTTTTTTTAGGGCAAGCTACCCCTAAAGTTTACTTGCCCTGCCATCACTTCCACTTTCCCTGCCACTATGTTTAAAAACAAAGGTGAGTCGCATTGTGAGGTCTCTGTCCGAAACATTACTTGCCATGCAGGGCGAGTTAGCTTGTCCGATTGCTGTTTTTGTCAAATTCATGGGGCAGGTGGTTATGGTGCATGCTGTGCATATTTTCCAAAATTCGTCTAATTAAAACTGAAGGTATTTGTGATAGTTGATTGAGAGGCAGAGCGTGCTGACTGCTGAGCTGTGTTTGTTGTGTTTGGCCAGAGATGCCAGGTACCAGGCATGAATTATTTAGGCCCCAGAATGGATTGGCTTGGAGTCGATCATCCAAAGAATGATCTCACTGTGCAGTGGTTATTCTATTCAAGATCAATGGAACTAGGTGGCTCTCTTCATGAGTGGCACTGATTCAGGGGTGCAACCTTGTACAAAAATTCCCCTATAATCCCATTTGTTAATGAGGGTCTAACACTTACAGGGCTTGACACTAACAGTGTTCAAACCGCTGGACCTGGGCCAGTAAAAATTCCCATAATGGATTCGGGCCAGTAAAACAATGTTCAACTGGTCCTACAGGGCCAGTAAACATCAGGGGACATTCTTGTTTTAAACAAGTTTGCCCCCACATCAGGTGGAGAGATGCCCCTATAACCTCATGGGTTTATTAGGGTCTAGCATTTAGATTTCAGGTTAGGGCCCAAAAATGTCAGGACTTTGCTAAAAACTAGTGACCATCAAAAACAGTTTCTGGTTATGTACATACTATTTTGGGCCCTGAGTCTGAAAAATCTAGGGACCCACAGCAAAATCTAGGGATATATGCCCCTGGGAAAATTGAACCCAGGTCAAGATCAGGGTCTTAGCCGATATTTGGAAACAGGGTGTCCAAATAGAGGTTTCATAGACTTTTGCGTGTCCAAAGTGTGGTACAAAATACATACTACTAATAAGATCGAGCGATTGAAGGCAAGTTCGATTGATCGGAACTCGGCCCAAAGCGAGCTGAGCAATCGAGTTTGCGATCAATCGACCCACCACTAAATACAAATGAAGCATGACTTTCCTTCATATTTTGTATTCTTTACATTCCTCTCTTGCCCAGTTTAATGATATGAATGAACCATGTTTTCCCTGTGTATTTTGTATCAAATTAATTATATTTGTTCCTCTCTCTCTCTGCAGTGTCATAGGATGAGCAGGAGAAGATCAACTGCTGACGTCCAGTGAGCACCTCCCTGACCCTCGACCTTTGACCTCCGTGCACTTGACCAAGTGCTGCATCTCCGCGCTTGCGGCGCTGAAAGGATAAAGCCGAGTGGTGTCCACCGAGGCAGCAGCAAAATGGCCGGTCCGTCCTCACGCGGATCCAACCCACACGGTCTCAAGCAGATCGGTCTCGACCAGATCTGGGACGATCTGAGGTCGGGGATCGAACATGTCTACACACAGCAGGCCATGGGGCGCAGGAGGTTCATGGAGCTATACACGTATCCTTTCACACACATCCATAGTCATAGCCGGCAGCAGTGTCTTAGCCAGGATTTAGAAACTGGGTGCCTAAAATTGACAGTTTTAAAATTTTGGGGCGTCCAAATTTTTAAGGGGGATCACAATATACTCATATTTCAACCATAAACATACATGTATAAATTCATCAGAATAAGGTATGATATCATTAAACAATGTCATGGGAATTATAAGGAGATGAAAAAATTCAATTATGAGATTGAGAGTTTTAGAAATTCCACACAAACAATTGGGTGTCCTGAGGGGTTCTTTTTAAGGGTTTGGGTGTCCAAAAAGGCACCCAAACGCCCTGCTGGCTAAGACAATGGCCGGCAGGGCATCTGGGTGTCATTTGGACACCCACTCAAACCCTCCAAAATCACCCTTCAGGACACCCCCCAAAATTTGTAAGGAATTTCTGAATCATAGTCTTAGCCAGCAGGAAGTCTGGCCGTCATTTGGACCAACAAACCCTCAAAAATCACCATTTAGAACACCCCTATATTTTTTGTGAGGAATTTCTTAAAATGCCAATTTCAAGCATTTAATTGAATATTTCTTCAACACTTATAATTCCCATGGCATTGTGTTTGGACAATATGCCTTATTTCATGTTATAATCAATCTGCCATCATTAGTTTGTCATTTTATTTGCCAATACTGAAAAGAATTTTCAATAGTAACTGTAAGATGCTGAGAAAACTTCAATTGTCCTTGTATTTTAGGGATCTTTGATCATAGGGCGATACTGGTAGAAATGATACATATTACTTGCTTTGTGCAGTTTTACAAAACCGAATCATAATTAATTCAATTAGTGGAATTTAAAGAAATTATGTCAGTAATTGAATAAAATAAAATGGATGTTAACGCCAGCTCTACTCGAACACATTGTGTTGGATTCCTTAACCCGTGTTCAGTCATGTATATGATTACTGCACCAGTGTCCACCAATCGAACCAGGGCCAGCCCTCCAGAGGCCCCTCCTCCAAATCCAAGAAGTCACAGCCCACCGGCGGAGCACAGTTCGTGGGCCTAGAGCTCTACAAGAGACTCAAAGAGTTCCTCAAAAACTACCTGGTCAATCTACTCAAGGTAATACACAATATCAATGATATTAGATATATGATATTAATATATGTGTGTGTGTATGTAATCCTCTTTTGGTAATGTAACCGTAGACAGGATATTTACTTTTTGCCTATAGCAAATAGACAAGCAAACAACAAACAAATAATTTCAACCTTAAAAATTAACAGATATTTGGCAAAATTGCAGTGAAGCTTATTTTAAATTAGTTCTGATATTATTTGTGTGTGCAGGATGGCCAGATTTAAAAAAATTAACATCGATCTTTGAAGAAATTACACTGAACCTTTCCCCGTTATTTCAGGATGGCCAGGATCTGATGGACGAGCAGGTGCTGAAGTTCTACACCAAGCAGTGGGAGGAGTACCAGTTCTCCAGCAAGGTCCTGAACGGCGTGTGCGCGTACCTCAACAGGCACTGGGTACGCAGAGAGTGCGATGAGGGCCGGAAGGGAATATACGAAATATATTCAGTAAGTCTTACTCTTACTTTATCAATACCTGGGCTAGAAATTAATTATTTTTTCAGGGAGCCCAATTGCATCTTCAATTTAGCCCTGTCAGCTTCATAAATTTTGCTAATGTATATAGGCAACTTCCTTTGCGCAGAGACATCCCGGTAGAAATTAAGTAGGGGTGACATCGATAGTCGCCAAGTTGATGCATCGCTAAATGAGAACCTTTCCAAAGTCACATGGATAAGGCAACCATATCGATGCATCAGAATCAATAAAAATAACCCCCATACTTTACTTTGTACTACGGCTGTCAATCGGGTCAATGTTAACTTTAAGTGTCTGATGATGTTTTATTTTGTTTCAGCTTGCCCTGGTGACTTGGAGAGATAACCTGTTCAAGCCCCTTAACAAACAGGTGACCAACGCTGTGCTAAAGCTGATTGAGAGAGAACGTAACGGAGAGACTATCAACACTAGACTTGTCAGTGGTGTTATCAACTGTTACGGTACGTCCTAACCCTCTACCCTCACATCCCTACACTTAG
Source organism: Maea johnstoni (assembly GCA_963942565.1). Classification (NCBI taxonomy): domain Eukaryota; kingdom Metazoa; phylum Annelida; class Polychaeta; order Spionida; family Magelonidae; genus Maea; species Maea johnstoni. The sequence goes on along the minus strand of OZ012689.1, from coordinate 11,887,515 downwards.
TAATCATGTTATAAGCATTTCTGTTACTGTATACTGTGTTAAACTGATCGAGAGAGAATGTAACGGAGAGACTATCAACACTAGACTCGTCAGTGGTGTTATTATACAAATATGCCATGCCAGTGGGGGTAACATGATGGAATGTTTCCCCGAGGGAGGATGGTTTTCCCTCGGGCTCCGCCCTCGGGAAAACCATCCTCCCCAGGTGAAACATTCCATCATGTTACCCCCACTGGCATGGCATATTTGTTTTATTATACCGAACAAACCCCATTTGTAATCTAAACAAAGCAAGGTCACAGATGACTGGTGATTCACACATTCCCCGCTAGGCGTCGCTAGTGGCAACGGGCAACATGAAGCCCTCACTGATGGCATCAGGCAACATGATGATTGTTCACTGTTAAGTCAGCCAATCACGGCTTACGATCTTCAAGTGAGGTATAATAAAAACTGTTACGGTACGTCCTAACCCTCTACCCTCACATCCCTACACTTAGTAATCGTGTTATAAGCATTTCTGTTACTGTATACTGTGTTAAACTGATCGAGAGAGAATGTAACGGAGAGACTATCAACACTAGACTCGTCAGTGGTGTTATCAACTGTTACGGTACGTCCTAACCCTCTACCCTCACATCCCTACACTTACTAATAGTAATATAAGCATTTCTGTTACTGTATACTGTGTTAAACTGATCGAGAGAGAACGTAACGGAGAGACTATCAACACTAGACTCGTCAGTGGTGTTATCAACTGTTACGGTACGTCCTAACCCTCTACCCTCACATCCCTACACTTACTAATAGTGTTATAAGCATTTCTGTTACTGTATACTGTGTTAAACTGATCGAGAGAGAACGTAACAGAGAGACTATCAACACTAGACTCGTCAGTGGTGTTATTATACAAATATGCCATGCCAGTGGGGGTAACATGATGGAATGTTTCCCCGAGGGAGGATGGTTTTCCCTCGGGAAAACCATCCTCCCGAGGTGAAACATTCCATCATGTTACCCCCACTGGCATGGCATATTTGTTTTATTATACCGAACAAACCCCATTTGTAATCTAAACAAAGCAAGGTCACAGATGACTGGTGATTCACACATTCCCCGCTAGGCGTCGCTAGTGGCAACGGGCAACATGAAGCCCTCACTGATGGCATCAGGCAACATGATGATTGTTCACTGTTAAGTCAGCCAATCACGGCTTACGATCTTCAAGTGAGGTATAATAAAAACTGTTACGGTACGTCCTAACCCTCTACCCTCACATCCCTACACTTAGTAATCGTGTTATAAGCATTTCTGTTACTGTATACTGTGTTAAACTGATCGAGAGAGAATGTAACGGAGAGACTATCAACACTAGACTCGTCAGTGGTGTTATCAACTGTTACGGACTTACGGTACGTCCTAACCCTCTACCCTCACATCCCTACACTTACTAATAGTAATATAAGCATTTCTGTTACTGTATACTGTGTTAAACTGATCGAGAGAGAACGTAACGGAGAGACTATCAACACTAGACTCGTCAGTGGTGTTATCAACTGTTACGGTACGTCCTAACCCTCTACCCTCACATCCCTACACTTACTAATAGTGTTATAAGCATTTCTGTTACTGTATACTGTGTTAAACTGATCGAGAGAGAACGTAACGGAGAGACCATCAACACTAGACTCGTCAGTGGTGTTATCAACTGTTACGGTACGTCCTAACCCTCTACCCTCACATCCCTACACTTACTAATAGTGTTATAAGCATTTCTGTTACTGTATACTGTGTTAAACTGATCGAGAGAGAACGTAACGGAGAGACCATCAACACTAGACTCGTCAGTGGTGTTATCAACTGTTACGGTACATCCTAAACTTCTAAACAGGCGACACCCTCGCAACCAGGGTCTTATCCAGGATTTGTCCAAACCAGCAATTCCTGAATTTCTACTCGTCCAGATTTATCCACTTAGCTACTTCAAATCCTTATGTCATTTACATTTAATAGCTATTTGTGTCAAAAATGGCTATTTACACAGGATGGGTCCTGGCTAAGTCCCTGACACCCTCACAACCCTAGACTTAGTAGTAGTGTTATAAACATCTGTGATAGTTAGGAAGTACACTTTTTTAGGCCTGTACACAGTGTATAGTAGTTCTATATGCTTTTGTTTAAACTGTTACAGTTGAGCTTGGTTTGAACAAGGATGACCCCACAGCCAAGGGCCCCACACTGAGCGTATACATGGAGCACTTTACAGTAGTTCTATGTCTTCTATATGTTCGTGTTTCGAACTGTTTCAGTTGAGCTTGGTCTGAACGAGGACGACCCCACAGCCAAGGGCCCCACACTGAGCGTATACATGGAGCACTTTACAGTAGTTCTATGTCTTCTATATGTTCGTGTTTCGAACTGTTTCAGTTGAGCTTGGTCTGAACGAGGATGACCCCACAGCCAAGGGCCCCACACTGAGCGTATACATGGAGCACTTTACAGTAGTTCTATGTCTTCTATATGTTCGTGTTTCGAACTGTTTCAGTTGAGCTTGGTCTGAACGAGGACGACCCCACAGCCAAGGGCCCCACACTGAGCGTATACATGGAGCACTTTACAGTAGTTCTATGTCTTCTATATGTTCGTGTTTTTAACTGTTTCAGTTGAGCTTGGTCTGAACGAAGATGACCCCGCAGCAAAGGGCCCCACACTGAGCGTATACATGGAGCACTTAACAGTAGTTCTATGTCTTCTATATGTTTGTGTTTTTAACTGTTTCAGTTGAGCTTGGTCTGAACGAGGATGACCCCACAGCCAAGGGCCCCACACTGAGCGTCTACAAGGAGCACTTTGAGAACCACTTCCTCGAGGACACCGAGCGATTCTACACTCGTGAGAGCTCCGAGTTCCTGCGCCAGAATCCCGTCACGGAGTACATGAAGAAGGGGGAGGCGCGCTTGATGGAAGAGCAGCGTCGCGTGCAGGTCTACCTTCACGAGAGCACACACGACTACCTGGCGCGCGTCTGCGAAAAGGTCCTCATAGAGAAACATCTAGAAATATTCCACTCCGAGTTCCAGAATCTGCTGGACGATGACAAAAATGAAGGTAGGTCCATTCAGTACTAGTGATAGGGTAAAAAAAAAGTTGCATCCACACTCGAACCAAAGTTCAGAAAAATCTTTGTCTTGAGGTCTCAAATGGGTGTTGAAGCTGGATTTAATCTCTGTCACAATCCTGAGTTCCAGAACCTGCTGGAAGATGACAAAAATGAAGGTAGGCACACTCAGTGCAGAAGCTGGATTTAATATCTGTCACACAGATAGGGACGGTTGGATACCATTAAGAGGTACCGGTACTGCTACTGGTATCATTTCAAAAAGTACTGTATTTTACCGTTTCATTCCTTAGCCCTTATGCTGTGGATGGCTATTTGGCCAATACAAAATGATGCAAAAAACCTCATAAATGACTGAAACCCTGGCATATGGGTACTCATCTGAGAGCATTCAGTGGGAGCTTTCCAATGTATACCAACATGACAGGGTTCAGAAGGTTTTCTAAAAAAAAAACTCTGAGTCCTTTTAAGAGGTACCAGTACTGGAACCAGTGTAGTTTCAAAAAGTACCTTATTGTACTGAATGTGCAAATTTTAAGTAGCACAAACACCCTCCTGTTAGGTGAAATTTTTAGCACTCCGAATTCAAGCCTTATACATTATCTGATCCCTCAATTGCCTTGTTTCAGATCTTGGGCGTATGTACCAGTTGGTATCGAGGATCCAGGACGGACTGGGGCAGTTGAAGATCCTCCTGGAGTCTCATATATTTAATCAAGGTCTAGCGGCCATAGAGAAATGTGGAGAGACGGCGCTTAATGTAAGTTTTTGCTGTTGTTGAAGGAAATCTAAAAACAAGGCATTTTTGGTATGTGAATGTAAATTAATCAATTCCGGAAAAATAGGTTGAGAAAACAATGTAGGAAAATGGAGATATATATTTTATCAAGGTCTAGCCCATAGAGAAGTCTGGAGAGACAGCACTTAATGTAAGTTTTTGCAGGAAATATAGACGTAAGATTATCTATTTTGTTCTTTATTGAAATAGTGTCTATATGCAAGGCTGGCGCGGCTTATCTCAATGTTACTGTGCTTCTAATTACATGCAATTGAATAAACAAAAAAAATAAAATAGAAAAGTTCCTACGGGGCCAGTTACTTCTTGAGATAGCATTGAGGCCTGGCAATGATTTATTTCCATTTCATACCATATTGAATTTCATTCTTATATTTTTACAGGATCCAAAAGTTTATGTACAGACTATATTAAATGTTCACAAGAAATACAATGCTTTGGTGATGACAGCCTTCAACAATGATGCAGGATTCGTGGCCTCCTTGGACAAGGTAAGGAAAGGGCTTGTCTCCCTCTCGGAGACCTGCACTATGTGTGGATAACCTGCAAAGATATCTTATCTTTTTACGCTTGGTGCGCTGTACATGATGATGTCTAAGCCATGCTAAAACCTTCAAAAGTCATAATAAACATCCATGAGACTGGTTGCCAATGTGTGTGCTGTAAGTTGATTCCAAAAAATAAACGATGAATGCGTTTTGAAGGCATTCAATTTAGACCGGGTAAAAATGGATAGCCTTTGACTTCTTCAACATTAGACCCCATTTGTGCAATTCGAAATGATCATTTACCAGTGTGTGTTTTATTGTAGGCGTGTGGTCGCTTCATCAACAACAATGCTGTGACGAAGATGGCCAGCTCGTCCAGCAAGTCTCCTGAACTGCTGGCAAGATACTGTGATCTCCTACTCAAGAAGAGGTACGTATCTTATACCCTCTCTTCCTCCATCCCCCCTCTCCCCCCTCTCCCCCCTCTCTCTCTCTCGTCCAGCAAGTCTCCTGAACTGCTGGCAAGTAGGAGTGTCATTGATATGAAATTTTATCGATTTGATTAATCGCTATATTTTTCGATTCGATTCGATTCGATACACCGTAACATGCTCGTTGGGCACAATTAATTACCTAGTATATTGCTCAAAATAAAAAACATTCTTGCTTTTTTAATTCAATCATCAAACAGCAAATCAATGAATCAATTCTGTATTTATTCATTCATCAATTATTATAATCAATCATGATTTATATTAATTTATTTTTATTTCATTTGAATACACACATTACTTAATTTAATTTGTTTATCAATTTACTTTATATTTGATTCAATCTTTAATACCTTTTACAATTCATTTTGTGGCTGTTATTTGTATTAATTTCATCCATAGCCACATTGTATGTCTATATGGACATTCGCTCATTTGAGACACGAACGTTCGAAACGTTCATATCTCGAATACTGCGCAGTACGTTTAGCAAACGTTTCAGACATTGTTGATCTGAACGTGCTGCGAATTCTATGTGCGCAGTACACGGTAGAACTTAACCCCCAAATGTAGCGACATTTGGGGGTAAATTTTGTCGATTCTGTCGCATCGATACGTTTGCTTTATCGATGCGACCATCAACATGGCCTGACTTTTCGGTGCATCGACTTGGCGACTATCGATGACACTCCTACTGGCAAGATACTGTGACATCCTACTCAAGAAGCGGTAGGCAGCTTATGCATAGGCAGCTGGCAAATCCTGAAAAAAAGAGGCAAATTGTTATTAAATTCTCTTACTATTAGACCCATTTCTAATTGCTTGTTTTTGGACTTCTTACAAATAATCATGTAAAGTATGTCTCTCTCTCTCAACTCTCACACCACACTTTCTTTCTCTCTGACTCTCACCCCTGGTGGATTTGACAATATGTTTGATATGTAGGTAGGCTCAGTTCAAAGTGATGTTCTAGAAGACACCTTAAACTGTCATGTCTTAGCAGTTGTTATTTGTTACTTTGATATGACTTTCTCTGTATTTCAGTTCTAAGAATCCAGAAGAAGCAGAATTAGAAGACACGTTAAATCAAGTTGTAAGTATAGCTTTTTGGTACACCACAGTTATTGGTGAGATTAAAGTTGCCATCAGTCTCTGGGACTGGGACTTATGGACGAGATCTTAACCCTTACAATGCTGAGAGTACTTTCGTCCAAAGCACAAGGACGCAAACATGTTTGAAAAACACCCAAACCCTGTCTTGTTGGTATTCATTAGAAAGCTCTCACAGAGTACTCTCAGATGAGTACCTATTTGCCAGGGTTTCGGTCATTTTTTTAGCTTTTTTACGTCATTTTGTATTGGAAAAATTAGCCACCAGCAGCATAAGGGTTAAAAGAGACTGACACTTAGAGATTTCTGGGGGAAAGGCTGCAGTTGAACATACACTATAAAAAGGGTCCTTTGACATTATTCTGTATAAGCAGAACTCTTGCATTGAGGGGTAATTTAAGAAAACCTGCTGCTTAATACAAGTATCTTTCTTGTAAACCTGTATATTTTAAAACTCAAGCTGCTTTTATACAAACCCAAGTGATGCACAAGGATGTCTGAGGGTCTTGCAATATTGCAAAAGATAGACGCCATCCTTAGGACGACTGACAGATGATTAGAAATGTGGAAACTAGTTACAAGTTCAGATAAACAAGTTCCCTTTGCTCAGAGAAGTAAGCCAAAATTGGTGTTTGATATTCTTCAAATTAGCAGAAAGATATATAGAAAATTACGCAATCTTTAGAAATGTGGAATATTTAAAAAAAAATCATCACAAGAATCGATACTGTCATGCCTGTTGTTTTTCGCTGCAGATGGTGGTGTTTAAATACATAGAAGACAAAGACGTCTTTCAGAAGTTCTACAGTAAGATGTTAGCCAAGAGGCTAGTCCAGCATATGTCTGCTAGTGATGATGCTGAGGCCAGTATGATCTCAAAACTCAAGGTACGTATACATCTCAGCAGTGTCTTAGCCAGCAGGGCGTCTATGTGCCTTTTTGGACACCCAAACCCTTTAAAAAGAACCCCTCAGAACACCCAATTTTTTTGTGTGGAATTTCTAAAAATCTCAATCTCAAGCTTATAATTGATTTTTTTCCTCTCCTTATAATTCCCATGACATTGTTTAATGATATCATGCCTTATGTTGATGAATTTATACATGTGTATGGTTGAAATTTGAGTATATTGTGATACCCCTTAAAAATTGGGACGCCCAAAAATTTTACAACTGCCGATTTTAGGCACCCAGTTTCTAAATCCTGGCTAAGACACTGCATCTCAGTCATTCCATTCAAGCAAAAATCTACACATTCCATTCTTAGAAGGACTCGTTTAACCCATTAAAGCTCAGAGTAGCCAAAAGAGGCCTGATGATTTTAGAAATATTTTACCTACAAAATTATTTTCTTGAAACATTAAAGGAGAAATGTTGATCAGAAGCTAGTGGTGGGAGTCAGTTGAATTTTCCCAACCGATCATCAGTCAGCTAGGCCAACCGACTATCACCGATTAATCAGTTCATCGCACTTTCATGAGAATGTTTGCTTGTCAAAGCTTAAGTTTAGCATGTTAACACTTATTATAATATTGTACTATTTCAAATTATCTATTCTATCTTGGCATCAAACTTTCTCAAGTGTTTTTGATTTATGCTATGAAGGATTATACATGTAAACAGTGCAGGTTAGATATACTTGTATGTTTTCTTTCTTATTTTTATTCAGTAACTTAGAGACAAATTACCAGTATTCTAATAAATGAAAATACTTTTTACAATATGTATGAAGGCATTAAAAGATGTCTTTAGAAAAATAATGAAAGACACATCATAGAACACATTTCATCCAACTCATATTTCTACATTTAGAAGGAATCTGAAATATCTAGTTTGCTCAGTACCCCAGTTTTTATCAGAGTCAGTAGGTATACTTCTTGGTATGCTATTACTTACTACTTGCATGACCCATACTAGACCTATTACAGTGCTGGCTCTTAGAAGGTATAAACAGGCCAGTAGGTCAGTACGTGAGACAAGCAACTTTCTCTGTGGGATATCTGGCAAGGAACCCTTTGACCTTAGAGGATGTGGGCTGGCTTAATGGGCTATTATACCGACTAATAATTAGGTGTAAAGTCTCCAGCCGATTAATTGGTTACTGTTAACTTGCTGACGACTTTCGACTACAGTCGATCATCGTCCCATCACTATCAGAAGCCAAACAATAACTATTCTAAACAAGTTCTGTTAACTTTTATTTTACTCCCATGTTATTTGACAGTATAAGAGGAACAGACAATATGGTTGGACACCAGTACACGGTACCAATACCGTACCGCAAACACATGACAAGTACATAAGTGATGTTTGATTTTTCCAAAGTGGTTGTTTTAAAATTTGCATAAATGTTAATGTTTTACAGCAATGCACATTTTTTATTCTTTGTCGGACATATGTTGTTGGAAAAATCTAGAAAAAGAAAGAATAAAACCTTGATTCTCACCTACTGTCTTTCTCTATTACAGCAAGCATGCGGGTTTGAATACACGTCCAAATTACAGAGAATGTTCCAAGACATCGGGGTGAGCAAGGACCTGAATGAACAGTTCAAGAAACACCTTGTGGCCTCTGTAGATCCTCTGGATAGTAAGTACAATGAACAGCATGCTAGCAACGGAAGTGGTTAAGGGAACAGGAGTTTTTGTCACCAAGAGACTTCATTACCACGCGATGTAAACTTTGGCCGCTGGTACTAAGCTATTGCAATTTCAAAGCCATTTATTTTCGTGAACAGTAAAAATCAGGTTTAAAAAATCACTTTTTTTAAATAGTGCACTTTATTTTCATGAAATGTAAGTTACTCGTGCGTTATTTTCATCGATCTCTTCAGATGAAAGATGGAACGAGAGGAACTGAAAAACAACAACTAAACCACAGATAAATGCTTCTAAAATGAATTTTGATCAAGTTACTAATGTTAAATCTCTTGTGTTGTGATAATGGACCACGTACAATCATTTTTCGTTGTTTGTGTTTTTCAGTTGACTTCAGCATCCAGGTGTTGAGCTCAGGGTCCTGGCCATTCCAGCAGTCCTGCTCATTCGCACTTCCTGCTGAGGTAAGGCCCATCAACATCCTACATACTGTAGAGCACACAATTTACGCGTCTGTTTATATAGGGCGTACATAGCGTGTGATTCCGCTTCGCTATATATAAAAATGCTGTACTTTTCTCTTACTGTACTGGCGCTGTCAGTGGCGGCTACCGTCGCTAACATAAAGATACCCTATGATGCGTAAACTCCCCAATTCGCTATATATGGGACACGCGTCATATGTGTGTTCTACAGTATCAGCTGCACAGAATTTAGGATTTATTGGGTAGCGAACAAGGAGAGTAGTCAATCCCACTCAGAGGCCTGCACCCATTTTGTGTGATAAAATCTGTTTAAAATAATGATCCTTTATTATCGTAGAAAACAACAACAAAGCAATAGATAAATAAAGATGTTTACATAACAATGAACAGTTTCATATTTTAAGTAGTGTATGCCTTATTTCAAAAGAAACTAAATTCAGTTTCTCATGTACTTCTGTATTTCTGCTATTTCTGAATCTTGGCTCTCTTCTCTTCAGTAGAAGCATCAAAGTGCCTGCCAATCACATTACTTTATGTGCACAAGGTTGACATGGTATACAGTATTTCTTTCTGCTCTTTCTGAATTTTGCCTCTTTTCTCTTTTCTTCAGTTGGCGCGTAGTTTCCAGCGTTTCACCACGTTCTACAGTGGCCAGCACAGCGGCCGCAAACTCAACTGGCTCTACCACATGTCCAAGGGAGAGATCGTCACGAATTGCTTCAGAAATAGATACACATTACAGGTACGCGTCCTCCCAAGAATAAAGTTGAATTCTATCCAAAATGTTATATTTGCCGTAGATAAATGCCAGTTTCAATGAACATTGTATATTGTACATTGTATCAGGCATTGGGGAGACTAAAAACAATTTGGATTCTAGTAAGCCTATGTCAGAAATTGAATTCTCCTCTGTCAAGTCTTGTGACTTAGAATTAAACATTTTTGATGGTCAAATTTTACATTTTTGTCATTTTTCTTTCATTTCCATTAGGATTAATTTTTTTCAACATACAAAAAGTTGACTAATTTCCTTGAGATCTAAGATTCAAACCTTAAAGATCCATTATTGGTAGTCCTGAAATTATGCTACCCCACTGATACAAACCTGCAACAAAGGTGCTCCTACACTGTCTAAAATTATTAGTTTGATCACACCCATAAATCAGTGGTAAAATTAATTAGTTGATATGTTCGTGTTAAATATCCCTGATAGACTTGGGTGCTGTGTTGAAAATAGATTTGTGGGATTATTTTAAACTATGAAATAAGGCAAAAATGCCAACATCTGGCACAGTGACAAATGAAAGTTTACTTATCAAGGATTGACCTAAACATTTGCAGGCAGGAGCAGAATTGGCTCCTACAATTTGAGATTTAGAAGCTTAAAAAACACACCCCGGTGCACACAGTACGTCGGTATCATTGTGTCAGGGATACACTACTATTTAGGAGGGGGGGGGTTCTGGGGTAATGTTCCCCCAGAAATTTGGGGGTACTTTGAGACAAATTAATGAGATAAAAATAGACAAAAGAACATTCTGAAATTGCTCTAGGTTAATAAAAGGTTAATAACAACTGAGATTTTCTTGTATTTTTTCTCTCCAGGCATCCACTTTCCAAATGTCTGTTCTCCTGCAGTACAACACAGCTGACAGTTTTACAGTTCAACAACTTCAAGAAAGCACGCAAATCAAAATGGTAAGTCTGAACACAGACAGATAGCAGAAATATACATGTATATAGCCGTTTTAACCCATTAATACTTTATAGTTCCTCCTGAAATTATTATCTCCATCTATGACACTTTTGACAAAAACTATGAAATTGAGAGTGGTTTTACAAAATACTTAAAGGAATATTAAATATGTACTGTTCTGACTGATATTTCTCCATCAAATATTTTCCTGACCTTGCTTTTGCTTGCATAATATCATTGAAAATGTGATACTGCCAGGCACCAACATAATTTTCAGTACTAACTTGCCGTGCCGGGCAAGTTGTTGATGATTTTGACTTGCCCGACATAAGTTTTGACTTGCCCGAAATTAGTTATAACATATGCTAGAAAGGCATGTATTGTTTATCATGGTTTAAAGATTTGAAAACCAATATCTTTTTAGTTTTGTTGCATTGTTTGCATATTTCTGTGTATTTGGGCCATTTACAATGTGTTTAGTGTTCAGAAAATCAGCTTGCCTATTCGGGCAAGTGAAAATTAAAATGTACTTGCCCGAAAGCCCTTTTTTCAAAAAATCACTTGCCGGGGCAAGCGGGCTAGTACTTGTGTCGGTGCCTGACTGCTTTTGGCATTTGTGAGCATCTGCGCCTATGTGAGGGCAATGTATGTCTAATTTATTTTGTTGTTACTTTTTGTGGACTTTCTCCCACTCAGAGACCTCCACTATGTGTGGATAACCTGTAAAGAGATGTTATCTTTTTACACTTTGGTTCACTGTGTTTTTTGTTGAATTCAGGATGTGCTGATGTTTTACAGATACTGCTGAAATCTAAGCTACTAATGTGTGATAGCAATGGATTTCTTATTTTGTTGTTATTTTGCGTTTTTCAGGATGTGCTGACCCAAGTTTTACAGATACTGCTGAAATCTAAGCTCCTAGTTTGTGATGATGATGACAGTGATGACAATCTGCAGCCCTCCTCCACACTACAACTCTATTTAGGTTACAAAAAGTAAGAAACAAATCGGCATACAGTACAAACATTTAATTCCTGCACTAAATGCATGAGCACCCTGGACATAATACACGACTGCACAACCGATTGAAACCCAGTGGATGATCTCACAACTAAATGTAGCTTTCATTCGCAAGCTGTGAGTCATTGCTGTGTTTGGCTTATTTGGTTGACATGGGTGTTTGTACAACCAGGCAGTGGCAGACGTCCGTATGACCGATGCAGGAATTAAATGTCTGTTCTGTACAATTATTTGCTCATATCAGACTGTACAGAAGCAGCTAGCAGATTTCACTTGAAACTTTTTAGCAAGATTATTCGACTATGATAAGTAGCTGCACTTGTTTTTAATGAAATCTGTTGAATAATAGGAATCACTTTATATTCTGGCATTTAATGGGTATTTTCTTTATTATATATTATATATTTTCTCACCTCTGCATTTGCTGTCCTCTTGTTTAACCCTTCCAATGCTGAGGCCACTTTCATCCAAAGCACAAGAATGCAATGATTTTTGAAAAACATTTAGACCCTGTCATGTTGGTATTCATTGGAAAGCTCTCGCTGAGTGCTTTCAGATGAGTAGCCGTTTTCCAGGGTTTCAATAATTTTTTTAATTTTTTGCAATATTTTTTATTGGCCAAATTAGCCACCAGCAGCAGACCATAATTGTAAAAACATTGTGAATTTGCAAAATTGCATTGACAGCAAAGCTGTAAATATATACAGCTTAACTCTCATATATAAAGCTTTACTGTACATATATGTAAAAATATTTATTTCTCTTCTGTAAACACTTATAGTTTACCTTTGTGTTTTATATTTGATTTTTTCAGTAAAAAGTTGCGTGTTAATATCAATGTGCCTATGAAGACGGAGGTGAAACAAGAACAGGAGACGACACACAAACACATAGAGGAAGACAGAAAACTCCTAATTCAGGTAAATTATGCTAATTTGCTGTAAATTCCTCTTAACAAAAATCATACTATTCACGTGGATACTACATTGAAAGATAAACTTGTAACTATTTATCAATACAAATACAGATATTAACGATATTTTTACATTGGGAGGTATCATTAAGAGAAATGTTCATTCAGGTCCTTGCTCACCATTGTTTCGCACACCTCACTTCATGTGCTCTCGTTTTTTGTTTCCAGGCGGCAATAGTTCGTATCATGAAGATGCGTAAAGTACTTAAGCACCAGCAGCTTCTGGGAGAAGTTCTCAACCAGCTCTCCTCGCGATTCAAACCAAGAGTGCCTGTCATTAAGGTAAGAAGGGGGTTTGCTTTAGGGAAATCTGGGTACCATAACTGCAACTTTTGGTTACTTACAGATATGGCGGTTGATTGCGGAGGAATTTAGAACTTTGATTATCATCACTTTTTCTACCATATTGCAGCTAAGTCCTGACTAGTTAGTTAGAAGTGGTGGAGGAAACCGCAGTACCCGGCGTAAATCACTGCCTAACCCAAAGTCACTGGCAACTTGCTCACTAGCCAGAGATTTGGAGAACTGTTCACTACTTATAAACTACTTTTTATATATTTTTATCTTAATTTTTATCTTGAAGAATCTTATTTTTTATTTCAAAGAATCTTATTTTTTATCTCAGAGAATCTTGTTCTAGATGTCCTGTATCGAACTTGAGCCTCATGTGTGTGGGTTTTTTTTTTCAGAAATGCATAGACATCCTGATTGAGAAGGAATACCTGGAGCGAGTGGAGGGCCAGAAAGACACTTACAGCTACCTGGCTTAGTGCGCCGTGAGGCAATCACACGCAAATAAGACTTCAGTGAACTTATAAAAGCTATGCTGCAGAGGCGGTTGCCATGGCAATGCTGAATTTCATCACTACGATTAAGACCCACATGCCTTGGCGACCCAGTCAGACTGAATTTCTAATAGCTGTGCTCCAGGTTGGTTGCCGTGGCAGTGCCGGACTTCACCACTAAATTTGCCTCAGCCAAATCAGACGGTGAATTTCTAATAGCTGTGCTCTAGCCGGATGCGGTTGCCATGGCAATGCTGGATTCATCACTACAGAAAAAGACCCACTAGTCTTGCTATGCTGTAGGTGAGGTTGGCATGGCACTGCTGAATTTCACCACTACAGACAAGGATCCGCTTGCCTTGGCCAAATCTGACAGTGAATTTCTATTAGCTACGCTCCAGAGGCAGTTGCTTTGGCAACGCTGGATTTCACCACTACAGACTAAGACCCACTTGCCTTGGCCAAAATCGACAGTGAATTTCTGATAGCTATGCTCCATAGGCTGGTGGCTTGGCAGTGCTCGATACACCACTACAGAAAAAGACCCACTTGCCTCAGCCAAATCTGACAGGGGATTTCTAATAGCTGTGCTCCAGACGGATGCGGTTGCCATGGCAATGCTGGATTCATCACTACAGAAAAAGACCCACTAGCCTTGCTATGCTGTAGGTGAGGTTTGCATGGCACTGCTGAATTTCACCACTACAGACAAGGATCCGCTTGCCTTGACCAAATCTGACAGTGAATTTCTATTAGCAGTGCTCCAGAGGCAGTTGCTTTGGCAACGCTGGATTTCACCACTACAGACAAAGACCCACTTGCCTTGGCCAAAATAGACAGTGAATTTCTGATAGCTATGCTCCATAGGCTGGTGGCATGGCAGTGCTCGATTCACCACTACAGAAAAAGACCCACTTGCCTCAGCCAAATCTGACAGGGGATTTCTAATAGCTGTGCTCCAGACGGATGTGGTTGCCATGGCAATGCTGGATTCATCACTACAGAAAAAGGCCCACTAGCCTTGCTATGCTGTAGGTGAGGTTTGCATGGCAGTGCTGAATTTCACCACTACAGACAAGGATCCACTTGCCTTGGCCAAATCGGACAGTGAATTGCTATTAGCTAAGCTCCAGAGGCAGTTGCTTTGGCAACGCTGGATTTCACCACTACAGACAAAGAACCACTTGCCTTGGCCAAAATAGACTGAATTTCTGATAGCTATGCTCCATAGGCTGGCGGCTTGGCAGTGCTCGATTCACCACTACAGAAAAAGACCCATTTGCCTTGGCCAAAATAGACAGTGAATTTCTGATAGCTATGCTCCATAGGCTGGTGGCATGGCAGTGCTCGATTCACCACTACAGAAAAGGACCCACTTGCCTCAGCCTAATCTGACAAGGGATATCTTATAGCTATGCTCCAGATGTAGTTCCCACAGCAGCGCTGGATTTCACCAGGCCCGCTTGCCTCAGCGGCACAATCAGCCTCCCTCTGGCGGTGTTTGCTGGGATGACGTCATCCCAGTCGGCCCAGAGGAACTGCCACGAAACAGTAGACGGAGGCCAGTTTTGAGACTTCTTCAGCCCCGGCATCCCAGTCAGCACCGGAGAACTGCTACCGAAAAGGGCAGCTCTGCAACTCCTTCAGATGTTCGCTTCAGCCTTCTACCATTGTCGGACTTCTGCCTCTACTCTGAGCTTGATGTGTTTTATAATTCTCATTTCTATCACTGATGGAAGCATGCTTATCGGAGTTCCCATGAAGGTGCTCTTTCTGTGGACCAGTTCCAGGATGATGTAAAACATAACAGCCATCTCCCATCCTGAACCGTTAAACCGTGGCTAAAAAAAACAAACGAATGGTACCGGTTACCGGTTAGCTTATTTCACCAGATTCCCTTTTGACACTCATTAAAGTTTAAACAGAAAATTCAGGTAACTTATTTGCTTCCTGTAAACTTATATTCTTCTTCTGGGTTCTACTGGCCTTGAAGCCATTGTCTACCACAGTGTGACAATCCAGTTTATGATAACCCTTCCAATGCTGAGGCTACTTTTGTCCAAAACACAAGGATGTAAAGATTTTTGAAAATCATCTAAACCCTTTCATATAGGTATTCATTGGAAAGCTCTTGTTGAGGACTCTCAGATGAGAACCCATATGCTAGGGTTTCAGACATTTTTCTTCTTTTTTTTTTTTGCATTATCTTGTATTGACCAAATCAGCCACCACCAGCATAAGGGTTAAAACAAAGGTTGATTGCAGGTCTAGTGTCTATCAACAGGTTGATTTGGGTGAAATAACTTCTTGTATATAGCCTTGCCTTGGAAATGACTATGTACATGTATAGGTGAATTGAGTGATCTATCACTAATGGTCACATTATAGGAAAAAGTGGTTGCAAATAGCAACTAAAATGTAAAAAAAAATCATTTTTGTGTTTATTGGGTACCCTGTTATTCAGAAAAATACAAGGTTTAATGAATGACATTTGATTTCCTCAATATCACGTTCTTGCTTTACTTATTTTCCCTAAAATCTGGATAATCCATGTTTTAATGCTGAGAAACGTTGAATGTTGATTCCTTATTTAATTTTGGTGAATTTCATCAAGAATTGCTGTGAGCTATTGTCTTGTACAAGTATGAAGCTTGTAGCAGTCACTCAGAGTTCTCTGAGAGGATTTGATTGGCTAAAGCTAAATTTGTGGTTACTGGAATTTGGAATTTCTATTTTCGTCTCTTTTTCTGCCATATTGCGGCCAAGTTGTGACGAGCCAGTTGTAAGTAGTGGACGAAACTGGCGGACCCGGCAAAAACCACCGCCTACTCCTTAGTCACTGGAAACTTTCCCACATACCCTGGCTACTGGTTACTGACTTGTGTATTCAAAACAATTGGGCTACAAATTAGCACATCCTCAGCTCCTAAAATCATTAAGAAGTCAGTTTGCCACTCGGCAAAAAATAGGCTATCCTCGGGTTTAATGTCTAATTTATTGACCATGTATTTTTGAGAATCGAGAGAATATATTCCAGAAATCACTGAATACGGGCATTTCTACCCTGAAAAATTTGGTAATATTTTTTCTTTATCCTGAGTGAAGAAGAGAAGAAGTAGAATGACGAAGGGTTTGTGTATAGAATATTTTTACCATAGGGAAAGCATCTTGTTCCTTGAAATGCTTTGCCTGCTATTTTTTGCCAGAAATGGCTTTATTCATTGATAGGTAATTGATCATAAGGCGAAGTTTTACTAAACAGTGATAAGGATTTCTTCGAGAGCCTTTTTTGATGGCTGGTAAATAATTCAAGAAAAGTATTGCAGAAATGTAAATTGTGTTTGCTTAAAGCAAATCTTGTTTGGTTGTTGGCTGGTAGCTTTTAAGCAGTTATAACTTATTAAACATATATAACCAGGGGGCACATTTCGGTCTCTTGTCCAAGGCCAGTACACCTCTATAAAAGAGATAGGGGAGGAGAGGGTTTGTGTGAACCGGGTCTTCTGGGGAGAGCTAGATTGAAGGTGTAGGTAACTGATTTACACTCGGGCCAGTCAGGGTGGCTTGGTGGTCTCACATAGTTCTGTTCAATCATGAAATACTCAAAGAGAAACAAACAGGAAAAGGTATCTTCTGTATTTCGGAGCATGTTCGCATTCATTGTAGGTGTACTATATACCGTGTTGATATTGCCAGCATATTATTTAACACATATAATAGTCCATATATACTTCACACATGAATGTGACTTTTCAAAAAGAAGGTGAAGCTATATTTAAAAGGAGAGGAGACCAAGAACTACTGTCCTCGAGTAATGGTTACTTTTTCCAAGGCATAAGACTGCAAAAATGTTTGGAAATTAGCTAAACCCTATCATGTTGGTACTCATTGAAAGCTCTTACCGAATTCTATCAAATCAGTACCAATATGTCATGATTTCTGTCATATTTCAGCATATTTTGCATCATTTTGTCTCGACCAATTTTGCCACTAGCAGTGAACGGGTAAGGATACTATGTTAAGTGTAGAATATTATTCATTAACCCTTATGCTGCTGCTGGCTAATTTCGCAAGTACAAAATTATGCAAAAAAGCTGAAAAAATGATTGAAACCCTGGCAAATGGGTACTCATCTGAGAGTACTTGGCGAGAGCTTTCCAATGAATACCAACATGGCAGGGTTTAGATGGTTTTCAAAAATCTTTGCGTTCTTGTGCTTTGGACGAAAATAAGCCTCGGCATTGGTAGGGTTAAACCATTTATCTGACGTTATCCCAAATAGGCCTGGCTGTAGTGGGGAAATCCAACTAATAAAGGCATCTCTTGGATGATATGTAAAGCAGTGTAAATTATAACAACTTATCCCATGGCCTTTGATATATCTTGCAACTGTGTGCTTTATTCTTCTCAAGTTATTTTCAAAAGTATCAAGCTCTTTGGGGCTATTTCTAGGCATGGAGAGGTGAACCCATTAATGCTCACAGCCACCAAAAGCAGTTGGACGATATTGACCAAATCTTGCAGACAGAAGCATTGTTAGGAAAATATTTGAAAGAGAAATGTTTATCAGAACATTCCCAACAACTCTTCAAATATTTTGTCGAGTCATTTATAATTGTCAAGTCATTGTGAAAAGTATAGGTTTGGTTGACAATTTCAAGAGGTAATCTTAAGCATGGATGGGTCAAAGAGTCTTCATATTTACATGTACAGTCACACCAGCTTGGAACCAGTTAGATGACATTGAAGTTCTGTGTACCGTGTTTATATTGCGGCAGTTTAATTAATGCGTACTGTATACGGCTTTAATTCGGAGTGCTAAAAATTTCGCTGGAGGGTATTTGTGCTAAATTTGTGTATTCAAGCACTCAAACTAAACCAAAACAAAGCAGGATATTCATTAAATGGGTGTTATCTTGGCGCTATCATGGGGAGCGTGAAAATAGTGAAAATTAATGCCTGTAAAAATACCAGTTATACAGTACTTAGCACACCCTTTCAGTCTGCATTTATAAAACTGCACACAATGAATTGGACATCTGATCCCCATGCTTGTATCATACAACACCCTGACATGTTAGCTTGTCATTTAACATCAGTATGCAATAATTAAACTGCGCATCAAAGGCAGCTGCCTGCCGAGCGCATTATTTTATATGCACAAAAAATTAACAAGTACTAGTAGTATCAGTAAAACAATAGCCCTTTTCACTAGACATGAAGACTTCCCGTCTTGCAAGGTTCACTCTACTGCTTCTGTATATACTAGACAATGATTCTGAAGAAAAATGTCAATGTCATTTCATTGTTACCTATGATTGAACTCGGAACATTTTGTAAATAAAGGAAAGATATTCAAAAGGATAGTTCTTATCAAATCAATCTTCTCTATCAGTTTTGAGAGGAAACCATTTCCTTCATGGCTTAATGAGATCGACCATCTGACTTCTGTTGTTGTCCCTTCACCAACCTTTTCTAAACCGGTAAGCCAGACAGTAGAGCAATGTAAGCCCAGGGAGGCAGGCCTAGTCACCTGTAGACATAGTTTCAGCCAGCAGGGCGTCTGGGTGTCATTTGGACACCCAAACCCTCTAAAATCACCCGTTGCACCCCATAAATATTTTTGTCAGGAATTTCTTGATATGTCCATTTCAAACACAAAAGTAAATTTTTGCACCGCAGAATAATTCCCATCATGTGTGTAACGGTATTATAAGATATTATGCCTTATTTTAGTAAGTAAATTCATGTTTATGGGTGTGATCTAAGTATATTGAGGTTCCCCTTGAAATTTTTTTTAAAATTACAATTTTGGCCACCAAATTTCTAAATCCTGGCTAAGACCCTACCTGGAAGACAGGACCAAAACCTAAAATTGGCTTATTCGCCCGATGAAGCTCACTGTCTTAAATAAGCGAGAAGGTATATAGATGGCGACCGTAACTGCCATCTTATCGGCCATTTCTTGTTGCGCTACGTAACACCGCAATCAGCACTCATTGGGGGGTGCGGTTTTACGAATGTTTGACAAAATCCCTGCTACAGAAAAATTTCCCAACTTGCACCCGCACGGTGCGCTTAATCGGGCAAATACGGTATGTGTGAATCTTTGAAATCTCTTCAAGGGCCTTACTTGACAAGAGGAGTACCTTCTGTTTCTATATGCAGAAAAAGTATTTGTTGTAAATAATGTTTCCATGTGAGCCAAGTACTGTACACTGCCTTAATAGTCCGTGTGTAAAAACATTCCGGATTTTTCCGTTTGGAAGAATCCGGAATGTTTAAAAACGGACAAAAATGTAATGTAAAAAAAAATAGAAGGGGAGCTACGCTCGTCCCTTTGTCCGTTAGTTTCACTGTCAGTCGATAGGATGCGCCACTATCACCTTCAGAGGCGTCATATATGCAGAATTAACTCTCTAATAATCAAATCATCTTTCTAATGCCTTTTTTTAACCCTTTAACTTTGCTAATATAATTAAATGAAATATTTCAGCTCTTTTTTGGCCATTTTAACCCATCCCTTTGTTTGAGTGCTTCCTGAATATGAAGCCATCATGAATGTTTGTGACATTAATTCCTTTGTCTTACCTGGTTGCTAATGGCAACTAGGTGAGTTGTTCTCACCTGATGTGGCAGGCAGCTTGAACATTTTGACTGCAATCAGAGAGCTTCTATCGTATGGAAGCTCCCTGATGTAATCTAATGATCAAATGCAGACAAGTTCGAGCGTGGTCACGTCGCCGCCGCGACGGTTCACTTGACAAAAATTAGTTTGCGTCATGATCGGTAGATGTCGCTGCATGAGGGGATCGAATCCGGACTTTTTAAACACCGGACATTTTTGATTTTAAGAGATCCGTACTATTTAAGCACGGAATATTAAGGCAGTGTACAGTATTTGGAATACTGCTGGTAGAAGTGGTTTCACAGGTGCAATTAATTCCCCTATGTACTGTAAAACCGATTATTATCGCTCTCCATTTAATTTCACGAATTTTGCGCTAGTAATGATGAGGCGTACATAACTGGCGCCGATATACATTCAAAACAACATAACAATGCCACACCTAGCGGTAATACAGGTGACACATGTAATTAAATGGCCGCGATCAGATTCAGACGGCAGTTGCGTGAATAAAAATGTGTGTGGTAATAAAGGGTTTTACAGTACATCAGAAGCATTGGATCCATAGTGAACACACTGTATACCACAGTTAAATATAGGCCTCAAAAATAAGGTGTGTTTAGGAAATCAGTGAAAAAATAGAATGTCAATATAATTTCTCTTATGGATAGTAAAAACATCTCACAGGCTTTTATCTACTTTTAGGTTCTATCCCAACTGGGTCTCGCAGCTATTCATTTGAATGGCCAAAATTGAGGTTCCTATATACTCCCGGTTTATATTTCTTACAACCTGCTGGCTACTAAAAATAAAAATCATCTCCCCACAAGCAATGAAATAATTGTAGATTATTCAAAGTATATGGTTGAGAAATATTAAACACACCTTTTTGTTTGTGGCTTTCTATTCACCTGGTCTAATTATTTTGTATTAATGATGCAAATCTGGCCATGGTAATGTTGATTATAATGTCAATCATGATAATATATCTCCTTTGTAAATAATATTTGCAGGGTACCTATTGTTATTTTCTTACTGACTTCCTCATGGTATTTGAGTGCCTGATACTGTAATTTGTGTAATTTTAACGAGGAATTAATCATCCCGAACTTATCTAATGGGTTCAAGATGGTACAATTAAAAACCATATCTTAAACCATTTGTATTGGTATGGTGTGGCAGATGCGTGCGGGCCAGGATAATTAAAAACAGGAAATACCCAAAATAATCATCTTTCTGGAAATAAACGTCCCAGGAAATATACCAATTTTGCAGTATGTGGGTGGCTTTCACTAGTGATGCCAAAATGACTAAGTATAAGTGTGTACATTTTTCCTAAGAAGGTAAACAGCGAACTGCAGAATATGTTTTTGCTAAAGCTTGTATTGTGATAAGGTAGATCTGAAAACAAGTTGTGCTAACCCTTATGCTGCTGGTGGCTAATTTGCCCATTACAAAATGATGCAAAAAAATGAAAAATTACTGAAACTCTGGCAAAGGGTACTCATCTGAAAGTACTCAGTGAGAGCTATTTTATGAATACCAACATGACAGGGTTTAGATGGTTTTCAAAAATCTTTAAGTTCTTGAGCTTTGGACGAAAGTAGCCTCAGCATTGGAAGGGTAAAGCTAAAGTTTACGGTACAGACATTTAATTCTTGCACCAGTCGACCGGACGTCTGCCAGTACCTGGTTGTACAAACACTCACGGATAACATGTAGAAAATAAGCCAAACACATCAATGACACATATAGCTTGCGAATCAAAGCTACATTCAGTTGTGAGGCATCCATGCGCCCATGGCCTGGAAACTGGGTGGCAATCTGGCCTGTGGTCAAGTATTATGCCCGGGTAGCCCACACATTCAGTACAGGAATTACATGTCAGCAGTGAATGATCTTTATCTGCCGTTCAAACCACAAGGTTTAACTAGTTCAACTGTTGCAGGTGGATGATCGAGGTAATTGAGTGGTAGTGGTAAGATTTCCTATACAGTGTGAATTTTATTGATAGACACATGATTGACATTTTCCAAGCTTCATTCCTATTAACCCTTATGCTGCTGGTGGCTAATGTCCATTGCGAAATGATGCAAAAAAACCTGAAGAATGACAGAAACCCTGTCACAAGGGTACTCATCTGAGAGAACTCCGTGAGAGCTATCCATTAAATACCAACACAACAGGGTTTAGATGGTTTATAAAAATGTTTGCGTCATTGTGCTTTGGATGAAAGTAGCCTCAGCATTGGAAGGGTTAATACTGGATCAGGTAATGTAGACAAGGCTATATACAAGCAGCTTAATTCATGGCTGAAGAACCAATAGTTGTAAGGCATTCACAATCAGAATTTCTATTAACAAGAACTATTTATATTGACAAGAACTCACTGCATATCTGATACTTATGAAAATAGTATATAGATATAAAGCATGAATACACAAGAAGAATTGAAGGGGAGCCTAACAATTTTGATGAAATCTTTTAGGATAAAGCATAATTTACAAAGTATTTGATGGAGAAATGGTGATCTGAACATTACCAAAAACTCTCCTTCAAATATTTTGTAAAATCATTCTCAATTCAAAAGTTATTGTCAAAAGTATCTTTGATACAGACAACAATTTCTGGAGGGTGTAGAAGTGTATTCTCTTTGATAAAGCTACAACTGAAGCATGAGCTCAGCATTCAAAGGAACTGACATATGGACTTATCTGAACTTCCAGGTTATCTCTGACTATGCTTTCTCTTATATTTTCATATCTATCATGTAGGGTATGGTTCGCCTGAGAAAATTAAGAATTCTCTTTTGTATTGGAATTGGAGTTTCGTTTTCTTCACTTTTTCTGCCATATTGTGGCTAAGTCATGACTGTCCAATGTAACTGGTGGAGGAAACTGGAGTAGCCGGCGAAAACCACTACTTAACCCCAAGTAACTAGCAACATTCTCACACGCCGCGGCTGGGATTCGAACCCAGTAAGTTCTCTAGTGTTTCAGTTGGACTGAGACGACAAGATTTGTTGCTTTCATTCACCTGCGATGTGAAAAGTTCTGAAAGTTCAGCTTTGTAAATACGTCTCGCCGCAGCCTGTTCTTACAGAAAGACTGTCACTCAAATAAGACTTGTATCTCCTGTCCACTTCTGTATGTATTGTATATATATTAAAATATAATTCTAAATAAGCTCCAGCACAAATGGTGAAAATAAACATGAAGGTAGGCTTCAAGATTTACCTTTGTCTTTGTCTTTTTATCTAAGACCCTTAACCCTTCCAATGCTGTGGCTACTTACGTCCAAAGAACAAGGACGCAACGATTTTTGAAAACCATCCTAACCCTGTCATGTTGATATTCATTGGATAGCTCTCACTGAGTACTAGTACTCTCAGATGAGTAACCATGTACCAGGGTTTCAGTCATGTTTCAGCTTTTTTGTATCATTTTATATTGGCAAAATTAATCACCACCAGCATAAGGGTAAAACTTTCAGCGTGATACTGTTACTGATAATACACATGTTACCAGTTACAGCAACCCTTATTTCTTCACTTTTAATTGAGCATGTGTTAGAAAAAATATAGAATGTTCATTGCATTAAATTAATTGCAAAAAATGGATTGAAAGAAAAATGTCAGTAAAGGAGATTTACCTCCTGAACTTTCAGCATCATCCTTGATCAGTTTGTTTGATAACAATTAAATTGAGAAATTTACCAGGAGTATCTATATATAAGCAGGGAATTTTTATAAAATAAACATTCCTGATATAAGTAATAAAGTAAGAAAACAACATCAATATCATTAGGATATTTATTTGTTCTCTCCAAGTCGTAAATCCAATCACCTACTTATATGGCAATAAAACATACAAAATAATATATGTCTAAACTGAGAGTAGTCTAAATAAGAACATGCCTGACAGGGACATCTTCATGTGAGCTTGGAATATGTTTATGTCCACAACCCCCTCTATACATTGGACAATTAACAAAAAGTTAGCAACGCCCTCTATACATGAGACAGATAACTAAAAATCAGCAATCATTCGACCTTGAACCCCATGACCCAACCCATAATTCTTCCGGCTTTCGCGTCATATATTAGACTAGCGCCAGTCTATGATCACGCCAGAGATCAGTCTATTGGGCGTACACAGTAGCTCAGAGGACTGCCACTAGTCTAGAGGAAATATAAACACAGACTGCTGACACAGATCATTGAAGACTCATTGCCTTCAAGAAAAATGGTGGACTACAAAGTTTGTGCTGTGTTGCCGGCTGGAGGCTGCGGTCAGAGAATGGGAAAAAGTTTGCCTCGAGCCAAGCAGTTCTGTGAAATTCTACAGAGACCAGTTATAAGCTACACACTGGAGGCATTTGAGAGGTGAGGTCCAAAAACTATCATGATTATTTGACATAAACTTAAGATTATAGATAAAGGAAAGTTGTTACCGGTATAATGGATAATGGTATATCACTATATATGTTTTAACTATAAAATTGTCTAAGGCATTGAGTATTTTGATAAGAGATATCCTGGGAGTGGGGGGCATGCATATTAAAAAAACACACATCTGTCTCTAAAAAATTGGAAAAAATAAATAATCAGTCTTAGTGTCTAATATTTGACAAATAGAAATCTGTCCCCTGGATTTTTTTTATCTTTCTTGGGTAAATTCTGATTAATCTCATTTTTAGTGCCAGGAATAGTCTGAAGATGCATTTCAAAATGATTCTGGACTGAGAGTAGTAGGCAGGGAGTGGGCACTGTGCATGGATCATCAAATTTCGCTGCCTCTCACTATGAGTCATAGATAACCTGTGTACCCCAGGATTGGCTGCCTGACCTAGATAGGATGACAGTCTGTATACCCAGCAAGCCAGTCAGTCTCTCTGCTGCTTGCTTACTGCACAAATCACGTGACCAATACCTCCCCAGGCTAAACTGCGTAACCCGAGGCGCACATACCCTAGGTACTAGCATGCTGTGCCTATTGGGTTGCGGATCAAGGGGTTGTATTTCTCTGTTCTGGAGGATGAAGCTATACATGTGTTGAGAAAAAATCAACTGCCTACCTTTTTAATTAAAACTATCTACATATGTAGTATTTATTACAAACACTGTAGGTCAACACAAGAATCACACAGGCCTAGGCTATTTCAAGTCCTCTCACATCTGAACAGATATTGACTTGCACACTGTGGTGCCATTCACTATGCCGACAGGGTCTTAGTCAGGATTTCAAAAATGCCTGTCCAAAACAGCAATTTCAAAATATCTGCCCTTCTAGATTAAGATACTTATCTACTTAAAACCCTTATACCAGCTATATTTAATAGCCTAGTGTGTCAAAAAGTGCAATTTACACTTCAGCTATGTCCTAAAAGATGCTTTGTTAGGATGATATTTGGTTAATACACTCCAAAAGTCAAAATTGAAAAATCATCATAGAAACTTTTGCCTGTCCAAACAGGAGGCTTTTAGGAAACTACCTGTCCAAAAGACAGGTAGGACAGGTCTTGTCTAAGTTCCTGCATGCCGAGCCAGCAGTTTGTGTGTTCTCCAAACCTAGACTTAAGGCCGTCATACTTATTTTGAGAATTGTCTTCACTACTTAATCCATTCACACTCAGAGCAGCCAAAAAATGCCTGACGATTTTGAATATATTTTTGTAATCAAAGTATCTTTTTAAAAATATATGAAGGAGAATAATATCAGAAGCCAGATAATAACTCTCCTTCAAATATTTTGTGAACTTTCCTTTTACATATATACAAGTTCTTTACAATAGTATGAGAGTAGCAGATGATACTTTCAAGAGAAACTCTGAATGTGAATGGGGTTCGATCAGTGTAGGCCCATTACCCCCCCCCCCCCCCCCCCCCCCCCAATCTCCAGATGAACTAACAGCTACCCTCAGATGACAAGTATGTTCCAAGCAGCTTCAGATAAGCTATTAATAGACTAAATTGGGTGCTGCCAGTAGCAGGAGCTTAGCCGCCTATGCGTCCAGCGTGTCATTTGGACACCCAGAACACTGTTTTTTGACAGGTTGGACACCCAAAAGTTTATGTCAGAATTTGCTGATGATGACTTTTCTTGATAGAAGATGTAGAAGCTGTAGTGTCACTTTAATAAGACACACAAAGCATTTACTGGCCTAGGTAAAAAAGCAAAATCTGTAAATATGGCCAGTAGCCCCATTCCTTGTGTGTTAGGATGCTTTAACTAATTTAAAAAGCAATATATACTTCTTGTACGAGGGTTGGCAGTGATGGGGACTTGGATTTAAGTAGAATGCTCTAAAAAACTTTTGGGCCTATGTTTTATTTGTGGGTGTAATTGTCCTTTAATGGTATCCAACCTTAAAGAGAAGTACTCTACTTTTTTGCTTATTTCACAACCACCAGGGTTCAACTTTTCCAGAGGCCCTGGGGCATGTGCCCCTAGATTTTGCTGTGGGCCCAAAATACTAAAATAGTATCTATAATAACCAGATATCTAGTCACTAATTTTTTATCAAAAGCCCTTTGGGCCCCTAGCCTGAAATCTAAGTGTCAGACCCTGGACCACTCTTCTTTATCTTGCTCATTTTCTGTCACAGAATTCCCTGGATCGACGCTATCATTGTGACGATTTCCCCGGACCAGGTTGACCAGATGAAGGACATCTTGGAGGAGTTTCACCACACGAGGGTCCACCTCACACACTCCTGCAGCACCAGACACAGGTCTATATG
>OZ012689.1:11822745-11860388 GCA_963942565.1 Maea johnstoni | reverse complement strand
TTCGATGTGAGTATGGGACTTTTGTTATTAGAATCTTCTCATTTATGAACCTTTGAAATGCAAGTTTTTAAATTACAAAGGTACATAATTACTGAATTAGGCAATTATATTGCAATTATAATGAAGCATTGCTGCAATTAATAAGACCCCAATGGCATTAGAGCTAAATTTGAAGGAGTTGCTTATCTCCATAGGTTATGTATATCTCTGATGGTAATAGGGAAAGTATTGGAAATCTCTTAAATATACAGACCTCATAGAAATGAAAATGCTCAGGCCTAAAAAAAAAGTTGTTTGTTTCCTGTAACCCTACCCTAACAAGTTTTCCCAAAGCTCTCCCAACTCCCAATCAACGTAAAACATGCATAAAACACACATTTCGGGCCAAAGAATTAATGCAAAAAAAAGTTTTTTTACCGACCTACATACCCTATTTTTTTCAGACCGTTACAGGAAACAAACAATATTTTTTTCTTGGCCTCATTGAGAGTCTTTTTTAGCTTACCTTATTGTGTGTGTGTTTCAGTGTACGGAGTATGATTTTGAAACACGGTACAGAATGCCTTCGTCTGGCGCAGGAATACGCTGGCGCGAGGGTGCGACTCGTCCCCTGGTCCGGAACATTTATGGAAGGTGAGTGAGGTGCAGGGGCTTAGCCGCAATGCGTCCAGCGTGTCATTTGGACACGCAGAACACTGTTTTTTGACAGTTTGGACACCCAAAAGTTTATGTCAGAATTTGCTGAAGATGACTTTTCTAAGAAGATAGAAGATGTAGAAGCTGTAGTGTCACTTTTATAAGACACACAAAGCAGTATCTGGCCTAAAAAAGCAAAATCTGTAAAGGTATACCTTATTAGGGTCTATCTTATTAGTAGTATGTATTTTGTACCACACTTTGGACACGCAAAAGTCTATGAAACCTCTATTTTGACACCCTGTTTCCAAATATCGGCTAAGACCCTGGTGAGGTGTATATGTACTTCAAGCCTTTGCAGATAAAGAGGTGCTCAGGTAACGATGGTCTTCATTTAGATAAGCCTATAAGACCTTTCAGGCCCTATAGGACTATTACAGAGTAAGCTAAGATAGAGCTGCACTCACCACTCATGAACTCGAGTGGCTCGAGCCCTGGGACAAACTCGCCGAGCTCGAGCTGAAATGTTCAAATCGTGAGCTCGTCTATGTTGGGAACACAAACGTAACACAGAGCACCTAACACAAATTATATACATACATAACTGCTTCTCGCTGTCATGTCTTCTTTACAATTTCCAATGTATACATTCAAGCGGTGTTGAGGGTTATTCTGACCTTTGTTCCTCGTCAGCACGTTTTAAAACTAAATGAACATGGCAATGTTAATAAATCTCCGCCAATAAATATTTATTTCTTAATAGCTGGGGTGGGAAATAAGTATTCTTTTGGAAATTCGGAACGTCCGTGAGCTCATGAGCTGACGAGTCAAACGGGTGGTGAGCTCATGAGTTGATCTCCCTCCGTGAGTGCAGCTCTAAGCTAAGACCTTTTAGATGAGGTGCTATTTGTCCAGAAGACCTCTAGGCAACATAAACCTGTGTAGGCTGAATAGCCAAATAAAAGCAGGGAAGAATTAACACAGGGAAAATCTAAACAGTTCATGTCCGGACTTGATAAACACGGGAAATTCTGACCTTAGTTAAATAGACTGGCCCAGCTTTATCTCTGAAGTGTCTGACCAGCGTCAACTCAGAGTGTTAGCAGTCATCACTCATTGCAATCTACATGTGGCAAGGAACAATCGCGAATTGCACTGGATGACCACTGATCATGCTCTGACTTCTGCTCAACTACTATGTGCCAGATTACATCGCCGTTGATCTATTTCTGGACGCCTCTCTAGACTGGTTATAGTCCCATCAACACATGCGTTGCTGCAATTAAGGCCCTGCACGTGCAGGTACCCATTAATATTTACTCTCTGGTTTACTAAAATTAAAGGTCTACATAAAACGGGAAAATTAAAAACGGAAAAAAAACATATGTCCCCTTTCGGAAATATTAGAAACGGGAACACCCAAAAATGAGAAATTAGGGAAAATTGTCACATGGAAAAATTAGCCATTCTACAGTATTCGGTTTAACCCCACCTGCTGCTGGTAAATAATTTGACCAATAAAAATGTCATAAACCACCTGACAAATTACTGAAACCCGGGTACATGGGTTCTTATCTGAAGGAACTCATGGAAAGCTATCCAATGAATACCAACATGATAGGGTTTAGATGACTTTTAAAGACCTTTGCATCCATGTGCTTTTGCTGAGAATAGCCATGGCTTTGGAAAGGTTAAACACAAAGTGACACTTCCCTCAATCTTTGTTTTTGCAGGTGACTTACAAGAAAGACTTGTATGGTGCAGAAGGTGTCATCAAAGGTAAATATCTACACATTATATATAGCATGGTTTATTTCTTAGATTAATCACAAACCTCCCTTGAATGGCTATGTCATATAAGTAGGGTTGGATACCATTAAGAGGTACCGATACTGGTATCGGTATCCTTTCCCAAAGCACCTTATCGTACCTTTTTATTCCTTATTAGGTAATAAGGTAATTAGGTAATAATGCAATAAAGTACCATTAATAGTACTGTTAATTGGTACCGTTTAATTGGTACCGATAACGTACATCTTTATTTCGTTCTTAAAGGTATACCATTCCAAAATGGGCCGCTAACCCCCTAGCCCCACCAATCTTTATCTCCTATACTTACCGGTATATTTTTGGCAAAATGGGTCACTGACTATTTCACCAATGACTATTTCTGATAGGCGTGCCTTAATGAAATAGGACACATACCCTCCTTTTCAAAATAATGCAACATTGTATAATCTGCATTCCTTCCCTTTCGAAAAGGTTGTCAGAGACTTTGGGTTCGGCGGTGGTTTTTGCTGGGTATTTCATTCTCCTCCACCAGTTACAACTGGCAAGTCACAACTTTACCACAATATGGCAAATAAAGTGACAAAAAACGAAATTCCACTACATAGGTTCCTGATGTTTTTATGTTGTAGAAAGCATGACACGTGTTGCCATGATCAGTAATGAGAAATTTGATATGGAGACTTTTATCAGCGACAAACTTCATACCATGAATATACAGGTAAGGTGATCACTACACACTATTTGAGCATTTGAGAAAGCTGCCAGTGACTGGTTAGGTGGTTGTTTTTCCCGGGTACACAAGTTTCCTCCACCACTTAAAACTGGCTAGTCACGACTGAGCCACAATTTGGCAGAAAAAGTGACAAAAATCTAAATTCCATGCGGTAGTTATGATGAAATGTTATGAAAAATGTGATAAAAAATTTAAATATCTGAGTTCTATACACTTTTTGACATTACACAAAATCCATATACCATATATGATATTTATTACTAATATTGTATTTTTAGATGTAATAGTTTATCATTAAAAAACATGTTTCTAAACGTCTGGCAACACTCTGGCAAGAAATAAACTTTGGTAGATCTGATTTTACTCGCATGAAAAGTCTTGACTTGAGCTTTTATTAAAGAAGAGTGTAGTTATTCATCTTAGACTATTTGAATGATGAATGATTTTCAATCACAGATATTTCTACCTTTGTTATGCTTAAAGCAACTTTGTTGATATTATATTTTTCCCTGTTATGTTGGCTACTTTTCAAATTGAGTACTTTTTGAATCAATACTCTTCTAAATATTTTTGTTAGAAATATGTAACAAAAATAGTTGTGCTTATTGTAATAGCTCAAGGATTCAAAGTTTTTCTAAGTCACATCAGAGAAATACATCCCCTTGAATCGCAACGCCATAGGCACAGCATGCTAGCACCTAGGGTATGTGCGCCTCGGGTTACGCGGTGTAGCCTTGGTCACGTGATCTGATCTGTGCAATTAGCATGCAGCATCCTTTCTAGGTCAGATAGTTGCCAAGGAGATGGGAGGCAGCGACATTTGATGATGCATGGACAGTGTCCGATCCCGGTCTACTCATCTCAGGTCACATGTTGATATGGAGTCAATTAGTACATTCGGTGTATCATTATATTGAGTCACATTTTGTGAAAGTCAGTGTTGATATTTGTACAGGTAGAAAAATACAGCAGCCTGGACAAAGCTCCGGCAGGGATCAACAGTATGGTGTACATGTACGGAGTGCTCTCATTGGACAAAATCAGAGACAAGACGTGCCGATCACTCCCCAGTCTCCCAATAGGTGGCAGCATCGTGCACATCGTTCGCCGCGTCGTCGATTGCTGCTCAGACGTAGGAAATATTGATCATGTGTTTGTGGAGATGAAGAGGATGAAGGAAGAATGTGCCAAGGCCAAGACCTGTGTATTTCTGGTTATTACAAGGGTAATTATTCAACCAAGCTTATCTATTAAATGATATATTTGCACAGCATAAGTTTTCATATAAATATTGTAATTATTATATTCATTATACTTATCATAAATCTGATTTTTATATATTTTTTAAATATTACTTGAATTAATAAATTAATGAATGAATGGGTGCTAAAAGGCAGCATATTTATACCAGTAGTTACTTAATATGTATATATATAAATATATATAAATATATATATATATATATATATATATATATATATATATATATATATATATATATATATATATATATATATATATATATATATATATATATCATTTCTTCTTTTCTTTGTTGTAGGGAGAGTGCTATGATGAAGCAAGTGATCTGATCTCCAGTCTCATCCGTGACCGCAATCCTGCTCTGAGTGGACAAGTCTTCGTTTACTAAAAACTTTACTTACCAGACATGGATTTTATCAACCCTACATAAGTATTAATGTCTTATATGTCAATGGTAGCCATATAAGTTACTGCAGTAGTTATATGTGCCTGCCCTGATGGGGGTGTGGTCTGAGGCTTTGCCACTGACTTCTAGCTGTCTCTCACAACTGCCTGGGTTCAAATACGGCTGGGACATGTGAGAAAGTTGTCAGTGGCATGGGGTTAGACGGTGGTTTTGCTGGGTATTCCATTGTCCCTATACTTACAACTGACTAGTCACAACTATGGCAATAGAAGTGACGAAAATCAAAATTCCATACAGTATTTATGATGAAATGTAATGAAAACTCTGATTTATATATATATTTATTATATGGCGAGCAATTATTGCTATTTTGATTGTACAGTAATACTGAGCTGTGCATGCAGTATATATTTGTATTAGTTATTCATATTGTTTCCCGCATGGCCTTAAAGTAAAATGCATGACCTATCAGGTTTCTGATCTTAACTTGATTTTTTTAGATGTTCTCCTTAGCAGTAGAATATCACTCTTGAGGTTACTCAGGGTGTTCATGCCAAATCCACTTCCTCAATTTGGCAGTTATTTGCCTATTGCTTATTTGGTCCATCTTGTTCCGTATAAGTACTGTATTCTTCCGATTAAGCACACAGTGCGGGTGGAGTTCAGGAAAAAAATTCTGTAGAAAGGGTGTCGGCAATCTGCTTTTTTACCGCACACCCCAATGAGTGCTGATCATAGTGCATTGGCCATTATCTTACCTTCGCGCTCTCGCTGTTACGCTTCAATAGACGCTTGGCAGTACAACCTGGCATGTAATGAGATCATTGATTGGTCAATAGCACGATTATGCACCAAATATGAACACCGATAGCGCGAAGGAACTGCCGAACTTCATGCTGGTTTCCAGACACGGCAAGAGGGAAGTTATGTCATTTTGCTTTTCTTACTCCTTCTGGGGGGTAATTTTACATGACAGTTGCGCTGGCCGTTCCCCCTCTTCCCGTGAAAAATAGGGATGTGTGCTTAATCGGACGAATACGGTAGTTTGTATATGTGTGGTATTGTGAAAGCCTGTTTTTTCCTAGTCAACCATTAAAGGACTTCGGAAATGTTCATTAGAATATTTTGTAAAATCATTGTTAATTTCCAAATTATTGTCAAAAGAATCAAAGATCCACATGAAAAATTTTGAAAGTAACTCTTGGGCATTAGTGTGTTAAGCGTCCGAGAAATGCAATTGTTTGCATAGTTACTGTGCCCGAAGTCTGATCTGATTTGAATATTGCACCATTTTGAAAATGTCCCTCACTCTCAAATCCTCTTTGCGTCATTGATTCTTGTCGTATTACTTTTATTTGCATACCAGAAAGTATTACTGCTTATGGTGCTTCTTGTGGTTTATTTGGATCACCTTTGTGATTGTAATGTACCTGAAAACAATTCGTATCTAGGTGTATATGCCAAACAATGATACAAATGTATATATTCTTATAGATTATTAAAAAAATGCATAAATACGTATATTATTTTGTCTGTCTTTATTACCCTTTAACCCATTCACACTCAGAGATCCACTATAAATTATCGTCTGCTACTCTGATACTTTTCAAAATAACTTGGGAATAAAGCAAAAGTTCACAAAATATTTTAAGGAGAGTTGTTGGTTGACTTCTCTTTTACATTTCTCCTTCAATTATTTTGCAAAACATGCTTTTGTTAGAAAAATATTTCCAAAATTGTCAGGCCTGTTCTGGCCGCTGTGAGTGTTAATGGGTTAATGTAAGTGAATGGATTTACTTCTTGGACAGAGAAATTTCGTATCGTAATGATTTTATTTTAGCTCGATTGGTTATACACTTATGGAAAATTTCTCATTTAATTGGTATCAAACAAATCTATCAATAATGATGCTGAAAGTTCAGGAGTTAAAGCTTCTATACTGCCAATTTTCTTTCAATATTTTTGCAATTAATTCTATCCACTGAACACTTCAATGCCAGTAGTATAAGGCATTGCCACTGACTGCTTGCTATCCCTCACCACTGTCCAGGTTCGAATCCTGGTCTGGGCATATGAAAAAGTGCCATGGGGGATTGGCGGTGGTTATTGACAGGTACTCTGGTTCCTCTGCAACAAGCCTTCAACAAGCAATCAGCTATAAATGCTGCCGACCTCACTGAGAATAGAACCAAAACCCTTGACTTGATGGAAAGTTCAGCCGTAGGCGCGTAGCGGCTGGAAAAAGTGAAACGTTCGCAAATGTAACAATCTGAACACACCCAGAGATGTTCTCACTAGTAGGGAAAATTTGCCGGAGAAATCAGAGAGGCCGTAAAATTAACGACAACTAAAAGCATGTATATATATTTACTATTGTCTTTTTATTTGCAAAGGCATAAAGTCGGGAGGTCGGAGAATTTTTTTCAGTTGTTTTGGCGCTCGTAATTTCTTAATTGGTTTCTAACGACATTCGAGTGATCTGTATACCGTACGAGTGAGACCATCTTAGTTAGCATATACTGGACGATCATGGATCCACATGTTGACATGATAAGGTAGGGGGGTCGAATTCATTTTGGGGACGTATCTAAATTTGGGGGGGTTATTAATAAAAATGGCCAAATAGTAAATAATAAGATTTTTTCGGTATGTTAGGCACGATCCCAAATCATAAATATGTATATGTATTTGTTTTTAAACACATCTAGTAATGTGACTCGGCGGGCTCATTGATAGCGTATCGGCTTGGGGTCTCAGAGGTTGCAGGATCGAATTCGACCCTTTATTACTTTTATTTTTGTTTTTGCAAGATAGTTTATGGAAATCTTGACTATTAGTGGTAACCATCCTGGTACAATGAATTGTGCACAATGCTGGAATAGAATGCTGGAATACAATCCTAAATAAAAAAAATAGTTTAATGGGTGTAGTAATGCCTAGCCTTCACATAGAATATGAGATCTGTTAAGTGGTCAGCTTGTTGCTTTCAACAGAAAAAATAACTTAAGTGATAAAGTTGAGAATTTCTTCAAGAAAATATATAGTTTTATGAATGTAAATATTAATTTAAATATGTAAATAAAGGATATGTTCCCGATGATGTTGGTATTGTCACTTGCATGCACACTTGCTGCACATGCCTATTACTCAATGCAACTTCCACCCATTCACCTTCTATTTGCCCTTCCATACGTCCCCACCTATTTATGCACCTTCCAACTGTACTATGGGCTTGGACACATGCGCCCGCCATCCACTTCTGGGCGCACTGATCCTTATTACTGTCATTTTCTACTCATCCTGCGGCCTTAATAAGCGCCCTGCCGCAACACTTACCTTCCCCCTCTCTGTAAGTGTACTGTCCTCCCAATACCTCTTTCAACGGGGCCCTATCTAAATTTGTGAATGATAGTATGGCACCATCTTAATGGCATCTTCGAGACGCGGACTGACATCCTCCTTCCCCAAGACTTTTGGTTTATCAAACATCCACTAGACAAGACGTACCCGGTTACCAATTGTATATAAGGTTAATTCTCTGTTCTTTTTCTGTTTACGTCATATCTTGTTTTTGTACCTGCTACAGTCAAAAGACATATATATACAGGTGAACTTGGATATGACGGACCACTGTACGACGGATTTCTGCATATGACGGACGATATGCTTGGTCCCAGTCCGTCTTATTGAGTCCGTCATATCCAAGTTCACCTGTATATTTATATATATATATATATATATATATATATATATATATATATATATATATATATATATATATATATATATATATATATATATATATATATTTGGCAATAGGATAATCACCACACTTCATAATTTGGTCAAATGCTAGTGGAAGACATAATAGGATTTCTGTAAAAGACAAAGAACAATTACCATAAATGATAAGTGGAATGTTGGGTAACAATAGTCAGTTTTTTATTGGTCTTGCTGGTATTGTATAGAAACTTAGATGAAGAAAAGAATGGATATGTAGGGAGAGACCAATTACTATGTGCGATATAGTGAAGGGCTGGACTCATGCCAGGAGTCACAGATCTGGCATCAGGGCGAGGTCACGTGGGAACAAGGACCGATCAGTGCTCTCGTATCGATAACATTACAGAGAAACCTGATCGCCTGCATCAACTGGGCATGCGCAGAGCACCAATTTTGGGCTATTAGTTGACACTGGTTTGAGGCTAGCCTGTTCAGGTTGACCGGCTGGTTTCAAATCCACTTGTGTTTGGTCATCTAGGATAGAAATGACAATTCTTCTATTCCACTTTTGACTTGAAATTTAATTTATTGCTTCCTACAGAATGTCAATCATCTCCTATGGACCCTGGGAATGAACGAAGGAGAGACTTGTCTTTTTCTCTCACATTTTAACCCATTAATGCATAGGAGTTCCTCCAGCAATTGTCGTCTGGATCTATGATACTTTTTACAATAACTTCAGAATTGAGGATGATTTTTACAAAATATTTGAAGGAGAGTTGTTGACAATGTACTGATGAACATTTCTCCTTCAAATATTTTTCTACGTGTGCGTTTGCCTGCAAGATTTCATCAAAATTGTCAGGCTGTCTTTGGCCGCTGTGAGCATTAATGGGTTAAACAAGAGTGGTCAAATACCCATGTAAAATATAAAATTCATGAAATATCCAGACTTATCAGCTTTTGATAAAGCACTCAAAATAACATGGTTAAGAAGGATTTTATAAGAGAATGAGGGTTGGAACATATTCCCCTATTTTTTAATATACATAAGACCTTTCTCTTTGGAGACACTTATTTAAACACAACGTTCGAATCATGTAACATATCTTTTGGAAAGATTTTATTTTAGCTTTTAAGACTTTTTTATGACAAGGTCTGGTTTACAGACTCTGCCAATTACAATACAATGCCAATTTGGTACATGTATACCACTTAGATCTGCAACTATTTTAACAAGGAATGGTTTACTTAAGGCCTCATATCCATGTAAAACATAATGTGACAGAGTGAGATTGGAAGATGTAAAAATCTTTTTTTATTTTTAAATACTTTTTTTATTCAATATCAAGCATGTCAGATAAGCCGTTAGGCAACAGGTACAAATAGGTATGTAGATAGCATCACAATATATATATTATTGCATGGTATTATAATCTAGTCATTGTCATATAATAAACATAAAAGGTTGTAATGTTTGTCAAAAAGATTCTTTTTCCCTTTAATGTATAGTCTGTATTTTTCCTGATAAAAAAAATCTTTACTTACAATGAAGTGTGGTCTTTCCTTTTTCATGGCGTTGAATATAATCTTTTTTGTTAATAAAATTATACAGTTAATTGCCAGAGCATTTTCCATGTCTCCTGTTATCTTTCTAACGTCTGATAGGTTATAATCAGTCATACCCAATTGTATAATCCAGTCCCGCACATTGCTCCATACTATTATAGAGTGAATACATTCTAAAAACATGTGTTCTATAGAATCTTCCATCAAATTGCACATGCCACATGTCAGTTTAATACCCATAAGGAAAAGTTTGTCATTGGTATAGAATCTATGATGCAATGGTCGGAACTGGATATAGTTTAGATATGTATCTTTGTAAACCGTGTGATGTTTAATAAAAGATCTGCTTATACATATACTCTCAATTTCTAGTTTAGATTTTTCAGACCATTTATTAACTAATTTGTTGAGAATAGTTTCATCTGAGTCTTTAATCATAGTGTAAAGTTTTGAACAGCCTTTAATGCTTTTGTTTAATAAAATGTTGATTGAACTATTCCTTGGAAAAGGTTCACTGTATATAGGTAATTCCTTCCATTCTAAGAATTTATTGATTTTATGGCAGATATTGTTGAATTCCAAGAAATTTGTCTTCACTCCAAAGTGACCTGTGAATTCCTCCATTGATATAATATTATTGTTTGTGTCTAAGAAGTCCGCTATTGAGTTAATTCCTCGTTTTTGCCACAATCTTTTTATGGGTAATTGAAAGGAATTGTGTAGCCACAGTGGAGTGTTACATAATACATCTTTGTGAAGAACAGCCTCGGAATTCCACAACATCTGTAGACTTTTGATAACATCTACCCAGAATCTGTTTGAAGTCATTTCAATTATTCTGCTTAGATATTCTGGACCATATACGAAGGCATCAATCAATTCAAAAGAATTGGGGAAAATAGTCCATTTGCTTTTGGACTTGAGAAATCTGCGAAGCCAGCTTAGTTTTAAAGTCTTGTCGAATAAGGCAATATTGTGTAATTTAAGTCCACCATGATGAATTTCACCTTCTAAAATATTCTTATTCCACTTTGAAGGCTTTCCCGACCATAAAAATTTAGCGAAGGTATCATTTAGTTCCTTAAGACAAGTGGCATTGGGGCTCGAAAGAGACAGCAGCATATGGGTTATTTTTTACATTAATAGGGATTTTATAATACTCACTTTTCCGTATGGAGTTAGATTGCTCATGCTCCATATTCTGATAAGTTTTCTTATTTCCCCCTTCTTCTGTTTATATTAAGTTCTGTAATTTCACCCATTTTAGTGATGTCGTAATGAATTCCTAAAATTTCAAAAGTTGTTGTCCAGTAAAATCCAAATTTGCCCTGCCAAGAGATGCTGCTGCCTCTTGAGGCCCCAATTTTAACCACTTTGTTTTTTTCCCTGTTTATATCCAACCCAGATATTGTTTTGAACCATTTTAATACCTGTATAATTTTAATTATACTTTGTAGATCCTCCTCCACCATTAAGGTGGTACCATCAGCATATTGTGATGATTTTGACTCAACACCATGCACCTTAATGCCTTTTATGTCACCACACTCCCTAATTACCTGTGATAATATCTCCGCACATAGTACAAATACACACGGTGACAGGGAATCCCCTTGTCTACAGCCCCTAGATAAAACTATGCTGTCAGAGAGGTGACCATTCTGTTCAACTCTCGAAGTAGTTTTTCTGGGGAAAAGCTGAATTATAGAAGATTTTTCTTTTCCAAAGTTAAAAATTTGTAACACTTCCTTAATAAAAATTCCATTCTATCGTATCAAAAGCTTTGGAGAAGTCAAGTATCATTAAAAGACCTTTCTGTTGCTCAGATTCACAATAGTCAATAGCATCGTAGATCATGCGAGTGTTTTCTCCAATGAATCTGCCTGAAATAAATCCAGTCTGATCCTCATTGACTAATGTGGGAAGAACCGTCTTTAACCTGTTTGATACCATAGTTGAAAAACATTTATAGATAGAGTTTAAAAGAGTGAGAGGTCTCCAATTTTTCAAGTCGTTTCGTAATTTCCCCTGTTTGGGGATACAAGTTATAACCCCTTCTAAAGCCAGTTTTGACATGGTACCATTTTCAATACCTTCATTAAAATATCTGAATATCCAGCATTTGAGTTCTTCACAGAAATATTTAAAAAATTCATTTGAAAATCCGTCCAGACCTGGAGCTTTATTTAATTTACTGGAGCGAATAGCTGACTCTAGTTCTGACATTGTATAAGGTATGTCCAGGCTATCTCTGGTTTCATCTGATATTGTTGGTATGTTTGTTAAGTAATGACTAAATTTAGATCCGTTTATTGGTAAAGATTCTTTTGAGGAGAAGAGGTCTTGATAAAAGTTCATCTGCATTTTCAGAATCTTGGCACTATCTGTAATAATGACATCATTTGCTGTAGTTAGAGATGGTATATTTTTGTTGGTAAAGTTTCTTTTCTCTAAATTGAGAAAATATTTGCAAGGTTTTTCCCAATTATCGATTAGATTCGCCCTAGATCTGACAATAGAACCCTTGGTTTTTTTCTCTCTTAGATTCTCTAGTCTCAGAGATTGTTCTCTTAGAGAATCCATTTTTTTGCTGATTTTCTTCTTGTAATTTTTTAATAGATGAAATAAGAGTTCTCTTCATTCTTTTCCTCTTTTTTCAAGTTTTTAGAAAATTTGATTATATGTCCTCTGAGTTGACAGAGTAATGTTTCAAGGAAAAGAGTATCGGAGATTGTGATTTCCAAAAGATTACCATTGTCAGACCGGCTGAAGTCATTGTTATATATTGGTATTGCATATGTGGCTTTGACCAACTCAATTTCCTCTCTAACCAGTTTAACACTTGTTTATTTTCTAATAGTGCATTATTGAACTTCCACAGGCCTCTTCCCCTCTTCTGAGTTGTTTTCTTAATGGATAGTTTGATAATGTTATGGTCGCTCCTATATGCATTTAAGATTTCTGCATTAGGGTTAAGTGATAATATATCTTCAGAAACAAGAAAATAGTCTAATCTAGCTCTTTTGCAAGGTCTTTCTGTTCTCCAAGTAAATATCTTTCTAGACGGGTTTTGCTTTCGCCAAATGTCGGACATTGCATTATTTTCAATGAAACTATTCAAAACCGTTTTGACTTTAGTATTTCTAGCTGTTGTGTAGTTATAATTGTCTAGGTCACTAAATGTAACATTCCAATCTCCGACCCAAATTTCATTATCATTTGAAATGTGTTGTACTTTTTGGAAAAGATTCTGAAACCATGAAGGGTCGTCATTGTTAGGTCCATATACATTGATCAAAAAAATAGTACGTAAATTTATAATTTCAAGTTCTAGAATGATGTATCTTCCGTGTGGGTCTTTGATTGATTGTTTTAATAAATATTCAAATGAGTTATTAATGAGAATTGCCACCCCTCTACTATTTGTGGAGTCCCCTGCCAGTATGTATTCAATATTCCACTCTTTTAATAACATATTTTGGTTTTTTTGTGTTAAATGCGTTTCTTGCAGACATATAATGTCCGGATTGAGACCTTTACAATACTCAAAAAAAGTCAATACGTTTGAAGTACTGCCTAAGACCTCGTACGTTGGCGGAGAGAATGTTCAAATCATCACAGCCGGAATCTGTTGGAAGTGTGGCGACAAAGGCATAGCATGACAAGTTTGAAATTGAAAATTATATACAAAACAAAAAAATAAAGGGTGGACCCCTAGGTCACCGGCCCACATCCACCACATCACAGGGTATGTGTCGCAGGTGACCCCGGATCCACACACACCAGTAAAGTCAAGTGATAGCATACTAGTACACTATCAAGCTCTTGTACTTTACTTAGATAAAATTAAAATTAATGTAAAGTTTTTGTGTTTAAACCAAATTACTATGTTTCTGGACAGGAACTTGTAGGCGGGTTGACTGCTTCCTTAATTTAAAGGAATTGAAGACTTGAAAATAAAGTAAAAAAATAAAAAAACAGAAGATGAAGTTTGTTATGTGTGGGATGTTTTTGTATTGTATGCATGCTTCTTGAAATGCTAAGATACATGACAACAACAATTTAAGTAAACTAAGTAGACTGTATTAAATAATTTACATACAGATATATGTTTTACAATTAAGTTTGAAACTTACATAAGTAACACATTTTGGTTTCCATATTAAAGAGGAGGACATTGTAAATATTATGATATATCGATAAAGCATAACAATTACAATTTGAATACCAACACCAGAGAAATGTCTTATACTGCAAATACACAACTGTAGTATGCTAACTTCAAGTTAGACCCAGTCATGGTTATGTATATCCATGAAACTACAGATTTACCATAAATTAGAAACAATACAACCGTGTATAGTAACCATTATTTACATTGTTAACACGTAAATATACATGTTCTGATATATGAAATGCAGCGAACACACAATACTAGGATAGGTAAACTACCTTACTGCTTATGTTTTTTAAAGTAGTTAGAACCAAATGTTAAGTTTTAAGAGAAAAACCCAACTGTATATAATTTGGCGAAGGAACCAAAACATATATGTTCGCTGCATTTACCCTTAATGTGAACTGCACAAAAGGTTATGACGAATACAGAATTAACAGAACTACAGAATAATTATACCAATTTGCCATGTGATTACAGTGAGCACACCTTACTAGGTAAGAAATATTAAACAAACCGATTTTTTTTTAGATAATACGGTTATCTAATTAACATCAAGGTTTGAAATAAAAAAATTGTACTACGTATAAATTAAAGACAATACAACCGTGTATAGTAACCCTTA
This sequence comes from Maea johnstoni, assembly GCA_963942565.1. NCBI lineage: Eukaryota > Metazoa > Annelida > Polychaeta > Spionida > Magelonidae > Maea > Maea johnstoni. Next base: position 11,845,468 of record OZ012689.1, on the reverse strand, counting down.
TTTACATTGTTAACACGTAAATATACATGTTCTGATATATGAAATGCAGCGAACACACAATACTAAGATAGGTAAAGTACCTTATTGCTTATGTTTTTTAAAGTAGTTAGAACCAGATGTTAAGTTTTAGGAGAAAAAACCAACTGTATATAATTTGTAGAAGGAACCAAAACATATATGTTCGCTGCATTTCCCCCTAATGTGAATTGCACAAAAGGTTATGATGAATACAGAATTAACAGAACTCACAGAAAAATTATACCAATTTGCCATGTGATTACAGTGAGCACACCTTACTAGGTAAGAAATAAAGATGTAAAAATCTTACTATAACTAGCTCTTTACTCAAAATATATGCAATTACAATGGCTGCTATAGAATATGGCATGGTCTATGTCTTATTTGAAAGTTGGCATATTGTTTTCCTACGAAACGAGACATAGGGTGTGACTCTTTATTTCAAGCAAGTACCAGCCTCAGGAACATGACTTTAAAAACTAGCAAAAAAGATTCTGTCCCCGTGCACCCATGATTCAGATTATTATCATGTCAATTTCTGTGAAAATAGGTGGCGCCACCTGTACCCACAAATGTGTGTGTACAAATATAGAATTTTCGTTGCGTAGTTACCTGTTCAATGGGGATTTTAGAGTAAACTTTTGAGCAAATATGCTCTGGCCCTGCATGCTGGTGAACTTGCCTGGTCAGTAACTTTTTACTTCTATATTGTGAGGGTTGAGCTTTGTGTCAGTAAACTTGACGACTCCGTTAGGTTCAATGATGAAGTTGGGTGCATCTAGGTAGGGACTGTGGGGCTTGCTGGGTGCCGAGTCTGTGTCTCCTCTAGTGAACACAGAGGAGAAGTGGTTGTTACCCAGTGGGCACAGTAACATTCATGGAACATTCCAGGAATGTTTCGCCGAACATTCCAAAACGATTCTTTCATAGTTCAGAATGAAAATTGTATGAATGTTCAGGTGGGAATGTTCATAGAATGTTCAGAGCTGAATGCTAAATGAATCTTTTGGATTCTGAATGTTCTCTGAACATTGGAAGTTGCCTGTGCAGTGGAAGCACTCGGCAACAATTCCTATATTAAGATATAGGAAATATCTGAATTTAATGTTTATATAATGTCAAATCTGAACATTCCAGGAATGTTCAGACCTGAAGGTTGCAGGATTGTTCATTATTGGCGCATGACATTCAGATCAAAATGGAACATTCATATGACATCAAATAAATACATTCCAGGAATGTTAGGACCTAAACGTTGCTGAAATGTTCATAATTGGTCCAAAATATTCCGACCAAAATTGAACATTCACATAACATTCAGGTAACATTAAGAAGTCATTTACATGAGTATAAGTGATAAGACAATAGGACAGGATGCAGTACACTGCGCTGAATTCATTTAAAACCCTAGTTCAGAGCCCGGTATCTCAGTTGTCATGGGAAGTTGGTTGGTATTCACAGCATTTATAGACGAAGAGACCTTTAAATATTTGACAGTTGACACAAAAGTGATGGTTGAGCCACAACTTTCAATAAGAATGATTTGTGCAATGGATATTTTCCAGTTCTTTATTTTGGGTGGTATTTATTCTTTAGCATTATGTATTAATGTAATAATTATGCATTTTAGTATTAATGATATCACCTACATGCACAGGTTTTGCTCTTTTGACGGCTCTTTCTATAAGCTTCTCGAATATCAGGCATTCTAAAGGAAAATATCAACGGATCCACAATAGGACTTATCATTCTCCAATAGTAAGTAGCAAGATAAAGAACTCCATCAATTTTGCAAGAAATGCCACCAAAATAATGAATCATTGAACTACACCAGAAGGGAACATTGAACACTAGATTTGACCCAATAATGAGCAGTGCTGTATGGAACCCCTTTCTCTTGGATCTGGTAGAGGTACCCTGCCCTGCTGGCAGAACTGATATCTTGCGAATTTCTAAGGCGACCTTAATGTAAGTGTAGCCAATGACTATCAATTTAGAGATACTGATTACCAAAGGTAGAATCAAAGAAGTGAGTGTTAAACCAAAGTCATCACAGTGGGATACACTTAGTTCGAAGTGTCTGCTTATAAAATGTACAACTCCAAACAGAATACCTGTCGCATGTATAACAATAATTATGACTTTTGTCCTATAGTGAGATAATATAACTATATGCCTTAAAGGATAAATGATAGCAATGTATTGATCTATAGCGATCATGATTATACTAGCTGAAACTATGGCTTCTGCACAGAAATGTATCGAGTCCATAATGAAATGGTGGATGTGCACTGCTACAAATGCACTCAAGGAGAATATATAATTGGCACTTGACAAACAAATCAAAAATTTGTGAAGTGGACGCTTTTCATGAATGTGATAATAAATGGTGTGGATTGCTGAAACGTTTATGGATGAGCTTATAGCCTGTAAAATGTTAAGAAATATTTCCCCAGCTAAAAATGCTTTGGTTAGTTCGGTTTGTACAGCCGTTGTATTGTTCATTTTGAGATGTCAAGAAATTTTCAAAATTGTACATCACTGTAAACAAGGTACTATTGCTCAGTAACCGTTATAATGATATATAGGTACTTTATAGAGTTTAAGTGCATGTTGAAAAGGCATGGTGCTTAATTGTTCAGGAATTGCTGAAAAGGTACAATGATAGTTTGTTCAGCAACTCTGGACAAGGCACTACTAACTTGTTTTTATTTCCAATGTAAATTGAAAAAAATGATTACTTTTAGCACAAGTTCTGTTATACACTACGATGCACCGACAAAATTATATAGAAATGTACAATCAGTTATCAGCGAATATCCAGGAGGAATATATCTAACCTGTTTACACACCGATAGTGGAACACATTTAAAGAGTATGTATTACTCTAATACAAAACTAGACCAAACTTTTCGATGAGTTCATCAACTTGGTCTTGAATGCCTGAAGCTCCTCAAAGGGTACAATGTACATTCAATACATTTATATTCAATGTTCTCATGAGTTCAGTATAGTGCACACTCGATGACCAGTGGTCAATGTCCTACTGCAGCAAAGTGGTGTTGATTCTCCCCTTGTTTTCTGATGACAGGATTCATGACAATATCTATATACAAGGTGTTGCTGTGTTCTGTCAGGAATAGTTAATTGACTCTCAGCTTAATTGCAGCCGTTCAATTTCCTCTAGACTTGCACTCCAAGCTGAAACAAAAAGTTAAACATGTTATATTTAGATATTTTGAAATAAGATTTTATATAATATCACATGCAGGTACCTGTATGTGATTTACAATTGGATGAACGACAATAGCCGCTACCTGGTTTCCTGATGATTGGTATTGCGAAGCAAGAGCAAACATGGACATTAGGAGATGAGCACTCGGCTATCCGAGCATGCTTTATTTGAGACACTCCCATGCAGAGAGAGAGAGAGAGTAATGCATAATGTAACATCCATTTATGCAAGACCAATTATATTAAGTCCAAGAAAACGAAAAGAGGTTTTTGAGAAAAGATGGTCAATGTGAAAAGAATTCTATTATGATCAGATAAGTAAGGAACACTGCATGAGTGTAATTCGTTTTATTTATTATCAAACCAAGTAAACGATTATTCTCTATTTGTGAATTTTGAAAAGTGATTATTATGTTTGGACATAAGATCTTTTGATATCTAGACTATATTGTTATGCACGGATTCTATTGTTTTGTAGGTAGGTGTACGTTTATTGTTTTGTAGGGAAAGCATGGCTACGATGATTGGCTTGTAGGTTCCAACGTATACGCTGTTCTTTTTGTTCAACAAATGCTGCTGAAGGACCAATAGACAGTTTTACTTTATGATTAAATGTTAACAAATTAAGTATCAATTTTTTAATGAATATATTTTTACTGAACAAATATTGTCCTGACAGATATTTTTACCTACCAGTCTTTGTACTGGACTATTTTTTTTCATCAAACAAGAATTTTATTGTATGATCTTTGGACTGGGAGAAATGTTTTTGACCATAATATTTTACTAAATGAACTTTTCATTAAGGAACGGAAAATTTACTGAGTAAAATACCTTTACCGAGCAAAAGCGTTCCAAATATGAATTATTCTAGGATGATCCGATAAATAAGAAACTCTGCATGAGTGTAATTTGTTTTACTTATTTTCATATGAAAATTATTACCACGTTTGAGAAATTATCTAAAAGAAAAAAACTGATATGCTACCTTTTCTCGCTTTTTTAAACAGCATTGATAATCTACCTTTTTACCTACCCCGTTGTCTTTAATCCATGAAGAAGCCTAATCGCCGTCAAGAGTAATCTCCACAAATTTGTGAAGGATTGATCCCAGGAACCATTCACCAATCTACTGATGGAAATTGGATGGTTGGATGACGCCTAAATGTGCTTCCTGCACACTGCCCTTTATTAGGATGTGAACACGATGACAGGCCCTCTCATTTATATCTACCTCTTTTGTTCACTAGGTAATGTCCCATTGGGTCCCTCCAAAGCAAAGTATACTAAATCGCGCTTATTATGAAACATTTACATTCAAATGATTTGAAATCATGTATAAAATGTGACCGAGACAAGAACTGTAGTCTGGTTATACGCTGTATAGAGCCATGCGGTGTATCTGTGTGTGTGTGTGTGTGTGTGTGTGTGTGTGTTAGACTAATCAATTTATATCATGCCAGACCTATTATTAAAAATGGTTAGGGTAGGGAGCCTGGGGAGACCCATTTTGCGGAGGCCTCTGGGAATGTATATATATATATATATATATATATATATATATATATATATATATATATATATATATATATATATATATATATATATATATATATATATATATATATATATAATTTTTCAAAATTGTTGTCTTCACTACTTATAAATAAGAACATATATATATATATATATATATATATATATATATATATATATATATATATATATATATACATATATATATATATATATATATATATATATATATATATATATATATATATATATATATATATATATATATATATATATATATATATATATATATATATATATATGTATATATATATATATATATATAATTTTTCAAAATTGTTGTCTTCACTACTTATAAGTAAGAACTTTGAAGATCAAAAAGTTATTTCTACTAACTCTTTTATTTACTCCAAAGTGTCAGTTTCAAGACAAAAGGACTCTGGCCTATTACACCGCTATTGCTGGTTATTTAAAATTCAAGGAAATGTCTCGTCTCGTGCACGTGCACGGTTTAGTTCCAAATCATCCCATAGTTTCCACTAGGTAAAGAATTTTCATCTATTGCACACATTCCCGTGTTTATATTGAATATGTCAAAACTAACACTTCGCGGGGTTCTAGTCCATTAAGGCCATTAATACGTGACAAGTCAACAGCAGGATATGCAGATATCACACTATTCATGCCAGAGTGATTGCCACGGGCCGGAGCACACCCATTAGTTAGGTAGGTTTTTTATTAGGTTCAATGGCCCTGATGCGCCATGTTTATCCCTTAATTAAATAATTACGTCATTCGTAGGATAAGTACATCGAACCAGTATTGCTGATTGTCCTGAAAATGCACCATTTTGATGCGGATAAGCTGTAAACGGATTGTCCATATCGTTAGGGAGCTAGATTTAATGTGCTAAATTTGTTATTCTCGACAACCTTTTTTTTTTATTGAGAAACTGATTCCCTGGTGACGTCATCTTGCCATATATGCTCATTTTTGTATAAGGCCACTTTTTTTTTTTCTGTTTTAGGAAAAATCCCTCGTTGATTTTGGGCCCCTCATTGAAAAAAAAAAAAAAAAGAAAGAAAGGAAAAATAAAAAGAATTTGCTTGAAAGCAATATTTGTGCATGCTTTCTAAAAGAAGAAAATAAAATAAACATATACATATTGTTTCCAAGTTGCTAAATAGGAGTCAGGTCATCAATATTTACTCCCTAGCAGGGACTAGATGGCGCGGGCGAAATCCTGCATGGTGCTGAGGTTCCCACAACCCCCGTACTGGGTATAGTCCCCACAGGCTTTGGAGATGAACTCCCTAGCAGTTTGTGGCTTCCATTGGAGAGAGGGGGATGGGTCCTGAGAGGGTCAAACCTCTCCACCTCCCCTTCCTCCTTACCCTTGGCCTGGTCCAAGAACTGGTCTCGGGATGTTGCCAGGGGGGTACAGCCCGACCTAGACCTCGATGGAGATCTAGACACCTAGCTAAAGCTGCACTCGTTGAAAGAGATCAACTCATGAGCTCACCACCCTTTTGACTCATGAGCTCATAGTTTTAAGAAAAACATGTTTTCCAGCACAGCTATTAAGAAATAAATACTTACTTGTGGAGATTTATTAACATTTTAAAATGTGCTGACGAGGTATAAAGGTCAGTATAACACTAAACACTGCTTGTATGCATTGGAGATTGTAAACAAGACATGTCTGTGCTAAGCAGTTATAAGGTGCGTTAGGTGCTCTGTATTACGTTTGTGTTTCCAACATGGACAAGCTCACAAGTTGACCACTACAGCTCGAGCTCGGCGAGCCTGCCCCATTGCTCGAGCCACTCCAGTTTATGAGCAGTGAGTGCAGCTCTACACCTAGCGGGACTCAGTGCGTGCAGATTTACAACCCTTCTTCTTTATACCAGTGCTACCTGGACTTGCAGCCAACACAGACCTGGTCGAGGTTGTTGCAGTGACAGCAACCTGTGGGGTACCCACACGCCCTGCAGTACCCATACTCTTTGAGCTACCGACACGCCCAGCGGTACCGGCGCTCTTTGAGGCACCTGTCTACACTCTTTGCAGTATCCACGCTCTCTGCGGTACCTGCATTTCGGCTCTTTGCAGTACCTGCGCTCTTTGCGGCACCCACGCTCAATGAGGCACCCCCTCTCTTTGAGGTACGCACGCTCTTTAAGGCACCTGCACTCTTTGAGGCACCTGTGCTCTTTGCGGCACTCAGGCGCTCTGTCAGGTACCCGTGCTCTTTGAGGTACCCGCGCTCTTTGATGCACCAGCGCTATTTGAGGTACCCACACTCTTTGCGACACTGGCGCTCTTTGAGGTATTCACGCTATTTGCGGCACTGGCGCTCTTTGAGGTACCCGTGCTCTATGAGGTACCCACGCTCTTTGCAACACCTGCACTCTTTGTGACACTGGCGCTCTTTGAGGTACCCACACTATTTGCAGTACCCGCGCTATTTGCGGCACTGGCGCTATTTGCGGTATCCACGCTATTTGCGGTACTGGGGCTCTTTGATGCACCAGCGCTCTTTGAGGTACTCAAGCTCTTTGCGGTGCCTACACTCTTTGAGGTACTCGCGCACTTTGTGGTACCCGCACTCTTTGCAGTACCTGCGCTCTTTGAGGTACCTGCACTATTTGCAGTACCTGCGCTCTTTGCGGTACCTGCACTATTTGCTGTATCCAAGCTGTTTGAGGTGACCACAACTGAAGTTGCAGAGCCCATAGTTAATGTAGGTGCGGTGACCGCAGAATGTGATACTGCGGTGGAGAGGCTCTTCTCACTTTCTTGACCAAGTCTGGAGGTGTTCAAATGTTTTAACAAATGGTAGACTTAGATTTCTGGGGCAAACCATCCAATCATACAAAAGGATACCTGTATTCATACCCTACAGAATGTATACAAGGGTTTCTGACAATAAAAAAAATTTGGGTTAGCTTGTATAACCGGCTTTTCACTTCTTTTTTTTTTTTACTTTTTTTTTCTTTTTAGCTCCCTCTCGCATTGATTTTGGGAAAAAAATCTTCCTAAAACAGAAAAAAAAAAGAAGATGGCCTAACCCTAATATTACTTTGACGTCATATTTATTAAGTTCACAGATGTGATCAATTTGCATAGAGCGCAACCATATGTTAACATTATTACAAAAATAAATAGAAATTGTTTGATACAGTACGATAAAACACATTTTTTATCTTTTATCTTGCATCTTGAAAGCAGTTAAGTGTTGAGATTCAGTTCTGTTCATTAAGTACATTTACTTTTTCACAAGCCATTCACTGATTTTACACTAGGTTGATGTCTTGTTTCGCTTTTCTATGTAAAGTCCACTTATTGAGGTTTCAACCTGGTACATAGTCCAATAGTACCAGCCTGTCGCAGCAGCCTTAAGTTTAACCCTTATGCTGCTGTGGCTACTTTGGCCAATCCAAGACGATGCAAAAGAAACCTGAAAATGACTGAAACCCTTGCATATGAGTACTCATCTGAGAGTACTCAGTGACAGACTTCCAAATACATACCAACACGGCATGGTTTAGATGTTTTTCAAAAGACTTTGCATCCTTTTGTTTGGACGTAAGTAGCCTCAGCATTAAAAGGGTCAGGAGCATCTTTGAAAGTAACTTTCACAGAGGGAGTGTCACTTGGAAGCTCTTCACTTTCTTCACCAGATCTGGGCATATATCTACATATCTACATATATATATATACATATATATATATATACACACACACACACACACACACACACACACACACATATATATATATATATATATATATATATATATATATATATATATATATATATATATATTTATATATATATATATATATATATATATATATATATATATATATATATATATATATATATATATACACATACATACATACATACATACATACATACATACATACATACATACATACATACATACATACATACATACATACATATATATATATATATATATATATATATATATATATATATATATATATATTTATATATACATATATATATATATATATATATATATATATATATATATATATATATATATATATATATATATATATATATATATATATATATATATATATATATATTTATATATATATATAGATATATATAGATATATATAGATATATATATATGTATTTATATACACACTAATGTGAAAGATAATCCCTTGTCCCAAGCAACAAAACAAGCTGACACTAACGCAAGCACCATCACTGATGCAACACCTAACATGGCTAGATCAATCAGAATGGAGGTAATGTGTAAACAATAGCAACACTCACACACAGTGTAGTTGACATTGACGTACTTGTACAGGGGTGTTCACTATTACACTATTTACACCAGACAAATTGTCATCATCCGCATTTTACTGAGCTTACTGGATTGGGGCTACTTACAGTGTTTTATTCCAATCTGATGTTTTATTAAGATCCACAGAAGAACACCTGGCTGTATAATAGAAGCTCGCAAATGTTAAAGGCTAATTATTTATTTTTTAAAAACCAAACTAGTCCTGATATACTATTTCACATAAACTCGGCTGGCTCGATGATAAACCTTTTATGTATCTGACCCGCTATCAGCCTTCACGGAGAACCAGATGTTATATTGTATAGCATATTGTGATGATTTTTGTTTTAAATTGTATAATATATTTGAATGTATTTGTGATTGTATTTATATGTAATGATTGCTTTAATCCGGACGGGACAATAAACTATTTATAAACAACAGCAACAACAAATATAGGCGGTTATCAGGACCATTTGCTCCCAAAAAGGAGTTCACGGGATTAGGTGTTGTTCACATTTCATAAATGTATTATGTATGTATCTTTATTGACTGTAATCTGAGTTACAAAATCATACAAACAAAGATTTATATGAAAATAAATGAGGATAAACAAAGAAACGGAACTAAACATACACATAGTATACAGAGATATGATCTCTGGCATCTAGAGAACAAAAAAACTTTTTACGGACTAAAATAATGAAGGATGAACTCACATCTAAATCATAGTTTTATACGGTCTGTGTCCTATGTGTTCAAACTCAAAAACAGAAAAATAAAACTAAAATGTATTAGAAAAAACAGGAGCGAGAAAGGTGTTCACTGCAGTGGGAGTTTACATGGCGGGGTTTTACGAGGGCAGTAGATTATCACCTGTTAAAAGGCCTACAGTGCACGAACTTTGCATTGTGTCACAACACCAATTACGCACTTTCCATAACATTATAAACACGTTTAATTAATCTATTCATTTCATTTTTGACGGGCATTTTGAATTCATATTTTAAAATGGCACATCCGACGACTTGTATTTCATTGTATGTTTATTGACTGTACTTTCACGGTACGAAACTATACATAGTACAAAAAACATTTTTTTTACAAAGAAGAAACTAAATTCAAACTAGACATTCACAAAGTTTGGAATTCGGAATTTCGTTATTCGTCACATCGATGCCATATTGTGACTAACCAGTTGAAAGTGGTTAAGGAAACCGCAGTACCCTGCAAAAACCACCGCCTAACCCAAAGCAACTGGCAACTCTTTCATATGCCCCGGATGGGATTCGAACCGGGATAGTGGCGAGATACAGCTAGCAGTCAGTGGCAACGCCTAAGTCCACACGGCAATCAGGGCAGGCCCTTATTTCCTACAACTGCTACCCAAGTCACTGATAAATTTCTCACATGCCCCGGATTGCGGTGAAAGACAGCGGTGAGCAGTCAGTGGCAATACATTAGACCGCTCGGCCATCAGTGCACGTCCACGGTATTATAAGAACACACGTGTGTCGACAAGTTAATTGATTGGCGCTCCATCAGGCGGACGTCCCTCCACTCTGTGGCCCAATGCTCGCTCTATATCTGGGGAAACATACTCTCCTATACCCTTCACGAACATCAGGGAACCGGAGCGAGTAAACGAACGGATCCACTATAGAATTCATGATCGAGGAAAGAAAGAAACCAAACACCAATTTCACCCCTGTAGAGGGGTCAACTATACCGAGAGACACGGTTCCTGTTAAGACACTCATTGGAAGATGTAGCATCATAAATATTGATGCAATAATAAGGGTGGTCATTATACCTTTTTTGTTTATGATATTTGGTGCCCTGGTTTGGGTAGGAACCTTGTCAATGTTGCGTACTGCTAAGAACACTTTCGTATACAAAAATACAAATGTTGGGAGAACGAGAAGGTGTATGCATATAGTTGAAATAAAGAACCATATCCGCTCAAACTGTGATATCCCAATACATATGACATGCGCACTGCTGTCATTGGATGTAATTGACACTAAGTAATACAATAGTCCAGATAGGATGCTTGCAATCCACACATAACTGATTGCTATGTTTGTTCTGGTTGGTGAGAAAATCGCTGGATGGCGAAATGGGTGGCATACAGCAATATATTGGTCTAAAGCGAGAAAAAATAGGTTGAGTTCTACTGCGGTTCCCCCAGCCACAAACATACTCGCTATCTCACACACTAAATACCCACGTCCCACTAGGACTATAGCTAAACTAGCGAGGCTATCAGATACGCTTATACTGATCAGAAGTCTGTGAATTGGTCTCTTAGACGTCACGCCAAACACTATTGCGAATATGGCCATTGTATTAGCAATCACTGCTAAGGCTGTCATTGGTATCATGATAATCTGGGCAACCTTTATGAAGGTATTATCTAAAAACGCTAAACCATCATCAGAGGAATTTAATGAATAATTCATTGCTTGAAACTTGACTTGAGTTTGCGATATATAAACACCATGTCATCAGTTGTATAATGTATTATTTGAGAACGCTTAAATCCATCATCAGAAGAATTTAAGAAATCCATTGCTTGACACTTGTCTTGAGTTTGCGATATATAAACACCATGCCACCAGTTGAATTTGATGTATTGTGTATTATTTGAGAACGCTTAAATCCAGCAAAAGAAGTTTAAAAATTCATTGCTTGACACGTCTTGAGTTTGCGATATATAAACACCATGCCACCAGTTGAATTTGATGTATTGTGTATTATTTGAGAACGCTTAAATCCAGCAAAAGAAGTTAAGAAATTCATTGCTTGACACGTCTTGAGTTTGCGATATATAAACACCATGCCATTAGTCGATTTTGATATATTGTGTATTATTAGAGAACGCTTAGATCCACCAGAAGAAGAATTTAAGGATCGCATTGCTTGACACTTGTTTCGAGTTTATGAAACATGTATATGAAATTATGAACCTCCTGCCATCAATCGATCATGATGAAATTATCGCATCACGGCCTAAAGGGCATGAAATGAAATGAATTTCACCATAACTGTTTCACATAATGTTAATTAATGTAGTAACATACCCTTTAGTTACATTCGCAGTTAGGTATGCGAAGAACCAACAAATATTTCCACGAAGGCTTAATAGTGATTCAGGGGTTCAGACGCCTGGTTCCAGTTAGTAGTGTTCCCTTAAGGTAATCGAAATGTATGTTTTAACACACTTCCTGGTTTGCATCAGAAACTTGGATTGAAAGATTCCCCAAAGTTGTTACCACTGAGTACATGTACAAGCTTTCCGTTGCAAAGTCAAATAACAGTAACAGTGTGTAAATAGGCGTGTAGAATAGCATTCGTCCATGATGTAGACATCCGCCGTGGCCTAATGGTTACGATACATGGCACCTACTTGCGTTAAGTCGCAGGTTCGAGTCTCCGCTGTATCCCGAATGAAGGTTAGCCCCTTGTCGTTATAATTGGATATGCGGCGTTGTGGAGCGCTGTCTATGGTGCTTCTGCAACCGAAAGACCCCTTGGAACTACTCGTAAAGAGAAGGGAATTTCTTCACGGTTCTGGGTGTCTATCTCGTAACGGTATGACATATGTTGTTGAAAGTGACGTGAAAACCATTCCTTCCTTCCTTCACCTGTACGTGACTGAGTAGATCCCAGTCCTGCTGTTCAATTGGTAGATGTATAGACAGTTAAACGCATCGATCTCATGGATGGAGCGTTTTTAAAGAACTGTTCCAAGATTGGTGAAAAGGATCAGGTTAAATTCGTGTCGTCACGTTAATTGTGGGGACATTCGTCTATTTTACCACATTGCCTAGAATATCTGAACACCCCTACACTCCATAGGTATACGCATTAAGCCTTGGATAAATATGCATGTCGTTTAATCAGAGAAACACATGCTTTCTAATTGTTTTCCAGTTATCGTCATACTTTTGGTCAGCTGCTCTGTGTAGTGGAAGAATTGATAGATGTTTGATCAAAACAGAATCGATCCGAATCACATCAGGCGCTGTGGTGCTTAATCCAATTTCAGTAACCATTCTATGGCACACTGGCTTATTGTCGGTCCTATTTTCTTAGGACTGGATATGTAGCTTGCAAGGGAGATGTTGAGGGAGGGGGGGGGTACTCCTCAGAAAGATGGCTGGGAAAGCCAGGGAAACTTGCGAAGTGTTGCAAATTTAGATAATGCATGGCCTTGTATTATTTGAATGTATGATCAATGATAAAAATTGTGATTTTATAGCTACCGATGTGTTATACATTTTAGCACCCCTTAATGAACTAGGTCTCACACACTTCATTAACAGACATTTTTATCGTCACGATAAAAGAGGAAACACCATCAATTTTGCCATATTGCCTAGAATATGGCTTGATGGTCTAGTAGTCTAAGGCATTGCCACTGACTGCTAGCTGTCTCTCACCACTGTCAGGGTTCCAAATCCGGCTGGGGCATGTGATGAAGTTGCTTAATGACCTAAGGTTAGGCGGTGATTATCGCCGGATACTCCGTTTTCCTCCACCACTTACGTAACTAATAATTATTTTTAATTTTGCGAAATTGAAAAAAAAAAATTTGTCTTGGTTAGTATGAGCCAACATTAATACAGATAATCAAGTAATACGATTGTTTCATACCTAAATAAACACGCATTTGAAATTTCGATTTTCGTCACTTTTCTGCCATAGTCAGGCTAATCCCATTCCTAGCCAGTTATTTCATTATTACAAGATAAGCATCCACCTGAAGTCCGTAATCACACAAGGAAAAAAGCCCTATTCTCATTTCATACACGCATTACCATATAATCATATCGCATGGTCGTACTTCATGTATTATTAGTATCACTCATCTGGCACCAGGAAATTATCAATTAGCTTTACACTCAAAAATGAGAAAATAACATCTGTCAGTGTGCACAGCACTCGCTTAGCGTAATTTATATTGTAGAACCATGTACGTTACAGGGAAAGGTGGGGTTCATTCATTTAACATTTATTCAAATATGTTCCAACGTGTGTGTATAGTTATAGACAACGTCAATATTAAAGATCTTCGCCAACTCCATATATATTTAGGACATAGAGTTTAACCCTTGAAATACATCCTTTTGATAACTAAGAGGTGATATCCATTATGACAGAGCACTAAGGGATGATGTCGAATTATTGAGAGCTTCGATATTAAATCTAGGTAATGTGTATGACCCCGCGTCTGATACCTATTGACCAATCAGCATCAAACATCACAGTATATCAGGCGTTACTAGATGTATAATCTATCCTTTTCAGATTAAAATCCTCCGGTAGGTGATTTTAGGAGTTTTCTGAAACGGGGCTTATCGTTTTAATTTAGCAGATGCGATATATATATATATATATATTTTTTATATATATATATATATATATATATATATATATATATATATATATATATATATATATATATATATATATATATATATATATATATATATATATATATATATATATATATACATACACATGTATATATATACATATATATATATACATATATATATATATATATATATATATATATATATATATATATATATATATATATATATATATATATATATATGTATTTGTGTGTGTGTGTGTGTGTGTGTGTATGACCTGACCTGACGTCATCAGTTTGTGTGGTCGATACGTCATATGTTCACCTAGAGAAGAGGATCTTAATCGACTGCATATATTTCTCTAAATTTCTCTATATTTCCCTTTTTTCTCATAAGGTGCTTTATACTTTTATATTAGTGAATAAAATAGGAAGATTTATTGTCAAATGTGATGTTTCCTTTTCTAAATGAATAGTGGCTTTAAAAGCGCCTTCGTTTATAGAGTTATTAATATTTGTGACACGTCAATTGACGTATCACGTCGCATAGCTTAGCTGCGTAGGAACAATCAGGAGAAAGCATGTATAAGACAATTGAAAAAGATTTATTAGCAAAATAACTGTCACTTCAGGGTGACTGGTAGCTGTGATATGATTAAGTATATTTCTTTCGCCAACCTAAGTAAAGGACCCTTAAATCTATTTTCAGCTGTGCTAAAACATGTATTGCCAAATCAATAAAAGGAACCGTTAATTAAGTTCTCTTTTATAGTTATCATTCAAATATCTTCCTCAAGATTCTTTTGTCAGTCAGACAGCAAATTAGTAATGAAACAACAATTAAACATATATTCATGAGAAATCTATACTGAAAACTTGGAAAAACATCTAGTGAATATGTAGGTAATCATAAAAAAAGCAGAAGGTTCGAACCTGTGACCTCACGTTTGGGAGCCCGGCATCTTTACCCATTCACACTCAGAGCGGCAATAACAGGCCTGGCAATTCTGGAAATATTTTTCGAACAAAAGCGTTTTTTTGGAAAGTAATTGAAGGAGAAATGTTAAAGAGAAGTCAACCAACAACTCTCCTTCAACTATTTTCTGAACTTTTGCTTTATTAACAAGTTATTCTGAAAAGTATAAGAGTAGCAGACAATACTTCATAGGGGATCTCTGAGTGTGAATGGGTTAACCACAAGGCCAAGGCGTATCCGTAGACTCTTTCGACAAGGCATTCAAGTTTCCTATACATGTACTTGTACATGAGATACATACCAATACTGGTGCATGTAATGTTTAGGTATCTTCAAGGAAGAGTGCGGGGAAATATAGAGATTCGCAAAATCAAGGATAGAACAAGTCTTTAAAAACTGTATATAATTGAAATATTAACAGTGACTCCATTAGAAACATCACTCAATTGTTTAAACTGACATTTTGTCGTGTTTTAATTGTAATGACTTTCGAGAGTCGTCCCCAAATTAGAAAATCATTTGAGAATGTCTAATATGTGACTGTTCTTTGTTGGCCGGGTGATCAGTTGTGAGCAGTTAACATGCTGACGACAATAACAAAACATATATCTACAGTGCCGACATTGAATTCCTACACTAAATGCGTGGGCAGCCTAAGTATAATACACGACTGCATCCCCGATTGCCACCCAGTTTCCTGGTCATGGATGCATGGGTAACTTCAAAAGCGTTTGATTAGCAAGCTACGTGGGTCATTGGAGTATTTCTTTGACATGTTTTACATTGGTGTTTGTGCAACCATACACTGTCAGACGTCCGGTCGACTGTTGCAGGAATTAAATGTCTGTACTGTAGATAGTGGTAGATTGGACATGAGAAACGAAAGTAACCTGTCAAAAAATATGAAATTATATCATTTCAATTATTCATGCATGCAATGTCTTATGAGAAGAATATAACTTTCTTCCATTATGTAATGCATATCCGCACAAATAACCTCGCCTCCAATGTCAAAACAGAATGAGCCTTGGTTTATATTCAGTGTATATCTACACAAAACAGACTGACAAATAGTTCTTATCGAGTCAAATCAATAGATCACAACAAATTACATTTTATATATATTCTTTATTGTTATTCAAATGTTTTTCTTGCACCAAGGAAGACGTTAGCGTAGTTATTACAGACAAATGTCCCATGAAGTTTTCACAATGCATTTGATGAGGAATTTATCGTTACAATTGGAGAAGCTTTCCCTTGTTTATATACCATCAGGTATATAATAATACCGAGTTTTCAGACCTTCTGTCTCGTATTCCAGAACTCCTGACACCTGTGGGGCCCACTTCAGTCTAAATATTGGTCAGAAGTTAAATTTTCTATTTTTCGAATTGGTGCATTTTCATTGTATTTTTGAAAAATAGTCTCTAATCGGCCGATGGCGCCATCTATATTCAGAAGTCCGCATTGTTATGCCTGGCAATGCGAATATGGAGAAGAAAATGCGATGTAGAACTACCCGAAGCTGTGCAAAGGGGCCAACTACTTATAAATACAATGATTATTAGTATATTTATTAACAAAATCATTCTTATTCTTCCTCTTATTATTATTTTAATTATTATGATTACTATTATCATTATTATTATTAGTGTTATTAATATTATTATTAATATTATCATCATTATCATTATTATTATCATCATTATTACTATAATCATTATCATTATTATTATCATCATTATCATTGTTATTATCATTATTATCATTATAATCAACATTTTTATTATCATTGTTGTTATTATTATTATTATTATTATTACTATTATTATTATTATCATTATTATTATTATTATCATTATTATTATTATTATTATTATTATTATTATTATCATTATTATTATTATTACTATTGTTCTCTCGAGGTACAGATAAGGATGTGGTTTTCAGTGAACTCTGATTTGGTATCAAAGATCAGTGCCTTCTTTCATCTCATAATGTCCAACCTGAAAAGTAGAAGTACAGCAAATACTGAATCAAATGCATGAAGTTGTGTGATATAAACGGTGTCTAAGAGACTCTGTTTAATTAAGCTTTAAGAGTGCATGTTTAATATCCTAAACGTAATACCTTAAATTACACTATTCTAAAGAAATATTAAGCAGGCATACACAATTTTAAGAACATTGAATCATATGTTCATCTTAAAAAAGTATCTATATAATGAAATGGGCCTTTAGTAGTTTCCTATTCTTTAAAACCGTTATGATTTATGATTACATAGCGATTATAAACATTAAAAAGTAACAAGATTAGGAAATAGAAAAGTACACCGTACGTACATCAGCCTTTTGTGTGACGCTGCTATATTCCTTGTGATTGTAGTTTGGGAAGTAGAGACGTCGCAAAATGGGTAAAATCATCCATGGTTCAAGATCCTTGATTTGTGTAGGACCTAGACAATCAAGAAGATATGTACTATTGTAGTGAACATGTGGAACGTTTGGAACGTTCCTTACAGTGAACATATTTAAGAACATTCCTATTATGCTTAGTTTGAATGCAGCTGGAGCCTGATCAGTCTGGTCAGCCAACCATGGCCCAAAACCTCCATCACTACAGCACTCCCTGAAACAAGTAGTATAGCACTGGACCTGGTATGAGAAGGAACTCTCCTTATCTCTTACCTGTCCTGCTATTCACCTCCGGTGTTGGGGACACATTTCTGCACTCCTACTCTAGTAAGTACTATTCACATATACACCTGCAATACAGTGTTCTTGCTTAAAAGTAAAACCCACCGGCTACTACACATACACCTCCTTTTTTCAATTAAATTCTCTCTCTCTCTCTCTCTCTCTCTCTCTCTCTCTCTCTCTCTCTCTCTCTATATATATATATATATATATATATCCATCTCTCTCTCTCATATATATATATATATATATATATATATATATGTATATATATATATATATATACATATATATATATATATATTAGATATAAATTTATGCACTTAATCTATATAAAATGTTGATACTTACCTGTTATAAAACTGACTATTAGCCCAATCGTTACTGTTGTCAAGGCGCCAATAAGTGTGAAGTAGAGGTAACTAACGGTGTAGAGATTACTGATGCCGTGTCTGGTAATACAACGAAAACACCTGTAATATTTACTATGGAGAGGTAGGTTAGAATTCTTGGAAACACATGCTTGCATGCCCTCATTCAGTTATTTGATATCATGATTTAGTTGAATAGCGAACATCGTGCGTGATTGCGGATGCCAAATTTGTAATTAGCTTCCGTTCCTCCCATCCCCCACACTTTTTAAATTGAACAGCCCTCAGCAAATTTGACATTCTTTTATGAACCATAAAAGGATGGAAATGTACTACAAACAAGCTCATGTTTGTGCATGATTTCTGCAAATAGTGCTACTCACATTTCATCAACAATTGGAGCCTCATAAGCCTGTGTGGTAAAGTCCCAACCGTTCGTGCTGTTCCATACATTGGTCATATTGGCTTGGCTTGTGACGTCACACATGTCAGTCCGTGTTGGAAGAGCTGATCTGTGAAGCTTGAGTGTCATCTGACCAATCGCAATCCATATGTTAAGTAAGTAGCCACACACCATCCCTGCTAGCGCCCCCTAGGTGAAGAGGACACTTCATCATAGGATATGGTGCGGTAGACTCTATATCCGCGCAGTCCTCAGGAAGGAGGTCAAGGAATCTTATGATCTTGTAATCCCCTGACTAGGGATACGGTTAGAGTTAGGGTTAGGAATCAGGTCCAGGGTAAGGGTTAGGGCTAGTCTTAGGGCTGAGTAACCCTAACCCTAACCCTGGACAGGATTTCTAACCCTAATTCTAAGCCTAACCCTAGTTAGGGGATTCAAAGATCATGTTTCCTTGACCTCCTTCCTGAGGACTGCGCAGATATAGAGTCTGCCATATGGAACAACGTGTATCCTCCCCTCTCTCTCTCTCCCACCAACCTTTCTCTACCTCTCTTTCTCTTCTCCCTCCTTACATCACCCTCTCTCTCTCTCTCACTCTCCCCCACACTTTCTCTACCTCTCTTTCTCTTCTGCCTCCTTACATCACCCTCTCTCTCTCTCACTCTCCCCCACACTTTCTCTACCTCTCTTTCTCTTCTCCCTCCTTACATCACCCTCTCTCTCACTCTCCCCCACACTTTCTCTACCTCTCTTTCTCTTCTCCCTCCTTACATCACCCTCTCTCTCTCTCACTCTCCCCCACACTTTCTCTACCTCTCTTTCTCTTCTCCCTCCTTACATCACCCTCTCTCTCTCTCTCACTCTCCCCCACACTTTCTCTACCCCTCTTTCTCTTCTCCCTCCTTACATCACCCTCTCTCTCTCTCACTCTCCCCCACACTTTCTCTACCTCTCTTTCTCTTCTCCCTCCTTACATCACCCTCTCTCTCTCTCTCACTCTCCCCCACACTTTCTCTACCTCTCTTTCTCTTCTCCCTCCTTACATCACCCTCTCTCTCTCACTCTCCCCCACACTTTCTCTACCTCTCTTTCTCTTCTCCCTCCTTACATCACCCTCTCTCTCTCTCTCTCACTCTCCCCCA
Source organism: Maea johnstoni (assembly GCA_963942565.1). Taxonomy (NCBI): domain Eukaryota; kingdom Metazoa; phylum Annelida; class Polychaeta; order Spionida; family Magelonidae; genus Maea; species Maea johnstoni. Next base: position 11,825,376 of record OZ012689.1, on the reverse strand, counting down.
CACTTTCTCTACCTCTCTTTCTCTTCTCCCTCCTTACATCACCCTCTCTCTCTCTCTCACTCTCCCCCACACTTTCTCTACCTCTCTTTCTCTTCTCCCTCCTTACATCACCCTCTCTCTCTCTCCCCCACACTTTCTCTACCTCTCTTTCTCTTCTCCCTCCTTACATCACCCTCTCTCTCTCTCTCACTCTCCCCCACACTTTCTCTACCTCTCTTTCTCTTCTCCCTCCTTACATCACCCTCTCTCTCTCTCACTCTCCCACCAACCTTTCTCTACCTCTCTTTCTCTTTCTCTCTCCCCCTCTCTCTCTCTCTCTTACACGCACACACACGCAGGCTATGGACTCACTGGTCTTACTAAGGTAAACTGCCTTTTTAAGCAGTGCAAAATCAGCAATTGTACTATTTCCCTTTTTTTTAAAAGTTGTCTTTAGTTGCACTATGTACATGTAGTAATGTAGTTTACTAAAAGTCGCCATGAAGTCTTTAAGATATCAACATTTCAGACAAAATCAAATTTATTTTGGCGCTTCCAGCAATACCCTGTGGGCACGGTAACCTTTGAAGTTGTGTATGCAGTGGAAATATCTCAATTTAATGTTTATATGATGTCAAATCATGTAGGTTGTAGAAATGTTCAGTATTGGTGCATGGCATTCTGATCTAAATAGAACATTCACATGACATCAAATAAGAGCATTCCAGAGAATGTTAGGAGATGAACGTTGCTGAAATGTATATGATTGGTCCAGAATATACCGACCAGAATTGAACATTCGTATAACATTCAGGTAAAACTGTAGATTCACAAAAGATTGTGTAGAATAAATTTTGCGAAATTACAGAACATCGATTTTTTTAACTTTGCGAATTGGCCACAACATAGAGTGCCAGCTATACACTTAATGTGGCAGCACTAATCATTGCGAATTTTAATTTTGCGTCCAAGGCTAAACGCAAAAAACGCAAAAATTAAACTAACGCAATCTTTTCAGAATTTACAGTATGCGTGCCTACTGGGTTTATTCCAATTGCCTATGAAATAAAATTGAAATATATGAGGGATATAATAGAAGTACAATGTGTACACATACACATTCCTGTCCAAATTACCTTTCCGTTTGCCCAAGGGAAAGCAAAACTTAAAACAAATACACCAAAACAACATCCTAGCGCAGCGCCACCTATCGTCATAGACATCTGCATGAATATTCCTCCTATTTGCTGGAACACGACACCCATGCATACACTAGCTACGCCCACACAGAGGACTGCAAAGATACAAGAAAGAATCATAAATATACATAAATATATATATATATATATATATATATATATATATATATACATATATATATATTTATGATATATATATATATATATATATATATATATATATATATATATATATATATTTATTTATATATATATATATATATATATATATATATATTTATATAAATATGTATATATATATATATATATATACAGATAGATAGATATATAGATAGATGTAGATATATACATGCATATATACATATATATAATATATATATATATATATATATATATATATATATATATATATATATATATATATATATATATATATACATATTTATATAAATATATATATATATATATATATATATATATATATATATATATATATATATATATATATATATATATATATATATATATATATATATATATATATATATATATATATATATGTATGTATGTATGTATTTAAGCATGTATGTATGTACATGCATGTATGCGGATGCCATAGTAACCAGAAAAACTCAGACTAATGCAAGGTAGAATGTTTCTGGGTTGGGGAAAGTGTGAGTCATCACTCATCTGTGACCTTGACCTCATCCAAAACAGCAGACTGTCTTTTACCCACATCAGCGACAATGGTTTGATATGGTCAGTGAGAACTTTGCAACTCATCCCGCTGACCAGAATTCACTGGACAGCAGTGGGTTTGTTCGGTATAATAAAACAAATATGACACCCTGGTGGGGTTAACAAGATGGAATGGATCCATTCCATTAGGTTACCCCAACCAGCATGCCATATTTGTATAGTGGAGCCACTCCGACTAACATATAGACCAACCTATAGCTTTTGTACACAGTGTCTTTTTTCGCTCCTCGATATGTGGAAAGTGAGGTCCGATGATATCTTCCCAGATGATGGCGCCCAATGCGTTGAAACATGACGATACGGTGCTGTAACATAATAATAGTAATGCATGTTATTTTTCACATTGGTGATTTCTACCTATGCATATAAGCATCCAGTTTTCTAAGCGCACATGCTCATTGTAAATTCTTGGATATCTTAACCTGGTAGAAGCCAACAGACAGCATATAGTGAACAACGGCCATGTATTCGAGTTAGAGTAGGTAGAACTACTAATCGAACTATCTTTCAATATATCATCATTTTACTATTTTTCATTTCAAATCCACGAATAAAAGATTATAAGCATTCCAATGGTTGTATAGGGAAGTTTGTCGACTTTGTGCATTGCAGACTGGATGACAAAAAATGTTTCATAGAATGGGCATACGTAGAAGACATTGGTGGTCTTTGATGTTGAATTAAGTACATTTTC
>OZ012689.1:11794545-11822545 GCA_963942565.1 Maea johnstoni | reverse complement strand
TACACTATGTACACCAGACAACTTGTCATCATCCGCATTTTACTGAGCTTTCTGGATTGGAGCTATTTACAGTGTTTTATTCCAATCAGATGTTTTTTTGAGATCCGCAGAAGAACACCTGGCTGTATAATAGAAGCTCGCAAATGTTAAAGGCTAATTATTTATTTTTTAAAAGCCAAACTAGTCCTGTTATACCATTTCACATAAACTCGGCTGGCTCGATGATAAACCTTTTATGTATCTGACCTGCTATCAACCTTCACGGATAACCCAGATCTTATATTGTATAGCATATTGTGATGATTTTTGTTTTAAATTGTATGATATATTTGAATGTATTTATGATTGTACTTGGTCCATTGTAAGCATCGTGACTAACCAGAATTTTCACCCTGTATTTATATGTAATGATTGGTTTAATCCGGATGGGACAATAAACTATCTATAAACAACAACAACAACAACAACAACAACAACAAATACAGGCGGTTAGCAGGACCATTTTCTCCCAAAAAGGAGTTCACGGGTTTAGGTGTTGTTCACATTTCATAAAACTAAAATGTATTAGAAAAAAGAGGACCGAGAAAGGTGTTCACTGCAGCGGGAGTTCACATTGTGGCGAGGTTTTTACTGTAAGTCACACATTTACAAGGGCAGCAGATTATCACCTATTAACCCATTAACACTCAGAGAGGCCAAAACAGACCTTACGACTTGGGAAATATTGTATTTCAAAAGGCATACCCTGGAAAATAATTGAGGGAATTTTTTTTCTATGTTTCTATGATGCTAAACAACCACTTCCCTTCAAATATTTTTTGAAATTTCAATTTATTCCCAGGTTACTTTCAAAGGTATGCAAGTAGCAGACGATACTTTCTGTAGAAACCCTGAGTGTGAATGGGTTAAAAGGTCTACAGTGAATGAACTTTGCATTGTCTCACAGCAACAATTACGCACATTCCATAAAATTATAAACACATTTAATTAATGTATTAATTTCATTTCTTTTGGCGGGCATTTTGAATTCATATTTTGAAAAGGCACATCCGACGACTTGTATTTCATTGTATGTTTATTGACTGTACTTTCACGGTATGAAACTATACATAGTACAAAAACATTTTCTTTTACAAAGAAGAAACTAAATTCAAACTATACATTCACAAAGTTTGGAATTTGGAATTTCGTTTTTCTCCACATCGATGCCATATTGTGACTAGCCGGTTGAAAGTGGTGAAGGAAACCGCAGTACCCTGCAAAAACCACCGCCTAACCCAAAGCAACTGGCAACTCTTTCATATGCCCCGGATGGGATTCGAACCGGGATAGTGGCGAGATACAGGTAGCAGTCAGTGGCAACGCCTAAGTCCACACGGCAATCAGGGCAGGCCCTTATTTCTTACAACTGCTACCCAAGTCACTGATAAATTTCTCACATGCCCCGGATTGCGGTGAGAGACAGCGGTGAGCAGTCAGTGGCAATACCTTAGACCGCTCTGCCATCAGTGAAAGTCCACAGTATTATAAGAACACACGTGTGTCGACAAGTTAATTGATTGGCGCTCCATCAGGCGGACATCCCTCCACTCTGTGGCCCAATGCTGGTTCTATATCTGGGGAAACACACTCTCCTATACCCTTCACGAACATCGGGGAACCGGAGCGAGTAAACGAACGGATCCACTATAGAATTCATGATCGAGGAAAGAAAGAAACCAAACACAAATTTCACCCCTGTAGAGGGGTCAACTATACCAAGAGACACAGTTCCTGTTAAGACACTCATTGGAAGATGTAGCATCATAAATATTGAAGCAATAATAAGAGTTGTCATTATACCTTTTTTGTTTATGATATTTGGTGCCCTGGTTTGGGTAGGAACCTTGTCAATGTTACGTACTGCTAAGAACACTTTCGTATACAAAAAGACAAATGTTGGTAAAACAAGGAGGTGTATGCATATAGTGGAAATAAAGAACCATATCCGCTCAAACTGTGATATCCCAATACAGATGACATGCGCACTGCTGTCATTGGATGTAATAGACACTAAGTAATACAGTAGTCCAGATAGGATGCTTGCTATCCACACATAACTTAATGCTATGTTTGTTCTGGTTGGTGAGAAAATCGCTGGATGGCGAAATGGGTGGCATACAGCAACATATTGGTCTAAAGCGAGAAAAAATAGGTTGAGTTCTACTGCGGTTCCCCCAGCCACAAACATACTCGCTATCTCACACACTAAATACCCACGTCCCACTAGGACTATAGCTAAACTAGCGAGGCTATCAGATACGCTTATACTGATCAGAAGTCTGTGGATTGGTCTCTTAGACGTCACGCCAAACACTATGGCGAATATCGCCATTGTATTAGCAATCACTGCTAAGGCTGTCATTGGTATCATGATAATCTGGGCAACCTTTATGAAGGTATTATCTAAAAACGCTAAACCATCATCAGAGGAATTTAATGAATAATTCATTGCTTGAAACTTGACTTGAGTTTGCAATATATAAACACCATGTCATCAGTTGTATTGTGTATTATTTAAGAACGCTTAAATCCATCATCAGAAGAATTTAAGGAAGTCATTGCGTGACACTTGACTTGAGTTTGCGATATATAAACACCATGCCATCAGTTGAATTTGATGTATTGTGTATTATTTGAGAACGCTTTAATCCACCAGAAAAATAATTTAAGGAGTTCATTGCTTGACACTTGTCTTGAGTTTGCGATATATAAACACCATGTCATCAATCGAATATAATGTATTGAGTATTGTTTGAGAACGCTTAAATCCATCATCAGAAGAATTTAAGGAATTCATGAATTTGGTCAGGAAACTGGGTGGTAATTGGGCGTTCGGTCGTGTACCATGCCCGGGCTGCCTCGCATTTAGTGCAGGAATTAAATGTCAGCACTGTAGAAGCTTATGTTTAAACCTCCTGGTTGTTTGTTTGCCTTAGAAACATGGATTAAAAAAGATATTAGTGGCGAGTGGAAGCTTTCCGTTAAAAAGTCAATTAAGAGTAGCGGTGTGTAAGTAGACTTATTGAAAAGCATACGACCGAGATATGGGCATCCGCCGTGGCCTAGTGGTTACGATGACTGGCACCTTGTCTTGTGTGAAATCGCAGGTTCGAGTCTCCGCTGGTTCCCAATGGAGGGTTGCCATATGGTTATATATAAGTGTGCGGCGTTGTGGAGGGTTGTCTATGGTCCTTCTGTAAGTGAAAGACCGCTTGTAACTATTCGTAAAGAGAAGGGAATTCCCTACCGGTACCGGGTTTCAATCTTAAGTCGGGATATGACCTAAGATGTTGAAAGCGACGTAAAAAACAAATACTTCCTTCCTTCACTTGTACGTGACTTTGTAGATCCCATTCCTGCTGTTTAATTACCAAATGGATAGAGAGTTAAACGCGCCAAACTCATGGATGGAGGCTGTTTTCCAGTGATAGTCATATTTCTGGTTATCTATTCTGTTGGGTGAATTGTTTCAGATAAATATCTTCCATATGCAAGTGGAAGAATTGATAGATGATTGATCGAAAAACACAGTCGATCCGAATCACTTCACGCGGTGCTTGAGCCAATTTGAGTAACCATTCCATGGATCACAGACTGATTGTCTATCCTATTTAGGACTGGATATGTACATGTTGTAGCTTGTAGGGGAAATGGGGAGGAAGGGGGGGGGGGGGGGTACTCATTAAAATGGTGGCTGGGAGAGCCAGAGAAAACTTGTGAACTGCTGTAATTGTTTATAATGCTGGGACGGCCAGGAAGCGAGCACAGCTTTGTATCATTCACATGCATTTATCAATAATAACAATTGTGAGCTTAATACAGCTACCGATGTGTTTTGTTATATACATTTTAGCACCGCTTAACCTAATGAACTAGGTCTCACACACTTTATCAATAGACATTTTTGGCCTTACGGTAATTGTCGAACACCATCTATTTTGCCATATCGCTTCGAATATGCCCTGATGGTCTAGTAGTCTAAGGCATTGCCACTGACTGCTAGCTGTCTCTCACCACTGAGGACCTGCCATGATGGCCGAGTGGTCTACGGCGTTGCCACTAAATGTTAGTCTCACCAATGCCAGGGTTCCAAATCCGGCTGGGGCATGTGGTGAATTTGCCAGTGACTAACTGTTAGGTGGTGATTTTCGCCGGGAACTCCGGGTTTCTTCACCACTTACGAAACTAATACATTGTCTTGGTTAGTATCAGGTAACGTTAGTACAAATTATCAAGCAGTAAGGTTATTTTACACCTAAATAAACACACATTTGAATTTTCGATTTTCGTTACTTTTCTGCCATATTCTGGCTAATTCGTGACTAGCCAGTTATTTCATTATTACACGATAGGTAAGTATCCACCTCAACTCCTTAATCACACAAAGAAAAAAACCTTCTCATTTCTACAGCATACACGCATTACCATATAATCATATCGCATGGTCGTACTTCATGTATTATTAGCCCATTGACACTCGCAGTTCCTCTAGAAAGTATCGTCTGCTACTTTCATACTTTTCTAAATAACTTGTGAATAAAGCTAAAAGTCACAAGAAAATTGAAGGAGAGTCGTTGTCTGACTTCTAAGTAACATTTTTCCTTCAAATATTTTCCAAAAAATGCTTTTGTTGGATAAATATTTCCAAAATTGTCAGGCCTGTTTTGGCCTCTCTGAGTATGAATGGGTTAGTATCACTTATCTGGCACCAGGAAATTATCAATTAGCTTTACACTCAAAAATGAGAAAATAACATCTGTCAGTGTGCATAGCACTCGCTTAGCGTAATTTATATTGTAGAACCATGTACGTTACAGGGAAAGGTGGGGTTCATTCATTTAACATTTATTCAAATATGTTCCAACGTGTGTGTATAGTTATAGACAACGTCAATATTAAAGATCTTCGCCAATTCCATATATATTTAGGACATAGAGTTTAACCCTTGAAATACATCCTTTTGATAACTAAAAGGTGATATCCATTATGACAGAGCACTAAGGGATGATGTCGAATTATTGAGAGGTTCGATATTAAATCTCCATGTCTGATACCTATTATAGTATAGTATAGTATATTATTTATTGACTGTATCGACAGATACAAAATGTACATACATATTTCATCAATGGATAACAAAATTATTATACAAATAGTACTGATGCCAGGTGGCAAACCAAATTGTATAACAAAGATAACAATTAAACACATATTTAAGGGTAAGTTGTTTACGGTAAACCAGTCGTGGAGCAGAATTCGTTGACCAATCAGCATCAAACATCACAGTATACCAGGCGTTACTAGATGTATAATCTATCCTTTTCAGATTAAAATCCTCCGGTAGGTGATTTTAGGAGTTTTCTCAAACGGGGCTTATCGTTTTAATTTAGCAGATGCGATATATATTTGTATATATATATATATATATATATATATATATATATATATATATATATATATATATATATATATATATATATATATACATATATATATATATATACCGTATTACCCCGCATACAACACGCACCCCATAGATAATACGCACCCCCTCCCCGAGTCCCTTTCCCATATGTAAAATACAATGCCCTGTTTATAACACGCAGGCGGAGTTGGGGAGTGGGAATCTTGACCCTAGTACCGTAACCCGCGTTGACTCAGATAATAAGAGGCTTAAATCGTACTGTGTTTATAGTGCTCAGAGTCAATGTGCAAGTGATACCAATTAACAGTACGGGAAAAGTCTATTTTCAAACATGATCTGGTACGTCCAGGGTATCAGAATGGCAATCATCATAACGTCGTCATGGTGACAGGCCAATAGACAATAGGAACCCACCAAAGTATTTTCGACCATGCCCCAGACGTCTATAGAATCGCTGTAAAAATGTTCTGGTTTATGTACCCGTTGATAACACGCACCCCCTCCTTAACGTAGGTTCTGCAGTGTATAAAAGTGCGTGTTGTATGCGGGGTAATACGGTATATATATATATATATATATATATATATATATATATATATATATATATATATATATATATATATATATATATATATATACTTTGGTGGGTTGCTTTTAAAAAGGGATTTTGGACTTTTAAACCACACTTTTTAGTAATCAGTGGTCAAAAACTTTGTGTGTGCTGCGCATTTCCAAGGTGGTGTATCATGACGGCAAGAAACATTCTCACAGTGGTGTCTAGCATGGTGGCTCTCTTTATGTCACTCAAGTATCAGGCTCCAAATATTGATACATCAACATCGTTATTGAACTTCTACCCTGTACCCTCCCATCAGATAGACAGTATTCTACTTTGTAACAAAGTTAGCAACTCAAGTCTACGTGAAAGTGATGATATATTATTCTCACTGCTGGGACTCACACATCATAATAAAGCAGAGAAAAGCTTATCTACATATCAAAGGGAGAGATCATCATTAACATTTATATTCATAAGCTTACTCCTGTCAGGGGACATCCATCCGTGCCCTGGCCCTCCCAAGTTTCCTTGTATTGACTGTGCCAAAGGAGTACGTAGCAACAGCAAAGCTGTTTGTTGTGAGTCTTGCTCCAACTGGATCCACATCAAATGCGCAGGAATCTCTCGTCTTCAGTATGATGAAATGGTGGAGGCAAATTCCAGAAACGAATCAACTGCTCCTTATTACTGCAACGGATGCCAAAAGCAATCTTTTGTGTCATATTCTCCAACTTCGGATTCTACTATTCCTGACTATCTTGAAACGTGTCAACCTGAGCAAACACCGGATATTGACTGTACCAATTCTACAACTTGTGCGGGTCAAGAGGACTCTCTTCCAATCTCCTCAACTTCTGACTATGTCCAAACAGACGCTCCAAATCAAAATGTATTGAATGGTGTTAAACATGTGAAATTTCCCTGTCTTGACTGCTGCAAAGAAGTACGCAACAACAGCAAAGCTGTTTGCTGTGAGTCGTGTTGCAGGTGGATTCACATTAAATGCGCTGGGATATCTAAAAATCTTTATACTAAGATGGTTAATTCCAATGAAAACAATGAAAACACCCCACCCTTTTTCTGTAAGGAATGCTTAACTGTTAACTTCCCCTTTACAGTTTTCCCAGAACTTGACTCCAGTGGCGATTGCACACATGATTGCCTAATTGACTGTGATTTATGTTGTTCCAAGGACCACTCACAGACTTTCGATGATGCCAGTCCCGAATCTATGAACTATAATAATGAATCTACAATGTATTCTCTAACGTTTGACTGTTTCAAAAAACGTGGCTTGCATTTTGTTCATCTGAATATTAGAAGTATTTTACCAAAAATAGATCAATTAAGAGAGTTTGTAAGATGTAACAAACCGGCAATTTTGGGTCTCACTGAAACATGGTGTGATAACAGTATTTCTGAGAGTGAAATTTCTTTACCCAATTATGTTTGTTACAGGAATGATAGAAATCGTGATGGAGGTGGCGTTTGTGTTTTTGTAAGATGTGATATTGCATTCAATACAAGGCCCGACTTAGGGAATGATCACATTGAATCGGTATGGATAGAGATTCTTCTTCCAAAAACAAAGCCTATTTTAGTAGGGGTGTGCTATCGGCCACCTAAGCAAATGGATTTTTACGAAAAGCTTGAAAATATTTGTTCAAACACTGAACGTTTCTTTGAACTTGAAGTTATGATACTAGGGGATTTTAACACCAATTTCTTAAAACACCCAACCTTAAAAAGCTCAACCCTATATGTATCTATGAATGGTTTTATGAATATGTTTAACCTACAGCAGCTCATTACTACAGCTACTAGGGTTACAGCGACCTGTAAAAGCATCATTGACCTCATATTTGTGTCAGACCCTGATAAGATCTCTCAATCGGGTGTTATCGAACTGGGACTAAGTGACCATTTCGGCACATACTGTACCCGGAAGATCTCCAAGTCTCAAACATCTGCAGACAAGGTGTCAGTTATTAGAAACATGAAGAACTATTCTTCTGCCGAGTTCTGCACTATGTTGTCACGCTTAGACTGGTCGTCTGTGTTCTCTTGTAACGATGTTAATCAGGCATTTCAAAATTTTAAAGACTTATTCTTAAATTGTGTAGACACCTTGGCACCTAAGAAGGAGGTCAGACTAAAACAGCGATCTGAACCATGGCTGACAAACGAAATACTTGAGACTATTAAAGAAAGAGACAAAACCCTATCAGCCTTCATGAAAACCAAAATTCAACTTGTTTTTGATGATTTTAAAAGACTTAGGAACAAGGTGCAAACACTTGTTAAAAAAGCAAAATTGGACTTTTATAAACATGAATTGGAAGTGAATAAAAACTCACCTAAGAAGCTCTGGAAAATTTTAGGTAGCCTAGGAGTGCCATCCAAGAGCAATAAAACTCCATCATCGGCAATTGGGCTTGATATAAATGGCTCTATCAATTTTGATAAATTCACTGTTGCGAGAAATTTAATGAATTTTTCTCCACAGTAGCATCTAAACTGGTAACAAAATTGCCGAAGGCTCTCGGAAGGTTTTCTAGTTCTTTTTATTATTCATTCTATGCTGACAAAGGTGCTACTTTGAATTCTTTTGAGCTGCAAAATTTGACAGAGAAGGAGACTCTAGGACTTTTGAGAGGGCTGGGTAGAGACAAGGCCACAGGATTGGATAATATACCTGCCCGTTTCCTTAGAGATGGGGCAATTATTATTGCCAATCCGCTGACGCACATTATAAATCTATCCATCTCCACAGGCACTGTACCTGAGGACATGAAGTCAGCCAGAGTGGTACCACTCCACAAAAAGAACAGTAAGACTGACACTGGTAACTACAGGCCAGTATCCATACTAAGTTGCATCTCAAAGGTTCTAGAGAGGGCGGTGTACAACCAAATTGAACTATTTTTAAATAAAAATAACTTACTCTATGAATTACAATCAGGCTTTCGGCCTGGTTTCTCCACTGATACCACGCTTACATTTCTTACAGATTATATTAGAGGTAAAATTGACAAAGGTGACCTCACTGGGTTAGTTTTACTGGACCTGCAAAAAGCATTCGATACTGTCGATCACAATATTCTCCTGTCAAAACTCTCTGCGATAGGTCTTAATTTAACTTCGGTTAATTGGTTTAAATCCTATTTAACTCAACGTAGCCAGCTGGTAGAAGTGGAAGGCACCAGGTCTGAAACCAGGAATGTCACATGCGGGGTACCTCAAGGGTCCATTCTCGGGCCGCTCCTCTTCTTAATCTATGTCAATGACATGCAGAAGGCTGTCAATTGTAAACTTCTTTTATATGCGGATGATTCTTGTCTTTTAGTCTCTGGAAAGAATGTCCAGGACATTGAAAATACACTTTCGCATGAGTTACAAAATGTTAGCGATTGGCTTGTAGATAACAAATTATCCTTACATCTAGGGAAAACAGAATCTATCATTTTTGGCTCACACAAGAGACTAAAGAATAAGAAAGAGCTAAATGTGGTCTGTAATGGGGTCAAAATTGATAGCAAACCTAATGTGAATTACCTAGGCACAAAACTAGACCAGACTCTATCAGGTGAAACCACTGCGAATTCAGTGATAAGTAAATGTAACTCTAGGTTAAAGTTTCTCTATCGTAAGGCTAACTATTTTGACTTTACCACCAGACGTAACCTTGCCATGGCTCTTATTCAATGTCATTTTGATTATGCTTGCAGTGCCTGGTATGGTGGTCTCAAGTTGAAATTAAAGCAACGACTACAGATCTGTCAAAATAAAATGATTAGATATGTTTTGGGACTACATCCGAGATCTCATATCGGTTACAATGAATTCAAGATAGTCAATTGGCTGCCTGTAGAGAAAAGGGTCCAGCAATTAAATGTGAACCACATGTTCAAAATTTTTAATAACACTGCTCCATCTTATCTCTCTGAACAGTTTGAGCGTGTTCAAAATCAACATCACTATCGAACAAGAGGGAGCAGCCATAATTTTATTGTTCCTGGGGTAAACTCAGCTGGGAGGTCTTCTTTCTCATTTGTCGGTGCCAAAAACTGGAACAATTTGCCTGGCCATATCAAACAATGCATAACAAAAGAGAATTTTAAACTAGAAGTAAAGAAATATTTTATGGAGTGTGTTGCAAATGAGGAAGAAGCCATCTATTTATATTAAACTGTGATATAGTAAGCCACTGTTGCCAAATAGACATTGCTGTGATATGTGTCAGTCTTGCCTGTGATATATCATGCCCGGACCACTTTGGAAATAAGTGCAGGACACTTAAAGTGCTATCCGAGGTATATTTATGCCATGTATAACCTCTGACACTGTATTTATATTATTTTACCTTGTATTGTACATGTACATTTTTATACCTAAATAAAATCAATCAATCAATCATATATATATATATATATATATATATATATATATATATATATATATACATACATACATATATATATATATATATATATATATATATATATATACATATATATATATATACATATATATATAAATACATATATATATATATATATATATATATATATATATATATATATATATATATATATGTATATATATATATATATATATGTATTTGTGTGTGTGTATGACCTGACCTGACGTCATCAGTTTGTGTGGTCGATACGTCATATGTTCACCTAGAGAAGAGGATCTTAATCGACTGCATATATTTCTCTAAATTTCTCTATATTTCCCTTTTTTCTCATAAGGGGCTTTATACTTTTATATTAGTGAATAAAATAGGAAGATTTATTGTCAAATGTGATGTTTCCTTTTCTAAATGAATAGTGGCTTTAAAAGCGCCTTCGTTTATAGAGTTATTAATATTTGTGACACGTCAATTGACGTATCACGCCGCATAGCTTAGCTGCGTAGGAACAATCAGGAGAAAGCATGTATAAGACAATTGAAAAAGATTTATTAGCAAAATAACTGTCACTTCAGGGTGACTGGTAGCTGTAATATGATTTAGTATATTTCTTTCGCCAACCTAAGTAAAGGACCCTTAAATCTATTTTCAGCTGTGCTAAAACATGTATTGCCAAATCAATAAATGGACCGTGAATTAAGTTCTCTTTTATAGTTATCATTCAAATATCTTCCTGAAGATTCTTTTGTCAGTCTGACAGCAAATTAGTAATGCAACAACAATTAAACATATATTCATGAGAAATCTATACTGAAAACTTGGAAAAACATCTAGTGAATATGTAGGTAATCATAAAAAAAGCAGAAGGTTCGAACCTGTGACCTCACGTTTGGGAGCCCGGCATCTTTACCCATTCACACTCAGATCGGCAATAACAGGCCTGACAATTCTGGAAATATTTTTCGAACAAAAGCGTTTTTTTGGAAAGTAATTGAAGGAGAAATGTTAAAGAGAAGTCAACCAACAACTCTTCAAATATTTTCTGAACTTTTGCTTTATTCACAAGTTATTTTGAAAAGTATAAGAGTAGCAGACACTACTTCATAGGGGATTTCTAAGTGTGAATGGGTTAACCACAAGGCCAAGGCGTATCTGTATACTCTTTCGACAAGGCATTCAAGTTTCCTATACATGTACTTGTACATGAGATACATACTAATACTGGTGCATGTAATGTTTAGGTATCTTCAAGGAAGAGTGCGGGGAAATATAGAGATTCGCAATATCTAGGATAGAACAAGTCTTTAAAAACTGTAAACAATTTTATTGAAATATAATTGAAATATTAACAGTGACTCCATTAGAAACATCACTCAATTGTTCTAACTGACATTTTGTCGTGTTTCAATTGCAAGGACTTTCGAGAGTCGTCCCCAAATTAGAAAAGCATTTGAGAATGTCTAATATGTGACTGTTCTTTGTTGGCCGGGTGATCAGTTGTGAGCAGTTAACATGCTGACGACAATAACAAAACATATATCTACAGTGTCGACATTGAATTCCTACACTAAATGTGTGGGCAGCCTAAGTATAATACACGACTGCATGCCCGATTGCCACCCAGTTTCCTGGTCATGGATGCATGGGTAACTTCAAAAGCAAGCTACGTGGGTCATTGGAGTATTTCTTTGACATGTTTTACATGGTGTTTGTACAACCATACACTGTCAGACGTCCGGTCGACTGGTGCAGGAATTATATGTATAGACTGTAGATAGTCGTAGATTGGACATAAGAAACGAAAGTAACCTGTCAAAAAATATGAAATTATATCATTTCAATTATTCATGCATGCAATGTCTTATGAGAAGAATATAACTTTCTTCCATTATGTAATGCATATCCGCACAAATAACCTCGCCTCCAATGTCAAAACAGGATGAGCCTTGGTTTATATTCAGTGTATATTTATACAAAACAGACTGACAAATAGTTCTTATCGAGTCAAATCAATAGATCACAACAAATTACATTTTATATATATTTTTATTGTTATTCAAATGTTTTTCTTGCACCAAGGAAGACATTAGCGTAGTTATTACAGACAAATGTCCCATGAGGTTTTCACAATGCATTTGATGAGGAATTTATCGTTACAATTGGAGAAGCTTTTCCTTGTTTATATACCATCAGGTATATAATAATACCGAGTTTTCAGACCTTCTGTCTCGTATTCCAGAACTCCTGACACATGTGGGGCCCCACTTCAGTCTAAATATTGGTCAGAAGTTAAATTTTCTATTTTTCGAATTGGTGCATTTTTTAGTGTATTTTTGAAAAATAGTCTCTAACCAGCCGATGGCGCCATCTATATTCAGAAGTCCGCATTGTTTAGCCTGGCAATGTGAATATGGAGAAGAAAATGCGATGTAGAACTACCCGAAGCTGTGCAAAGGGGCCAACCACTTATAAATACAATGATTATTATTATAATTATTAACAAAATCATTCTTATTCTTCATCTAATTATTATTTTAATTATTATGTTTACTATTATCATTATTATTATTAGTGTTATTAATATTATTATTAATATTATCATCATTATCATTATTATTATCATCATTATTACTATAATCATTATCATCATTATCATTGTTATAATCATTATTATCAACATTTTTATTATCAGTTGTTAATATTATTATTATCATTATTATTACTATTATTATTATTATCATTATTATTATCATTATTATTATTATTATCATTATTATTATTATTATTATTATTATTATTATTATCATTATTATTATTATCATTATTATTATTATTACTATTGTTCTCTCGAGGTACAGATAAGGATGTGGTTTTCAGTGAACTCTGATTTGGTATCAAAGATCAGTGCCTTCTTTCATCTCATAATGTCCAACCTGAAAAGTAGAAGTACAGCAAATACTGAATCAAATGCATGAAGTTGTGCGATATAAACGGTGTCTAAGAGACTCTGTTTAATTAAGCTTTAAGAGTGCATGTTTAATATCCTAAACGTAATACCTTAAATTACACTATTCTAAAGAAATATTAAGCAGGCATACACAATTTTAAGAACATTGAATCATATTTTCATCTTAAAAAAGTATCTATATCATGACATGGGCCTTTAGTAGTTTCCTATTCTTTAAAATCGTTATGATTTATGATTACATACCGACTATAAACATTAAAAAGTAACAAGATTAGGAAATAGAAAAGTACACCGTACGTACATCAGCCTTTTGTGTGACGCTGCTATATTCCTTGTGATTGTAGTTTGGGAAGTAGAGACGTCGCAAAATGGGTAAAATCATCCATGGTTCAAGATCCTTGATTTGTGTAGGACCTAGAAAATCGAGAAGATATGTACTATTGTAGTGAACATGTGGAACGTTTGGAACGTTCCTTACAGTGAACATATTTAAGAACATTCCTATTATGCTTAGTTTGAATGCAGCTGGAGCCTGATCAGTCCGGTCAGCCAACCATGGCCCAAAACCTCCATCACTAAAGCACTCCCTGAAACAAGTAGTATAGCACTGGACCTGGTATGAGAAGGAACACTCCTTATCTATTACCTGTCCTGCTATTCACCTCCGGTGTTGGGGACACATTTCTGCACTCCTACTCTAGTAAGTACTATTCACATATACACCTGCAATACAGTGTTCTTGCTTAAAAGTTAAACCCACCGACTACTTCACTATTCACACACACCTCCTTTTTTCAATTAAATTCTCTCTCTCTCTCTCTCTCTCTCTCTCTCTCTCGCTCTCTCTCTCTCTCTCTCTCTCTCTCTCTCTATATATATATATATATATATATATCTCATATATATATATATATATATATATATATATATATATATATATATATATATATATATATATATATATATATATATATATATATATATATATATATATGTATATATATATATATATATATATATATATATATATATATATATATATATATATATATATATATATATTAGATATAAATTTATGCACTTAATCTATATAAAATGTTGATACTTACCTGTTATAAAACTGACTATTAACCCAATCGTTACTGTTGTCAAGGCGCCAATAAGTGTGAAGTAGAGGTAACTAACGGTATAGAGATTGCTGATGCCGTGTCTGGTAATGAAACGAAAACACCTGTAATATTTACTATGGAGAGGTAGGTTAGAATTCTTGGAAACACATGCTTGCATGCCTTGATGCATGGAGCCAAACGAATCTTGAGGAGAGTAAAGAGCAGACACCTATGAATATATAAGTATATTAAAATCAGTTATTTGATATCATGTTTTAGTTGAATAGCGAACATCGTGCGTGATTGCATCATATTTGAAAATTGTTTTCCTCTTTCGCTGCTGTGCAGTCAAACATCGCAATGACACATGTAGCTTACAAATGAAATCAAGTGTACTCTAGCAGATAGATAGATAGATAGATTGGTAGATAGATATAATAGATGAATGTTTTATATATATATATATATATATATATATATATATATATATATATATATATATATATATATATATATATATATATATATATATATATATAATATAAAAGAAATTCTGAGATCTGATTAGTGACTACTGGCGCCTATCAGGGTGTTTCCTGGTAGGGAATCCCAAGGTCACAAGGTTCCATGACGTCATTTCTAACTTTTTCTGACGCTAACCACTACTGACACTGTATTAGGGGGGGGGGGGGGAAGAGAGGATTTTTATGACTCGGGGAGGGTGGGGGGGCAAATTTTGAATTACTTTACCCCCCTCCCCCCCCACAAATTCTGAACTATGGCTGGAAGGGAGGGGGGATGACGAATTTTTAATTAGCTTCCGTACCTCCCGCCCCCCCACACACACTTTAGAATTGAACCGCCCTCAGCAAATTTGACATTCTTTTATGAACCTTAAAAGGTTGGAAATGTACTACAAACAAGCTCCTGTTTGTGCATGATTGCTGCAAATAGTGCTACTCACATTTCATCAACAATTGGAGCCTCATAAGCCTGTGTGGTAAAGTCCCAACCGTTCGTGCTGTTCCATACATTGGTCATATTGGCTTGGCTTGTGACGTCACACATGTCAGTCCGTGTTGGAAGAGCTGATCTGTGAAGCTTGAGTGTCATCTGACCAATCGCAATCCATATGTTAAGTAGGTAGCCACACACCATCCCTGCAAGCGCCCCCTAGGTGAAGAGGACACTTCATCATAGGATATGGTACGGTAGACTGTATATCCGCGCAGTCCTCAGGAAGGAGGTCAAGGAATCTTATGATATTGTAATCCCCTAACTAGGGATAGGGTTAGAGTTAGGGTTAGGAATCAGGTCCAGGGTTAGGGCTAGTCTTAGGGTTGGGTAACCCTTAACCAAACCCTGGACCTGATTTCTAACCCTAAATCTAACCCTAACCCTAGTTAGGGGATTTAAAGATCATGTTTCCTTGACCTCCTTCCCGAGGACTGCGCGGATATAGAGTCTACCATATGGAACAACGTGTATCCTCCCTTTCTCTCTCTCCCTCTTCCCCCCACGCTTTCTCTACCTCTCTTTCTCTTCTCCCTCCTTCCATCCCCCCTCTCTCTCTCGGGGGCGCATCCGCTCCCTCTCTCCTCCCTCCCTCCATCCCCCCCCTCTCTCTCTCCCCCACGGTTTCTCTACCTTTCTTTTTCTTCTCCCTCCTTCCATCCCCCTCTCTCTCTCTTTCTCGTCCGCCCCCCTCTCCTCCCTCCACCCCTCTCTCTCTCTCTCTCCCCCAACGTTTCTCTACCTCTCTTTCTCTTCTCCCTCCATCCATCCCCCTCTCTCGCTCTCTTGCGCGCGTCCGCCCCCTCTCTCCTCCCTCCACTCTCTCCCTCTCTCTCTTATACACACACACACACACCCACAGACAGACACACGCAGGCTATGGACTCACTGGTCTTACTATTGTAAACTGCCTTTTTAAGCAGTACAAAATCAGTAATTGTACTATTTCCTTTTTTTTAAAGTTGTCTTTAGTTGCATTATGTACATGTAGTTGACTGAATGTCGCCATGGAGTCATTAAGATATCAACATCTCAGACAAAATCAAATTTAATTCAAATCAAACATTTCAGTAATGTTTCGCCCGAACATTAAAAAATGACCCCCTCATAGTTCAGAATGAAAATTGTATGAATGTTGAGGGGAGAATGTTCATAGAAAGTTCAGGTCTGAATGCTCAATGAATCATTTGGATTCTGAAGGTTGTCTGAACATTTGAAGTTGTGTATGCAGTGGAAATATCTCAACCTAATGTTTATATAATGTCAAATCATGTACGTTATAGAAATGTTCATTATTGGTGCACGACATTCTGATCTAAATCGAACATTCATATGACATCAAATAAGAACATTCCAGAGATGGTTAGGACATGAACGTTGCTGAAATGTATATAATTGATCCAGAATATACCGACCAGAATTGAACATTCATATAACATTCAGGTAATACTGTAGATTCACAAAAGATTTTGTCGAATAAATTTTGCGAATTTTCGTATATATAATCGATTTTTGCGTTTTTTAACTTTGCGAATTGGCCACAACATGGAGTGCCACCTATACACTTAAAATGGCAGTACTAATCATTGCGAATTTTAATTTTGCGTCCGAAGCTAAACGCAAATAAAACGCAAAAATTAAACTATTGCAATCTTTTCAGAATGTGCAGTATTCGTGCCCACTGGGTTTGTTCCAATTGCCTATGAAATAAAATTGAAATATATGAGGGATATAATAGAAGTACAATGTGTACACATACACATTCCTGTCCAAATTACCTTTCCGTTTGCCCAAGGGAAAGCAAAACTTAAAACAAATACACCAAAACAACATCCTAGCGCAGCGCCACCTATCGTCATAGACATCTGCATGAATATTCCTCCTATTTGCTGGAACACGACACCCATGCATACACTAGCTACGCCCACACAGAGGACTGCAAAGATACAAGAAAGAATCATGAATATACATAAATATATATATATATATATATATATATATATATATACATATATATATATATATATATATATATATATTTATGATATATATATACATATATATATATATATATATATATATATATATATATATATATATATATATATATATATATATATATATATATATATATATATACAGATAGATGTACATGCATGTATGCGGATGCCATAGTAACCAGAAAAACTCAGACTAATGCAAGGTAGAATGTTTCTGGTTTGGGGAAAGTGTGAGTCATCACTCATCTGTGACCTTGACCTCATCCAAAACAGCAGACTGTCTTTTACCCACATCAGCGACAATGGTTTGATATGGTCAGTGAGAACTTTGCAACTCATCCCGCTGACCAGAATTCACTGGACAGCAGTGGGTTTGTTCGGTATAATAAAACAAATATGACACCCTGGTGGGGTTAACAAGATGGAATGGATCCATTCCATTAGGTTACCCCAACCAGCATGCCATATTTGTATAGTGGAGCCACTCCGACTAACATATAGACCAACCTATAGCTTTTGTACACAGTGTCTTTTTTCGCTCTTCGATATTTGGAAAGTGAGGTCCGATAATATCTTCCCAGATGATGGCGCCCAATGCGTTGAAACATGACGATACGGTGCTGTAACATAATAATAGTAATGCATGTTATTTTTCACATTGGTGATTTCTACCTATGAATATAAGCATCCAGTTTTCTAAGCGCACATGCTCATTGTAAATTCTTGGATATCTTAGCCTGGTAGAAGCCAACAGACAGCATATAGTGAACAACGGCCATGTATTCGAGTTAGAGTTGGTAGAACTACTAATCGAACTATTTTTCAATATATCATCATTTTACTATTTTTCATTTCAAATCCACATATAAAAGATTATAAGCATTCCAATGGTTGTATAGGGAAGTTTGTCCACTTTGTGCATTGCAGACTGGATGGCAAAAAATGTTTCATAGAATGGGCATACGTAGAAGACATTGGTGGTCTTTGATGTTGAATTAAGTACATTTTCTACAAAATCACAGCATCTTAACTTGTTATACAATAATTTTGTAATGAGTGTGGCATTCGTCTAGCTTCATGAACTGCTCAAGATTTCAGGCTAATTTTGAATTGTTTATTTCTCCTCATTTATGGGGTTGGTTTATCAGGACTGCTCAAATGGCTATCTTTCCACTGACCAGTCACATGATCTCCTCATTTATGGGGTTGGTTTATCAGGACTGCTCAAATGACTATCTTTCCACTGACCAGTCACATGATCTTCTCAATGACCATATGGAACACATTTGAACAGAATCTCTTGAGGCTGAAGCACCTATCTTTCTGATACCTGGCTTTAAGGGCAACACCCTTTTCTATGTCTCAAGGCTTACAGAGGTAAGCAATAGCCTATATCTCCTAATCTACGTTACAATTCCTATAATTCACACTACTTGTATTCCAATAGCATGCGTTATAAGGCCAAGAAAAAAATACCGTTTGTTTCCTGTAACGGTCTGAAAAATATAGGGTAGGTAGGTTGGTAAAAAAAAAATTGCATTATTTTTTTGGTCAAAAATGTGTGTTTTATGCATGTTTTACGTTAATTCGGAGTTGGGATGGCGGAAAAAACTTTAGGGTAGGGATTTGTGTTGAATAAAAACTTGTTAGGGTAGAATTACAGGAAACAAACAACTTTTTTTAAGCCTAAACTGTATTACCGTGAAAACTAATTGCATATTTTTGTTCAGTTTTCACAGGCTACAAAGATGAAAAAAATCATTTAGTGGTAAACAGAGGCCTACCTTAGAGCGCCACTGAAAAGACAAGCTACAAACATCCCTGGCAAGCCGGGAAAAGCCATCTTGTCAATAACATAATACGGCAGCATCTAGAATGAATGAATGAATGATTGCTTAAAGGCACAGAGACACACAACGGCCATTTAGTGCCATAAAATTTGTGTAAAACAATGGTCCTTTGTTATAGTTGACCAGCATCTAGAGAAGACCAGCTATGATAATATTGAAAATATCACAAAGACACTTCACTGTAAGAAGGATTAGTAAAGATTCAACTAGTTTGGA
Organism: Maea johnstoni; assembly: GCA_963942565.1. Lineage (NCBI taxonomy): Eukaryota > Metazoa > Annelida > Polychaeta > Spionida > Magelonidae > Maea > Maea johnstoni. The sequence goes on along the minus strand of OZ012689.1, from coordinate 11,802,945 downwards.
GTTTCATTGATCTGAAAAGGATTAACCTTTGTATAATTTTGGTGAACATTGCACTAATTAGTTATCACTGGGTGAACATCTTCCCAAATATTTCTTCATTGGTAAATGATTACCCGCTTGAAATGTTAGGGTTCACCTCAATCAGATAACCTTCCAGTGAACCTCAACTTTTTAAGTTAAGGTTTACCCATTTCAGTGAATGTCATAGTAATACGTTTACCTTCTTGGGTAAACGTTTACCTTCTGAGGTAAACATTTGATGGAGAATTCAATATTTGAAACTTCCTGTCGCCCACACCAACCAAATACCACATGTTCAATAAGACATGGTGATGACCTCAGACAAAGGAACTTCACTTAGCAGTGACCCAGATAACAGCTTTAAGTTACCACGTTGTGGCGGGCAGTTTGAGGTTGGATTGTTAGGGCTGTACTGAGAAGTTTTAGACACACTATGCAGGAATATTGTCTCTGTTTTTATACACATCTTCGAACAGTAAGTGACTGATGTTGTTTCTAACATTGGAATTCTTTACAATTATACTTGGTGTGTTTGGTTCTTCCGACGTATAGAACATGCACTGACATGAGTTAGTTCACTTAACCACGCTTCAGCATTTACTGTAGAAGGATGTTATGGTGTAGACATATAATCTTAAAATCTCGCATAATTAGAGTAAAATCATATACATAGCATGTTTCAGTGTCTAAACGTAAAAACAGGAGTCGTAAACCCGGCAACACCATTTGTAATAAAGGAGAAGAGGAAGATAGAAGAAGAAAACATACAGGAAAAGAACTGTATAAGCCATGTTTAGACAACAAAGAATATACATATTGATAACTGGACTGCCGTGGCATTTTTATTGTAGATGTAGGTTTTATGTACCTCATAGCGTACTCGATATTAGTATGTTGTAAAGGTCATGCATCACAATAATGAACCCTCCCCCCCGAAATAAATGTTAACGTCATCCGATATTATCAGATTACATCTAACCCTAGGCAGGAAAAGGTTTACCCTCTGCATACAAGTAAAGATATACCTGCACTGCCATTGAAGTCGGAAATGTTAACCTGGTACACATATTTCAGGGTTAAAGTTTACCCAAATAGGGTGAACGTTTACATATAAATTTTACAGTGTATGCACTGAAATGCAGAGGCTTCATATTGACTCCAGGCCAATCATGGATTTTGTTTTGATACTGTCATTATTGTCATCAGTATTACTTTTATTATTATTATTATTATTATTATTGTTATTATTATTTTCTTTGTTATTGTTGTTGTTACTACTATCGTCGCTATCATTATCATCATTATTATTACAATTATCATTTTTATTGTTATCATTATTGTTACTATCTTTAAAATTATCATTATTATTATTATTAATAATTTCCTAATAATAGTGATAGCTGGCTTAGTAGTTACGTCATTTTAGTATTATTAATATCATGAAGTTTCATTATAGACTTTACTAGTATTATTTTCATCACTATCATTTATGTTGTTATTGTTATATTTCTTTTTCATTTCATGAATCGCAGGGGAACGAGTAAGCACAGAACTGTATCTGCACTTACCTGGTTGACATTTGTTACGTAACCAGCCTCCACCGGATCACAGCCCATCTTAGCATAAGTGGCGTAGACCACCATCCCAGCTCCCGTGCAGATTATATGCAAGGCTAACTGGCCTGGAACAACCAATGCCACCGCTCTGGAGGAAAACAAAAGTTAAACGGTTGACCCATTATCACTCACCGTGGCAAAAGGAGGCCTGTCGATTTGGAAATATTTTATCAACAAAAGCATCTTATGGAAAAAACATTTGATGGAGAAATGTTGATCAGAAGCTAAGAAACAACTCTCTTTCAAATATTTTGAGAATTTTCGCTTTATTCCCAAGTTATTTTCAAAAGTATAGGAGTAGCAGACGATACTTTAAGAATATCTGTGTGAATGGGTTAAGTAGGAATATCATTAGTCCAGGCAATGTGATTACATGTCCCTCTGTGGGGAATGATATGAGTGAGTGGATGAGGGTTTCAAGGAACATTGGCATACATAGGTCATTTAATGCCATAAGATATTACCAAAAAGTGGTCCTCTGTCATTGTTGATGCTGAATGGATGCATGAGGGTTTAAAGAAACATTGGCATACAAAGGCCATTTATGAGGCGCCGTTGTGGACAAAAGTAAAAAGCACAGCATAAATGCATGTAAAAACTTTGAAATTAACTAAATTTTCAATGAAAAATAAAGGAAAACTTTGAAATGAAATAATTTGCTCTATAAAAATAAACAAAACATTGGAAACTTTTCAAAAATTTTGAAAATAAAAAATATTTACTGGAATTTTCCAAAATATTTCTATTTTTTGAAAAAAACTTTGAAAAAACTTTGAAATAAAAATTTAATTCTCTATAAAAGTTCAGCAAAATAGTGATTTTTGTTTCACATTTTCTTTGATAATATAACATTTTTCAATGCCTTTCTTTAAAAATCCCAACGCTTTTTACTTTTTTTTTTCAGATAATCTTTTTTTTTTTTGGAAGTTTTTCAATTTCTTTTTGGAAGTTTTCTTTCTAAATCTCACTGTAATTTTTATCAATTCTCACTGCGTTTTTTAGCCTCATCCGGGTCCTAGTGAATCACAAAAGCATGTGACGTCACTATATTTAAAATTTTTCGCGCTTGCACGTGCAAGCTGGCTGCATCAAGGGAGGCATTCAATAACCTGCTCACCGACGAGCAGTTGAGTCGCATACGGGACGCCTTAGCGCCCCTCTAGCGCCCCTCCTACAGCCCCAGCTGCAGCTTCCCCCGCTTATGAGTGTGTCAACTTTCATCACGATTGATGGCGGCTGGTCAAATAACTGGCACACGCAAAGTACCTCGTTCTCGTGAAGTTTGAAGTGAAGGTCCGAGCAATATTTAGACCTGCTCGGACCTTCACTTCAAACTTCACGAGAACGAGGTACTTTGCGTGTGCCAGTTATTTGACCAGCCGCCATCAATCGTGATGAAAGTTGACACACTCATAAGCGGGGGAAGCTGCAGCTGGGGCTGTAGGAGGGGCGCTAGAGGGGCGCTAAGGCGTCCCGTATGCGACTCAACTGCTCGTCGGTGAGCAGGTTATTGAATGCCTCCCTTGATGCAGCCAGCTTGCACGTGCAAGCGCGGAAAATTTTAAATATAGTGACGTCACATGCTTTTGTGATTCACTAGGACCCGGATGAGGCTAAAAAACGCAGTGAGAATTGATAAAAATTACAGTGAGATTTAGAAAGAAAACTTCCAAAAAGAAATTGAAAAACTTCCAAAAAAAAAAAAGATTATCTGAAAAAAAAAAAGTAAAAAGCGTTGGGATTTTTAAAGAAAGGCATTGAAAAATGTTATATTATCAAAGAAAATGTGAAACAAAAATCACTATTTTGCTGAACTTTTATAGAGAATTAAATTTTTATTTCAAAGTTTTTTACAAAAAATAGAAATATTTTGGAAAATTCCAGTAAATATTTTTTATTTTCAAAATTTTTGAAAAGTTTCCAATGTTTTGTTTATTTTTATAGAGCAAATTATTTCATTTCAAAGTTTTTCTTTATTTTTCATTGAAAATTTAGTTAATTTCAACGTTTTTACATGCATTTATGCTGTGCTTTTTACTTCTGTCCACAACGGCGCCTCATAGCCATTGAGTGCCATAAGATATTACCAAACAGTGGTCCTTTGTCATTGTTGATGCTGAATGGGTGAATGAGGGTTTAAAGGAACATTGGCAAACAAAGGCCATTTAGTGCCGCAAGATATTACCAGAACGTGGTCCTTTGTCATTGTTGATGCTGAATGGGTGAATGAGGGTTTAAAGGAACATTGGCAAACAAAGGCCATTTAGTGCCGCAAGATATTACCAGAACGTGGTCCTTTGTCATTGTTGTTGATGAATGGATGAATAAGGGTTAAAAGGCACATCGGCGCACATGGCTCTTTTAGTGCCATGAGATATTACCAAAAAGTGGTATTTAATGATCGCTGAAGAACAATGAAGAAGCATAATAATTCTAGTTGAAAGAGGAAACCGAGGAAGATTAAGAGCAGAGCCTTCAGATCCAAAGATGAACAAAGGATATTTTAGATGCAGGGTAATATGTCAAAAAATAAGCCAAACACATTGATGACGCACGAAGCTTGTGAATCAAAGTTACGTTCAGTTGTGAGGTCATCCATGCATCCATACCCAGGAAACTGGGTGGCAATCGGGCATGCGGTCGTGTATTATGCCTGGGCTGCCCGTGAATTTAGTGCAGGAATTAAATGTCGGCACTGTAGGTGTCGAGGTAATGGGTTAGAGATGTCACTACATGTAGATGCAACTGACTTGGAGAATAGCAGAAAATGAATTAGGACAACTATAGTGATACTGTACTCAAATCAGTGCTTACTGTCCAGCTTTCTTACTGTTAACCCCTTAACACCCAGAGTTCTGCAAAGTATCCTCTGCTACTCGCATACTTTTAAAAATAACTTGGGAATAAAACAAAAGTTTAACAAAACATTTGAGAGAGTGTTGTTGCTTGGCTTTGGTCAACATTTCTCTTTCAAATGTTTCAAGTGAATGCTCTTAAAACATAAAACCATCAGGCCTTTTTTATCAGCAAATCAGTATCTTATCAGAGGATTTCTTCAAATTAGGTTTCCCTCTTGAGACAGCTAATTATTGGTCTGAAATCAGGAGAGTTGACATGTACAGTACAGACATTTAATTCCTGCACCGGTCGACTGAACGTCTGCCAGTGCCTGGTTGTACAAACACCCGTGGATATCAACTCAAGAAATAAGCCAAGCACATCAATGATCCACGTGGATTTGTGAATCAAAGCTACGTTCAGTTATGAGGTCATGCATCCATGTCGAGGAAACATGGGTGGCAACCGGACGTTTGGTCGTGTGTTATGCGTGCCCACACATTTAGCGCAGGAATTAAATGCCGGCACTGTATACAAATGAAATAAAGAGACAAGAAGTACTTACTTGCGTGATTGTGCCAGTGTTGAGACAGAACGTATTCGCTGTAGCATGACTTGAGTGGCACCATAACAAGCTAGCCAGGCTGTCGTCTGACCAACTAGCAGGGTCCAGAACGATATCCTTACTGCAGGGGACGGGTCAAAGCTGAACAGAGACAATAATCAAATTAATTATTTGTAAATTATTGAAATTATTTACTAATCGTGTGATCATATCAACTTCAACAAATGGATCACGCTTTCCTATAAATGGATATATTGTAGGAATAAATGACACGTCAAATAAATGCAAAAAATGAATCATGGACGATTCAAAATCAACAAAAGTCGGGAACTGCACAACTAGATTGCTTAAACTCATTTATGATTTGTGTTAGATGCATTAAACAGTATCACATTGGTCTCGCTACTTAATTGTTGTTCTTAATTCAAATACATAGTTATTTACCTATTGTAATCTGTGTGTGTGTGTGTGTATGTATGTATGTATGCGTGCCCATGGGAGGAAATAGAGAGGGGGTGATATCTTACTTAAAGATGTTCATTCTTCCTCCTTGGCTTGTCACATGATATACCTCCCCAGGTCCTCCCAGTCTAACAGTGCCCTGAAAGGAATGGTGAGGGTACAGTATTGAAACGAACACCCAATGCAATGGCATGGATACCTCGTGGCAAAGGGCAAATCCACCATCAGAATGATTTAGGTTCGAAATGAGCTTATACAAGTCACCTTTCAAATAAGACCTCCATCAAACCTGTCCTCTTCAGCACTCAATTATGGCATATAGAAGTGAGTTAGGGTAACAGACCTGATATTGCGGTTCTAGGACAATATCGCCCCATTCCAATATCCCCCCGCGCAAAATTTTTTTTGTACTAATAATTTGAATAAAGATATGTGTTACTATTCAGTTACTTTTGATTTAAGATATAGAACGGTAATCAACTTACTACTGAAAATAAATCTAGATCTGACCATATTTGTCAAGAGTTTAATGTGCAAGTCAATGAGCATTTGGTGACCAAGCTTTGAGTTGAGTACTTTATTACTAAAGTTGTGCTTAATTGCTATTTAGACATTGAAATGACTTTAAAAAATTGCCAATAATGACTGTTCCATTTTAAAAGGGTGGGGGGGGGGGGCAATGGAAGACTTTTTAAGGGGGGGGGGGGGGGTTGAATTTATTGGGTTATTGAGTTATTTCCTCCACCCAAACAACACCAAGGCTGCTGATAGTGTGCAAAAAGTCAAGACACAGTGTTAAACATTGCTATTTCGAAAGGAGTTTATCTGACTATTCGGACCATAAACATCTGTCCACTGACTATTCTATATAAAGTGCTTTTGAACATTATAGTTGGAAAGGGCACAAATATAAATATAAATTATAATTATTATTGTTGTTGTTATTATCATTATTATTATTATTATTATTATTATTATTTTTTTATTATTATAAAAGGACAATTACAGCATGAATAACACATAGGCTCATGAGGAACACAATTACATTTTCCTATAAAGAACCTGGCACCATTGACTATGGGATCATGTGAATTTTAGGGGAACAGACTGGCTGCATTCATGGGCAACCTCAGGTTTGTTACTAACTCACTTGCGTAAGCCATAATTTAGTGCTGACAAGGACAGGCTTGCAGACCCTATTTGAAAGGTGACATATATAAGCTCATTGTAATATGCAATCAGCCCATTATGTTCTCCTATCAACATTTCTAGATGAAACTTGACAATAACTATATAGTTAATAGGACATGAATTTTACTTGTCTATTGTTTGTGGTATAATTTAGAATATATTGTATCTAAGATGGTAGTACTTACGTAAATGATGATAGCAATGAGGCCAACGAACATTAGACCACCTTGAAATACATCTGTCCACACCACAGCCTTCATACCTCCCTGAAGTATGATAGTAGTATTATCATTATTATTAATAATATATATATATATATATATATATATATATATATATATATATATATATATATATATATATATATATATATAACATTTCAAATATCATATTAGACATTTCTAAATAAAGACAAGACCTTTTCTATGAAGTAAAATATTAATATCAATAATGATAACAATTATGATATATATATATATATATATATATATATATATATATATATATATATATATATATATATATATATATATATATATATATATATGTTTCAGATTTATTTTCAGGCATTTTAAAATTATGACGGGACATTTTCTCTGCTCAAATCCTTGATACAGTGCGAGCTTTGGCCCACATGTTCGCTATTTATATATTTCAGCATTTATCTCAAGACTCTCGTCAGAAACGATCCAAATGTACAAACCAGTGTTGTGTAAAAGGTACCAACTGCCCCTGTCAGAATAAGACTAGCCCACCAAGGAAGCCCAGTAACTAAAAATCAAGAAAAAAAGTCAGATGTAGTACTACATATCTCTATACCACATTTCTAATTGTTCTCTGAAGAACACAGGAAAATGGCTTCTCAGACAGGTGGATTGCATAAACGTTTCTAAAACTTTATTGTGATTCTTGTACAACTAAATCCCCTTAAATGTTTTGAAAATTCCATCATAGATATTTTTGTCTTAGTCTTTGTCTGTCAATTTTGATGAAGTATTACTACACAATGAACTAATAAGCATGATATCATCGCCACACAAACGGTCAACTGCTCAAGTATACCACTCTAGGGAAACCCTTGTACTTTTAGACTCTTGGAATAGCATAAAGAATTAATGAATGAGTGGATGAATGAGGGCTTAAAGGCACATCGGCATAGTAGGCCATTCAGTGCCATAAAGTGTGAAATATGAAAAGGAGGAAGAGAAAGAGCAGAGCCTTCAAATCCAAAGGGGACCCAGGGATCTTTTAGATGGATGGTATCCATAGACAGATTTACACATCCCCCTTCTTTTATAAGGCGAGCAGGGTGCCACGCCATCGTAGCGTTTCCCGGAAGTGCCAGCTCCTAATGCACACCATTGATCAAGCCGAGAGGGTGTGCCCCTCGCCAGGTGGAATAGCGTAAGGGTATAGGCCAGAATGTGGGTGTTAGTTCACCCGTTAATGCTGTTAATGGCCAGAAGCATCCTGACATTTTTTATGAGGTCCTGTAATCAAAAGCATAGTTAGGAAATATTAGGAAATGTTAATCAGAGCATTGCAAACAACTCTCCTTCAAATATTTCGTAAAATAAGTCTCAATTTCGAAGTTATTGTCAAAAGTATATTAGATCCAGGCGACAAATCTGGAATAGCTCTTAAGCATAAAGGGTTAACGCTGACAAATATTAAGACATCGCCCAGGATATCTGACTTAATGCAGGA
>OZ012689.1:11769545-11789545 GCA_963942565.1 Maea johnstoni | reverse complement strand
CCTTAAGCAGTATTTAGAACTTTGCTACAACACATGAAAGGTTTAGTTCGACCATTTGCCAACATACCTGATGTAATTGCAACGGTAAGTACAATCAATTCAGCTGCCACTTTACTTATTGAAAGTGGCCATCTGAGCTAAATAATATTGTTAATACTAGGGAATAGATAACTAATTAGTTACATTGAATTTATATCGTAAAATGTTAGATATTTGTGAGCTATGAATCAAAACACTTGTTCTTGGTCTAGCTGATATACAATGTGGGTCAACGTAATATTAAAAAGAAAAAGGTCGTATTTTTACTATTAAATATTCCTAATCTATACCTTTCCTATACAAGTATGTAGCGTCCTTTATTTCTTTCTTTCTTTTGTAGATTCGCACTAGCAGAGCAGTGGAATCACCAATGGCGTCTTAGAGTTCTCTAGATTCTTAATACTGGTGTAGTTTTGTGGTCTTTGGGTTTTTTAATTTTTAAAAAATTCTGCTGATATTGCATTTCTTTTTTAAATTCATTTTTCATGTGTAAGATAATACTTTTTATACCAGTTACACTTAGCCAGGAACACATTTAAGTCTGAAGGTACAAATTCAATTAGAGAATATGATATGCGGGTCTAAGTAAATATATCCCCATTTCTTAGGGCTGTGATGCTGGTGACACACTTAAATTAAATCTCTAATTGTAGTACTCTTGCCCCCTTTCTCACGATTGATATCCAGTCCCAGCGGTCTTGGCGTTATACATACGTTTACTTTAACTTCACTGCTTGAGCTGACCTTGATAGAACCACAGTTTCTATTTTGCGATCTTTTACCGCAAATGATATTTTCTCGATCAATAAAGGGTAATTTGATGTGTAAATACAAGTCTGCTACATATACTAGGCTAGGACAACTTGATGGAAAATTTGGAGTTCCTGCAAGAAAATACCCTACAGCACACAATTTCCGCCGGCAGAAAGTTTACCTAAAAAAAGTAGGTCACCAGTTCGAGACAGCAAAACACCCATATCTGATGTTCACCTACTTTCTAAAATTCCCACCTAAGTCGTGTGCTGTAGGACACTATATTGCAGAAACTCCCAAATTTTCAATCGAACTTCCCTAGCCTAGTGTGTCGAACAGACGTCCATTGTACTTAGAACTTCAAGATGTGATTCGAGGTAAAACATTGCAAAATAGAAATCGTGGTTCTATCTAGGTCAGCTCAAGCAGTTAAGTCAAAGAAAACTCGGAGCCAAAACACCACGACCACGGGAATTACATAAAACATATTGGGAAGGGGACAAGTGGGATAAATTATGAGATGCTTTATTTTGAGTGTGTCACCAGCATAACAGCCTCAAGGAATTCGTCAGTTTCCTGATCAATCTCTGCATAATACTCCTCATATTTCCTCTGCGTATAAATGTGATACTTAATATCATTTGTGAGGAGCTCTTCCTCTGTGTCTATTTCATAAATAGTTCTTTGGTTTTTAATTTTTTTAAAGGAAGTACGGATGATGTGTAGGGAAAAGCGCAGTGTCCTGGCAATGGGTTCTATGTCTGATTGCTTTCCCGTCCATGCTCATCAGTATCTGACACCACCTATTGTCAAGTTGATGAACCAACCTACCTTCGGGTCTTACTGTATTTCTGCTCACTAAGTAGAAACCTCAATTCAATTTCAATAGGGATATAGAGTAAAAGAATATATTTTTGTTTAGAGTGATATATATTTGTTGGCACTACTCTAACTGTACTTATTCTGTTACTGTATAAGCAGGCAATTTTGTGAAAGAAATGTTTTAAATAAATAGAGAAATGGTGAATGTCCTTCATCTGATCTGGCATGATCTGTCGTAGGGCAGGTGTTTTACCTAGGTTTTGCAATTCTCGCCCCCTTAGTCACTTTGGGATAGGTAAATGTTTGATGTGGTTTCTGAGAGTAACTTGTAGATTCTACTATCTTTCATTTTTGACCCAACAGCTACAGTACATACATTTAATTCCTACACCAGTCGACCGGACGTCTACCACTGTCCGGTTGTACAAACATTGTCAAAAGAGAGTCCAGCGCAGTCAATGAGTACGCTCTTGTTTGGTGAGACAACGGCGTTGTGTCCTGGGTACGCCGCCATTCAAGTCATGCCACAGAAGACATGTTCTGTTTCAACATTGGCAGAATCACGCAAGTGAGAACTTCGTTTATGTTTGTTATGTACCTAAGCGATCAAATGTCTTTAAGGATCGAGTATAATGAAATATCTTTTTGTGCGCAACAATATTGTGAGGGATTTGAAGAAAAAGGGACTTTAAACACAAATGCCGCATATTAGCCTACGGTGTATGTACTATTTCTGATATCTTTTTAATATCTAAACTTATTATTAGGTTTGTAGGTCTACATAAGTTTAACTTATAACTTTTCTTTTTTTAATTTGTCCATGGGGCGAATAAGTTTTATTTCATATTCATATCATTTAAATCAGTATACAGATTGTTCACTCGCAGGTGAACAATACATAATTATTCCATACAAAGTACACTCCTCTAATTACTTTTCCTAAATTACTTACCCATAAATGCTCACAGCAGACAAAGGAAGCCTGACATTTTTGATGAAATCTTGCAACCTAAAGCATAGTTTAGAAAATATTTAATGGAGAAATGTAAATCACGGCCATTACCAGCAACTCACCCTCAAATATTTTATAAAATCATTGTCAATTCCAACGTTATTTTCAAAAGTGTCATAGATCCAGACGACAATTGCTGGAGGAACTCTTGCGCATTAATGGGTTAAGTCAGCCAATCCCATCATTAAGCAGGGACTGGCATCCGGCAAGGTTTTAACACTCTTTTGACAACCAATGTCCCCAGCAAGCAGTGCTTGACGCACCATCCTTATCAAACTGTTAATTACTTCGTTCATTTGTGATCTCCCAAGGATTTGTGACGATTGCACTATTATTTCGTTTACCCATCCCTAAAGTCAAGTCACGCAACATACGTGTAAACTTTAATTTTTTCATTTTCATTTTTCTATTTCAGTTGCATCCATTGTTTGTTGTTCCGCCAATCCTAGTCCTGTCCTTAACTTCCTTAAACGCTTATTAATTATCATATTTGCTGGTTTTTATTTGTGGCACTCTTGTCAATCGTCTTCTCATCCCCCTGTACCACTAAGGTGTGGCAATTACTTACCTGACAGCCAAATACATGTACTTATTTGGTAGCATGGATGTAGTGTTGCTTCTCACCCCGTTTGAGGTGATTGAAATCGCTAAAGCATAAGCTAAGCTGCACATGAGAAAATCTTGCGGCTCTGAATTTGGAATTTCGATTATCGTCACTTTTTCTGCCATGCTTTGGCTAAGTCGTGACTAGCCAGTTGTACCCAGTAGATGAAACCGGAGGACCCGGTGAAAATCCCCGGGGGGGGGGGGGGGGGGGGGGGGTGCACTCAGGTACAGAGGGGGGCCGCACCTTAGTTACATATTTCGCGGAAGAAGTGGTCTTTTTTAAGACCTCCGCATGCCCGCGAATTTGTAAAAGAAGGGTACTTTTTTGTACCAAGGTACGAAGTATGGGGGTCAAAATCCCCTTACAGTCCACGAAATATACGCGGCTCTGACGCCGAGTGACTCCCGAAGTGACTGGGCTTCCGAGTTTGCTGCCGCTAAACACGCAGAGGATTATAACATCTTAAGTTAAAATACATGTTCCCGTTCATCCAATGTCAGTGTTTTGATAAAAGAAGGGGTGTATATTTATTGGAAAAAATCAGCGTTTTATTAAAATAAGGGTGCTTTTTTGGCCAGAAATCAGTGCTTTAGGGGTATTTTTTAATTTTGATAACGAACGTATGCGCCCCCCTAAATACCCAAGATTGACCACTTTTGTCATTGATGTGATACTATTAAGGGCCTTCTATTAAGGCCGTATGGTCAAAGGCGCTGTCACTGACTGCATGCTGTCTCTCACCACTGCCTGGGTTCGAATCCCTGGGTATGTAAGATAGTTACCAGTGACTTAGGGTTAGGTGGTGGTTTTCGCGGGGTAGCCACAATCTGCATAAATGTGATGAAAAACGAAATTCTAAACAGATACTTTCAAAATGACTTCATAACAAACATGTTATATTTAAAGCTATTATGACCCATCTTTTCCTTTAGCAGTATTTAGAAATTCGACACAAGATATACAATGTTTGACTATTTGCCGACATAGTTGAGCTGATTGGAACGCTGTGTTCAATTAATTCCACATCAATTTTACCTCTTGAAAACGGCCGTCAACGCTTTATTACATAGTTGATACTAGGAAATAGATAACAAAGGAGTTACAGTGAATTCATGTCGTAAAAGGTTAGATATTTGTGAGCTATTGATTATAAAAAACGCGTTCTTGGTCTAGCTGGTATACAAAATTGGTCATCGTCATATTGAAAAAAAGCGTATTTTTACTATGAAACATTCCAAATTTATACCTTTCTTATATGAGCATTTAGTGTAGATTTGCACCGTCAGGTCAATGCAACCTCCAATGGCATCATATCTAGAGTTATCTGGATTCTTTATATTCGTATCGTTTTGTTCTCTTTTCTTTTTGGGAGATTATGTTTTCTATTATGGAAGTACATAGGATGTATAGGGAAAAGCACAGTTTCCTTGCAACGGGCTCTATCTGTCTGATGATTTTCCCATCCAAGTGCGACTATTGCATTATTATTTCATTTACCCATCCCCAATATCAGGTTTCGCAACATGTGTAAACTTTTTTTTTCTATTTTCATTTTTCAATTTCGATCTCATCCCTTGTATGTTGTGCTTGTTCTTGTCTTGTCCTTAACTTCCTTAAACGTTTTGTAATTATCATATTCGTTATCTTTTATTTGTGGCACTCTTGTCAATCGCCTTCTCATCCCCCTAAACCCCAAGGTGTGGCAATTACTTATTTGACAGCCAAATACATGTATTCATTTTGTAGCAGAGGTGTGGCATTGCTTCTCACCCCTTTTAATGTGATTGAAATCGCTAAAGCATTAAGCTAAGCTGCACCCAAGAAGAGCTTGTGACTTTGAATTTGAAATTAAGTTTTTTCGTCACTTTTCTGCCATGTTGCAGCTAGGCCGTGACTAGCCAGTTGTACCTGGTGCAGGAAACCGTAGGACCCTGCGAAAACCACTGCCTAATCCCAAGTAACTGGCAACTTTATCACATGCCCCTGCCGGATTTGGAACCCTGAAAATGGTGAGACACAGCTAGCAGTCATTAGCAATGCCTTTGACCACATAACTATCAGGGCCGGCCCTCAGACAGCGAGTATTCAATGGCAATGCTTTAGACCACATGGCCATCAGGGCAGGCCCTCAGTGGTGAGAAACTGCTAGCAGTTATTGGCGATGCCTCAGACCACACAGCCATTAGGGCAGATGGTGAGAGACAGCTAGCTGTCAGTGGTTACGCCTTAGGTCACACGGCCATCAGGCAGGCCTTTGCGGTTTTTACAATATAAGCTCGGAACACATAAACTATTATGGTAATTCTGTGTCCTATGCACTTACTTTACTCTTTATTTTGATTATAAAAATTGAAAACACAACTGTTAACTTCTGAGGCGGCACTCAGGTGCCCTGTATGTAGGAAAGAATACTTGCCAATTAGATGTAAATAATTTTTGAAATAATCATTATGAGCAGAATAGAGAAATGGACCGACAATAAGGTTATCTCAGGATTACAAGGGGCAGGCAAAAAAGGGCAATCATATGTCCGTACCGCTTACCTCTTTTAGGAAACTGTGTCGCATGAGCAGAATAAATTGTTTTTATATCATATTTCGACTTACCAGGCATTTGACACAATTTGGGTCTCTTTCTTTTGGATTTTGGTTTTTCGTCACATTATACCATATTGGGGCTTAGTCATGACTAGCCACTTGTAACTTGTGGAGGAATCTGGAGTACCAGGAGAAAACCACCACCTATTCAAGCACAGAATTTGCAAAAAGTTGCTATTTACATCCTCAGATCTTGCCTGAAATACAGCGCAAAGCATTTTACAGAATGGGTTCCTAGATCATAAAATGAAACAGCTGATGGATTAAGTAGAAATATTGACTATGATGATTGGGGCACAACTACAGAATTTTTCACATTCATGAACCTGCGGTGGGGTTCATATACAATGGACACATTCGCTAATTATGAAAGCACAATCACCCAGATTTAATTCAATATTTTGGAGTCCGGGATGTAATGTAAATATTGATAGTTTGTCACAAAACTGCGGAATGGAGAATAACTGGTTGGTGGCACCAGTGTATTCATGTCCAGAAGCAATGCTCTTAAATTTAAAGCCGTTGCCACTTTAATTGTACCAACATGGGAATCTGCAGCTATTTGGCCATGTATATAGTTTCTAATTTGTTCTATTTCATTTATAATTTTATTGTCACATACATCTTAGAAGGAAACCGTTGTATTTCAAATAACCACATGCTCAAGCAACTGACAAAGTTACTTCCTGGTATTGTACTTGTGTAGGGCTGATAACACAGTTAACAAATACATAAACAGATTTCAAAAAGGGAAAAGGTAGTGTTCACAAACAGGTACAACATATTTTCCAGCTGAGGATATTACATTTGCTTTGTGTTTTTGTCATATATAAGTTTTCTAAGATGGTCTGAACCTGCCTCACTACGATGCTGTAATGTTCAATTTTTGGGAGAGTATTTTTTATACAAAAAAGTAAAACTGATCAATATTGACACAGACATTGGCTTGTTGTTGCAAAACTGGAAATATGACCTGTCCTTAAGGAATGCTCAGAAAATATTGTTCTATGGCCATTTAAAATACTGAAATTGTATTCAGCTTGCTCCCTTTTTAAAAAAAAGATAATGTGTATAGATAAAAAAAAGAGTTTGTCCTACGCAGGAGCTAGAGAGTTTGCCTTGGATGCTTTTGAATCTTTTGTTATGGATAAGAAACGTTTTGGCAGACTTATGAAAAAATATTGGCTGTTGGAGGTATGAAAATGTGAAAGACGGGTAAGTTAAGGACAATATCAAGTAGCGATTATCTGTTTCTTTGAAGCTGGACATTTAGTGTTAGTGTATTTTGCACTCTCTCTTTTTGTACTCGGCATGCTTTCTATCTTTTTCTTTGTTAATTGCTTGAGCTATATTGTACCAGACTGGTACTGGCAGTGGTGGCATTACGCATATGGTTGTTGTGTTAGTGTTTTGGTAATGTAACAAATATTTCATGTTCCATTAAGCGAAGTGCATTTGAACATAATTATAAATTTGGTTTAAATTCTTGCAATTGTCATATTGGGCAGAATAGGGAAATGGTGGACCAAAAATAAGATTGTCTCAGGGTTACAAAGGGCATGCAAAAATAGGCAATTCTGTGTCCATACTGCTTACCTCTTACAGGAAACTGTATCCCATACCTTAGAGAAGAACAAACATGTTTTTTGTATCATACTTAGTCAAGGCATTTGATACACTTTGGACGGATCGACTCTTCTTTAACCTTTCTGAAATGGTCGTGAGAGACCTTCTGTACCATGCATATAACAAAATCATTGCAAAATTAGAATTCAATGGTGCAATAAATGTATGAATTAGTGTTTAAAGGCATATCGACACAAAGATTATTTAGTGCCATAAAATATTATCAAAAAGTGATCCTTTGTCATTGTTGAAGAACATTGACAAAGCATAATTAGTTTAGGTAAAAGAAGAGAAAGGAGAGTAAGAGCAGAGACCAAGGGATATTTTAGATACAGGGTATCCATACACAGACCGCACATCCCACTTCTTTCATAAGGCAAGCAGGGTGTCCACCTGCTTAGGGTTACCTGCGAGGTGCCAACTAGTATTGTTGCCCTTTGTGGGGTGCAAAGGGTGCAAATACGACTGGTACCAGATGACATGCGGTACCCACCTAGTCTTTTTATGACTTATTAAATCTACTGCTCTTATAAACACTTTGATCCTGACTTGGCAGTAGTAAATTATGCTGCAGTGTGCATGCCATACCTACATGTACCAATCATCCAAGCTACGCTGATGCAGCCACTGCAGCATATCTTAATCAAATTAAAGCTGACAGGGTTTTTGAAATAGTAAATGAGTGCGGCAGTTAATGGAGGTTCAGCTTTAGTGCTAAAAAGTCAGCGGTTTTGATATATGGAGAGAATAAAATGGAATATACCAAGCCAACACAATGAATAGGGTCCTTAAAGCTAGTGACAGACCGTGTACATGAGTTACCAATCTATGATCATGTGGGTTAAATCCATGATCTTTAATCATGATAGTGTAAGGGTAAAGGAAAAGATAAAAAAGGCAAGAAGAGCACTTTATGCCTGAGCTGATCTGTGGGTGGAGAAAAACGGTCTGATTAGAAAACATGCTGTATTGTTTTTTTGCTCGGGTGGATAAGAATTACAACATACATTCTAGTAAGGATGCTTCTGTTGCCTTATTTACTTTGAGACTTGGAGACTATAATGTCATTAAGAGACTTTTCTGAAGATGCTGTGATGACTAATAAGGTAGAAAATGTAGATATGAAAGGTACAAGGGTCCAACTTTCGATCTGCCACTGGACTAGGCGTGTTCAACACATCATATGGTATGGTAAAAGGCAATATCCCAATAACTCCAAAAGGAGAGTGGTCAAAATGAATATGGGAGAAAGCTCGGGTATTAGATGACATCTATTGGAATTCATCAAAAAAAGTACATAAAGATAACGACCTCTTGCATAGTATTGTGGTGCACACCAGATGCATGTATTTGGAATTTCGTATTTTCGTCACCTTTTCTGCCGTATTGCAGCTAAGTCGTGACTAGCCAGTTGAAACTGATGGAGAATACCGGAGTACCGGCGAAAAGCATTGCCTAACCCTAAGTCGCTGGCAACTTTCCCACATGCCCTGGTTGGGATTCGAACCCGGGCTGTGGTCAGAGACAATTAGCGGCCACTTGCAACGCCTTAGACCACACGGCCCTCAGGTCAGGCGCTCAGTGGAGAGAGACAGCTAGCAGTCAGTGGCAATGCCTTAGACCACACGGCCATCAGGTCAGGCGCTCAGTGGAGAGAGACAGCTAGCAGTCAGTTGCAACGCCTTAGACCACACGGCCATCAGGTCAGGCGCTGAGTGGAGAGAGACAGCTAGCAGTCAGTGGCAATGCCTTAGACTACACGGCCATCAGGGCAGGCCCTGTCTTTGTCAATAATAGCCGACGAGTACCCCAAATTGATCAGGATGTGTGAGAGTATGGCAAAACTCCTTTGTTCTGCTAGTAGGCTAAAAGGTCCAGCCCTACATGGAGTAACAGAGTCAGTATAGACTGCGATATGTTTGCTGTATTAAATATGCACCACATGGTAATAAAATGTCCCATACATGAAAGTGTATGCCTTGGAGAAGAATATGTACCAGAACTTATACAGATACTAAAAAACTACTAGTGAACATCTCCAACTCATCCCCGGCGGGGTCACTTAGGGATTTAGGGGGTACATACGCTTGTTATCAAAATTTTAAAATACCCCTAAAGCACTGATTTCTGGCCAAAAAAGCACCCTTATTTTAAAAAAATGCTGACTTTTTCCAGTAAAGAAATACCCCTTCTTTTATCAAAACACTGACATTGGATGAACGGGAACACGTATTTTAACTTGAGATTTTATACTCCTCTGCCAGACATAAACATCGACTATAACAACATCAGATGCATAAGTAAGGTTCAATATTGTTGAACTACAGAATCGGAAGCCCAGTCACTTCGGGAGTCACTAGGCTTCAGAGCCGCGTATATTTCGCAAGGGGATTTTCAACCTTTCTTTTGTTTAATGTTAGTTGTGTTTTTATTCTGTTCTGTTTCTTATTTTTGTTATTATGTTGTGCTCTGTATACGTTTATACTCTACGGTATAGTTGATAAAGATACAATACACAATATTTGGCCAAATTGGTCCCCGAGATCTCCCACTGGAAGTGGCAACCTTATTTTCATTGAGTGCTGTATCATTTTAAATTCTATTAAATACGTGTTAATTCTCTGAAACTAACCAACGCTCTGGATGAGGATATCCGCCAAGTGTTATTGAACTTCGCATAAAGATATCTTTAAAAATACCACCTGCTTACTCCGTTGCCATAACAAACTCATTGTGATTTCCTGTTTTTCTTACATACATGTTATATACAACGTAATCATATGGGAGATAAATCCATGATCTTTGATGATGATAGTGTAAGGATAGAGGAAAAGAAAAATGGTGAGGAAAAATGGTCTGACCATGAAAATAGATAATATCATTTACTGGCCCATCAGTATATACATAGTGCTTAAATAGTGCTTAAAGATAACGACTTCTTGCATACCATGGTGGTGCACCCCAAAATCATGTCTTGGTGGATTTGAAAAATTTGAAAAAAAATTCCAGCGTTTTAAACTATCCTAAAATATGTGTTAGTAAAAAGAATTCCGACATACGTGTTACATACAACGTCATCACGAGTATGGATGTATAGAGATAAAGATGGATGTATGACACCAGGAAGTATCAAGTTGTGAGTAATTACTGAGACAATGGCAAAAGAAATATCTTTGCCCTAGGTAACTAGAAATGCATGGCAGTAATATAGCCATAACGATAGCACACGTTGTGAAGTATGTTGGAATTCAAAACTCGCATTTCAATATCATCTCAAAAAGAGTGTCTCTCAATTAGAAAAGAAGGCCATAGACAAATGGCTCCTCACTGTGATGTATACAGAATAGATCTGAAATGCTTTATGTCCTTGATAACCTGAGTGATCCTTGCATCACCAAGCTCTTGGAGGAACATTCAGACCTTTTATATGTTATCATGGGTAAACATCCAGAACATATCCCCTTTGATTCTATGTTAGAATTATGGAAGATCACAGTTAGATACATTCCTAGAATGTACAGAGAAACTCTTAAAAGATGACCTTAGTCTCCTTTTTGTTCTATCTCTCATGTGTCAAGCTTCTATGCATCCCTGTCTGTGCCACCCATTGTTGATATTAGGCTGGTGCACTGCTTTGACTTATATGTAATCTCTTGCCAGACATACTGGCTCTTTGATGTAGCCCACTGCTTAGGACCTAGCAACTATGCCTCTGTATGCGTCTCTGACCTTAGTGTCATTACCGTATTTTGTTAGTAAGTGGTGTCATTTTGCACTTAAACTTAGTATTTCTAACAGTTTTCTTTGTATATACTTTCGTATCCTAATTTTCCATATACCTCTGTGTTTCTCGTTTTCTTGTAGTGTTACTGTACTTCTTTTTTTGTTTATGTTATTTGTCTATGTATCCTTTGTTTACTTGATATGATGTATCCGTATGATTTTGTACCATCGAGGTTCAGTCAATAAACATACAATACAATACAATACTGTACAATGTGAGTGCTGCAGGGGGATGTGGATTCGCACCCGTCTTGGTCTCTCAATTATATAGGAACTACAGTTTGTAACGACTAATAATGTTTTTTTTCCTTCAAAGTTTGTTTAAGATTTCCTTCAAAAACAGATTTGCTTTTGATTTTCAAAATTATTATTGTTATTTTTTTACTATTTTTATTATTATTATCATTATTATTATTATTATTATTATTATTATTAGTAGTAGTAATAGTAGTATTACTATTATTATTAGTATTATTATTATCAAGACATCGCCGCTGCTGCCTCTCAAAATGTAAGTTAAATATGGTAATGGAGGTCGTCTATATGCATGGTTGTACTTGGCGTTACAAATTTGATGCCTAAAAAGTGGCAGACTTGTTTATGTCTAAAAGTACCAATAAACTCACGCCAGAGCAGAAGTTTGTGAAAAAGATCACATGGGAATAAAGGTTGTCATTGATTTTGATAATGTCTGTGTAAAAGGTAGATTAACCAAGGCTTGTAGGACCTTTAAAGCTGGTTCTGGTTCTCTGTAGTTTATGATATGGAACTTGAAGATGATATATGACATACTTGTATTTACGTGAAATAAAAATCGGATTACACTCAAAAGTCTTGTGTAATTTGAAATTTAGAAATTCCTCCCCTAACCGGTGCTGGCTTGTATTGTTATATACTCCACACTGTCTTCCAAACTAAACATGATCTTTCCTGACTTCATGACGTACCTTATATATTCAGTGCATAAATATCATATCTCAACATTGCAGTTTACACTTCCCTGTCATACATTTGACTCACTTAAGAATTAAACACACACACTTAACTTTATTTCAAATCTTTATGCAGGCAAACGATACATCGTACATTAGTGCGATAGATAAAATGCATATAGAAACAGTTATCAAATAATGTTAACCTTAAGGAATGAACTCCTTAGTAATTGAGGTAGCCTATGGGGTAAATTTCTGTGAATCAGAATTTCTTCGATCGTGCTTTTATTTTAAGGGTCGGTCTATACAAAGTGTATATTGCCTGAATGATCTTCTAGTGAGGAATACATCAAGCAAAGCAAAAGTACCTTACCAGCAGGGTGTAAGATGGTTGGGTAGAAAATTATAAAGAGCATGCATAGTGTTTTCAAACGGAAGTCCTATTCACATTATGGACTAGGACCTTCAAAAAAAGATCAAAACGGAAGTAAAAGTACCATATTTTTTCCTTATTTTTACTCCCTTCAAATTTTATAGCCACTTCTATCCTAATGTTTGTGGAAAACGAGATAAACGTGCATTTTGTAATTTTCATATTCTGTAACCTTTGAACGAATTCGAAAGTGGATAACGTATGATACCAATCCCTTTGAAAATGCCTCGGCTATGACTATACCAACTATCAAACAAATCTGTTGACGTTTTCTAACCCAAAATGTATGTTTGAAACGGTCATGTTTTGGTAAAATGTGATATAGAGAAAAGGGGAAAACCCCTCTACTTGTGTGCAAGCCTATGGAAATGTATATTACTCTGACTATGAGGGAAGGGCTTTAGGCTTTAATAAATGCAAAAATCTTAAAATGACCCACTATTCACAAATTTGCCTGCATAAGCCACCGAACTGACTTCACGATATTGATCAATATAGAATGTACACACCGAGTTAATCACTTTAAATAATAGCCATAGAAATACGTTCAGGAATACATGCAGAATTGCAACTGAAATTAAGAATATATAACAATGTTGTCATAAATGAATGTTTGATTACAAAAATATTCAAATACTAACTCCTACTATTCTATCGATAAAATGTAATGTCGATGTTACTATATGGAATCACGAATACATACATTACACACACGGGTGCAATATGGGAATGTATATAACTGGATCAACTGGTAATAATTCTACCAAGAGCACCTAATGGGTCTGTACAAAAACTCACCATGGAAAGCTTACCAGCCAGTGAATTAATATATAAATATATATATATATATATATATATATATATATATATATATATATATATATATATATATATATATATATATATATATACATACATATTTATATATATATATATATATATATATATATATATATATATATATATATATATATATATATATATATATATATATATATATATATATATTTATATATATATGTATATATATTAATATTTATTAATTAATTAATTAATATTAATTAATATATGTATATATATATATATATATATATATATATATATATATATATATATATATATATATATATATATACATATATATATATATATAAATATATGTGTATATATATACATATATATATATATATATAAATATATATATATATATATACATATATATATATATATATATATATTATATATATATATATATATATATATATATAATATATATATATATACATATATATATATATATTATATATGTATGTATAGTATTTATATATATATATATATATACATATATATATATATATATATATATATATATATATATATATATATATATATATATATATATATATATATATATATATATATATATATATATATATATATATATATATATGTATGTGTGTGTGTGTGTAGTTGCAAATGCCTGTCACAAGTAAGAACTGATGGTGAGAAAATGACAAACGATCTATCAAACCCTAACATGGGTAAAGTTAACACAATTTTATAAAATTGAGGTCAAGGAATAATTTCACTTTCTTTATATAAATCTCACCATTACTTTGTCCTGACGCAACTTTGTATCTTGCTAAATACGAGCTTATTATCGATTTTGACACGTTTTATGAGCTGAAAATCTCTATTGACATAAATGATTTAAACTTTTGTACAGCATGCTTATAAAAATAAACGCAAATATATTTCGCAAGGCAGATAAAGCGAGAAAGGTATGTCAAAGAGATACCACATATTACATTTCTGGTAATAAACTATTAGAATTACCCATGAAAAACAACTGTAAGTATTATGCCAAATTATATATATTAGCATTTAAGAAGTCTATTAATGTGAACAGTGGTATTAACCAGCATCTGAAACTGGCAGCTATAATAGATTTGTTATCTAACACCCATTTCGTAGATTAAACCCCAAGATTATACCACGCTAAAACAACGTCACTACAGGTATGTACAGCTTATGATAATCAAGGTAATATATATTAGACATTAATAATTACGAAAATATGTCTTTTAAATTTACAAAGGAGGCTAGAAAAGTATAACCATACATATACCCGTGTTGATAGCACACTGTGTATGTCGCTATTGTAAGATAATTATCAATACAGACGATTGAATCCTGCACCAATCGACCGGACGTCTGCCTGTGCCTGCCTGTACAAACACCATGGATAACATGTCAAAAAAGCCAAGTACATCAATGACCCATGTACATTGTAGCTTGCGAATCAAAGGTCCTTTCAGCTGTGACGTCACTGGCCTGCGGTCGCATCCATGCCTGGGCGGCAGTTGGGTGTGCGGTCATGTATTATGCCGGTCTGCCCAAGCATTTAGTGCAGGAATTAAATGTCGCCACTGTGAATGTAACTCCACCGTTTCGTTTACCTGTACACCTTAATGCCAAACGTGTCCTGTTGACAGAATCTGTTATTTAGTGCAGAAATAAATGCCGGCACTGTATGTATCCCTCTAATTAACCCATTAATACTCACAGCAGCCAAATCAGCCTGACAATTTTGATGCAATCTTTGAAGGGAACGCATATTCAAGAAAACTTTTGATGGAGAAATATTAATCAGGACATTACCAACACTCTCCTTGAAATATTTTTAAAAATCATTGTCAATTCCAAAGTTATTTCCAAAAGTATCATAACTCCAGACCACAATTGCTAAATTAGCTCTCAAGCATTATTGGGTTAATACTTGACACGATATGGCCTTGTAACGGGAGGAGTGTGAATGAGGAACTAGTCAAATAGTGTCACCGTCCGTTACCAACCCATCTACGTGAAAACAGATGTCCTCAGCACGTTGCGCCATATTTGTAGCAGAAATGTGATGCCGCAGTCTGCTCAATTCTAGAGCAACGAAGCCAATAAAATGAAAACAACTCTTCTGAAGGCCAGCCAAAACCAACACGTGCACAAACAACCTCTTGGTCATATAAACACATTCCATTTCATCACATCGACCTAAAATGAAATAGTGTTAACTGAAAGTTTTAAGCTATTGAATTCAAGATATTTATAATGATGTAAAAGTCATGAATGTCTTTTATAATGTGTGATCAGTTTGGGTTATACACATTAACAGAAGGTTCGAAGTTATTTCTTTTTTAAGGGTTCACCACCAATTATTTTAAAGGATGGCCCAGACATAAAAGATGGAGAGAACCTGAGACCCTCTAAACTCTGTGATTTTGTTCCCTTGCCTATTTACATAGTATCACATCTTCGGCGGCCATTTTGGTCAGTTTTCATTGTCTGCATAATGAAAGCGAAAACTGTATTCTTCATCCAAGATGGCCAATGTTTTGTTCACTCTCCTTATCGTCCGCCATCAAGCATGTTTCCCCCTGTGCATGACTCTTATCAACAAACGTCCCGGCGTGATGACCCGACTCTCAATGTCAACAAATATCCACGTTCCTCGCATGGAAATTTCATTTTCATGCATGATTTTTTCATGCATGATTTTCCTTGCCATGATTCTTGTCATCCATGATTTTTTTCATAACACGATTTTTCATGCCATAATTTTCCATGCATGATTTTTACATGCATGATTTTCCATGCATAATTCCTCTTTCCATGATTTTGCATGCATGAAACCTTTCGTACGGGTACCTAAAAAGTCAATCAGGAACAAAAGTCTAGTCAAATGTTCACCTAATCGATAACTTTTGTGCACAAAGTCCCAACGTTAGAAGTAGTAAAGCGAGAGGATACGCAGTTGAGGTGAAAGTTGGTGTGGCAGCTGAGCTCTTGCATGTTTTAGATGTGTGTGCGCGAGGTTCTAACGGGATCTCGTGCCACTTGAGATCTCGCACGAACATCGGTGACAAAGAGTACTCGATGAAAGATGCGAAAAGACTGTCCATGGTCAGCGCATCTTTGTTATCTCGAGTCACCGCAAAGCTTATTGGAATCGTGTTGGCCCATCCGTCCGCTTCCGTGAAGAACCGCACTTTTCCTATGAATTCCATGTTAAATGTATCCTGCCGCCGTTCGGACGGGTGCAAAATTGCCCGGCCGAACCGCCCGTGTTTCATATGCAGCAGTCCGGACGTTACATTCTGGTAAATTGTGATATTCCCGAAAGCAAGATGGCCGTACGTACCGACATAGGCGCTCAGGGGACGTCGAATCAACCTGACGCTGTATTTATCACGTTTAGAGGGTGAATCGTCCTCATGCAGATCAACCTTATCATCATCATCATCACCATTGTTGTTGTTATTGTTATTGTGGCTGCTGCGGTGTTTGATGCGCTTCAGGGCCGTCTTGAGCCAGGGCTCAGGGAACCTGCAGGCAGAGGAGGAATTGAGCCAGGGAACCTCTCCGAGAAGTAGGTCAGAGGCGTAGAAATGGATGACGCGTAGCGCCTGCGTTGCCGCGTCGTTCATGGGGCCGTTGACGCTGGTATAGATGCCCACATTGTTATCCGCGAAGATCCAGATGAGAGAGTCATAGCCAGCAATGCGGCCTCCATGCTGCTGGTTGTGGTAACCTTATAAATAGAGAAGATAATATGTTAGTCAAGAGGTACACACGTATATATATATATATATATATATATATATATATATATATATATATATATATATATATATATATATATATATATATATATATATATATAATACTACATATAATAACAATGATATATAATCATTATCATTATCATTATTATTATTATTATTATTATTATTATTATTATTATTATCATTATCATTATTAGTTATCCTTGTTGTAAAAATGGTATACGGCAAGACGTCTGCTAGAAGCCAGCTATCATCGCTGGGCCAAGTGTAATACACCTGGCTTTACGCCGTCATCGGCAATGTACCATATTCGCAAGGCTAACAAATTCATCATCAGCTCCCCCAACCCCAACATATCTTTTGAATTATGATAAGTACAACACGTTCTAAGTTCAAGGTTCTTACAGCGGACATCTGAGATAACCCTTCGTCAGACTCCACTCATGCAGAGCGAACGGCAAGGATTTCTCACTTGAACTCGCGGGTTACATACCTAAATCCTTATCTTCCAGATTTACACTATACATATACTGTATTTTCAGTTTGTAATACAATGATAATTGATCTCGGACTAAAGTATGATATATACTGACCTCTATATGTCCCAGAACTCCAACCCAGGTCATAAGCAAACCGTCCGGCAGAGATGGGAAAGAGGGGCTGTTTCAACACTTTCTTGCCGATGGTCAGAGGCGTGGGATTCTGGGGTGTGTGCATCTCCACAAACTCCTTCTCAGGAACCAATCGTCGCCCGTGTCTATCCCGCCCCCCGCGAAGCTGGAACATCATCCACTTGGCCATGTCTTTAGCATTGGAACATATGCCGCCTGCTGCATCAAGGGGCTGCACCATACTGCAAAGAACAATAGGAGAAAATAAAGGGGTGTTTATATGTATCTATTGACCGTACTAAAATATAATATACAGGCGGACTTGTATATGACGGACTCAGTGGGACCAGGAAAATTGGTCCGTCATATGCAAAATCCGTCATATCCATATGACACATACAGGGACTGGGACTGGGACCAAGCATATCGTCCGTCATAGCCATAAGTAAGGCGTACAGTGGTCCGTCATATGCAAGTTCGCCTGTATACTGACCTCTATATGTTCCAGAACTCTATCCTAGGTACTTGACCGTACTCAAGTACAAAACATACAGATACAACATATATAGTTAAGAACAAACCATGAAAAACAGAAACAGGTATTTGATGAATACCAGGTACTCGCTAAAACTCATCTTTTGAGCAACAACGGTAGACCGTGTAATCAAAAGGAGACCATATCTTGTTTCTGTTGCATTTTCTGAGTTAAATATGATCAATACTGCTGATTTCATTAATCTTTCCGTGTGTATTAGTTTGATATTTTTAAATATTTGGTACACTTGGTAACGATAGGATTCAACACAATACAGACCACACATTATCAGATCTGATTCTGAAAATTATTTTGAACAGTCTAAGACATATATTTGTTATATTTAAATCAAGTTAGGGCCGTTCCATTTAAAAGTGTGGGGGGGGGGGGGGGGGGGAGGAACGGAAGCTAATTAAAAATTCGGCACCCCCCTTCCAGCCATAGTTCAGAATTCAGGGGGGGAGGGGGGGTAAAGTAATTCAGAATTCGCCCCCCCCCCCCCCGAGCCGTAAAATCCTCTCTCTCCCCCCCCCCCCCCCCCCATAATGCAGTGTCAAGATCGGAAGTTAGCATTAGGAGAAGTTAGAAATGACGTCATGGAACCTCGGGACCCTACCGGGAAACAGCAAAAATTAATTTAAAATTCGACCCCTCCCCCCCTAAAAAAATCTTCTGTTCCTCCCCCCCCCCCCCCACACACTTTTAAATGGAACAGCCCTTAGATAATTATATATATATATATATATATATATATATATATATATATATATATATATATATATATATATATATATATATATATATATATATATATATATATATATTTATATCAGAATGACGGAAACGGCTTGACGTTATTTACCATACTCAAAAATATTGGACATTCACACGGACGTGTGAATGGCATTTTATGTAGACAAGGATTACGGTCAAGGCTGCCTGTCGTCTGCCTCTGTTATTGCTGAGTAGAGTTGACGAGAGTGGACTAATTAGTCAAGTTTGTGAAATGCCAGAGCCAGTACTACCAACAACGTAGCTAATTCACGTCTAAAGCTCTCTGCTAATTTGGAATATAATTGAATTGCGTTGCAGCTAAATATGCTTAAGGCTATTTCCTTTTAAAGTGAATAATCTAGTTGTGTAGTTCTGCGCATGAAATTGGATAAAAGAAATTTATAAAGTTAAACAATCAAACATGTCTTGATTTCAGACTGATAGAATCCTTGAAACAAAAGTATGTCATTATTGTATTTGTACATTAAAGATGACTATTAAACAAATTAATGTACATCCATCTCAATTAGAGATGACTCAAGAGATAAAACAAGAAAGGTGTACACATATTATCATTCACAGCCAGGGAAAATGCAGGATGTGTTAGAAATTCAATAGCAGTAAAAAATAACCAACAGGAACCAGGTCAGAGAAAGCGGTACAATTAGGTAAATTAGGTTAAAACGAGTACTGTAAGATTGTGTAGAGTAAATTTACAGAAAACCGATTTTTGTGTTTTATAACTTTACGAATTGGCCGCAACATGGAGTGCCAGCTATACAGTTAAAGTGGCAGCACTAATCATTGCGAATTTTAACTTTGCGTTCGAGGCTAAACGCTAAAGAACGCGAAAATTA